>WOFM01000012.1:39283-555880 GCA_011428145.1 Ericerus pela
ACAAAACAAACAGGTTCTACACCTAGAGATGGGCAAGTTTGATCAAATCAACAGCTTATTAACCTTTAGTGCAACTACTTTCGATAACATAAACTAACACTATTCAGGTTATGTGAACAAACACTAATTTGTATTGAGGTGAGGTCTGATCACTTTGCAAAGAAAAGATAAGCACAAACTTCCATCTTGAAAATGTTTATTGACGACGTTAGTACAACGACTGACGAACGGAGAACATTCTCCGTCGAGCAGTGGCGTAAAGAATAATATACTGGCAATCAGTGTCGCCACATGTAAAACAAATAAATGTAATAGTATGTTACATACAGTGTTAGTCAATGTGATGTTCTGTGTTCGTGAGGTAGTGAGGGAATCGTATCCCAACACCCCCCTGCGATTCAAAACGGACGAACGAACATATAAGTAAAAATGTGTCACACATTGTATGCATTCAAAAAACATATAAACAATAAAAAAATTAAAATAAGCAATAGCAGTCAAAATTATTACATATAGGTGTCATATAAAATTGCTATATATATATAAAAATTGTAAAAAAAAATTAAATATGTCGTTGACTAGTATTATGATGTACAATTAAAATGTGTGTGGTTGTATATGTCAAATGTTTTATCTTAAATATATCGTGTAATTATTAACATGAGGTATACATTTAATCTTCTGTTATTGTGTCACGTCTTATAAGTATTGTGTGATTTTAATTTAAAAAATATATATAAATAAAAAATGGCAGGTCAGAGAGATCAATATCTGCTCATCATCAGCTGCAGAGAAATAATATTATATATATATATATATATATATATGTCCCTATAATTAATCGTTTGGGTATTTTGTATGAATATTCTATTGTGGGAATCAATTGTATATATTGGGGAATGCTGATACCAATAAGAGAGGCAGAGCAGCGACGGGGAACCTATTGAATATTGTGATGTGAAGTGTGAAACAACATATGGACCGCTCGGTTTACGATAGGCGCTAAAAGACCGACGCCCATCCGCAGTCCAAAACCAAATATCAAAAAATTTTGAGGGTTATATCAATTAAGACTATTGGCCAAAAAGTTGACTTGTTCGGAGTATTCTCATAACAATATTTTGGAAGGTTCTCTGATCAAGTGCCTTAGTAAGTATGTCAGCAACTTGATCAGGTGACCTAATATCATTAAAACTTATTAATTTCTTTTGGAAAGCTTCCAATACTGCGTAACATTTGATCGCTAGGGACCTGGAGTGTTTCTGGCCTCCCCCAGATGCAATACAAGACGCAGATATATTGTCCTCGTAGACTTGCACTGGGTCAGTTACAGAGAAAACACTCTCAGTAAGTCTCCAGATCACATATATGTCGTCTAGTGCATCATTTAATGCAATTAGTTCGGTTGCAGTCGATGAGGTTGCAACCGAGTTTTGCCGGTGAATGGCCCAATTTAACAAGTGTCCGTTAACGAATATCATATAGCCGGTTGTGGAACATCCTTTCTCCAAGTTATTTATATCTATGGGTGAATCATCTACGTCGGGTGCATACGACGCATCGACAAAAGCTTTAATCTGTGTTTGGTCAGAGTGGAAGACTAGAGAGAAGTCCCTTGTGGTTTTAAGGTACCTAATGATACGACGAACATAATTTTTGACTTCACTATTGGAGGATGCCTGAAAACGTGACAAGTAATTGACGGCAAAGGCAATATCCGGGCGGGTCAGTCTTGCCACATATAGCAAATTCCCAATCATAGCCCTATATTTGGTATCATCCAATCCATTTTTTGGCTTATTTATTTTTAATCCCGTCTCCATAGGTGTGGAAAATGGATTACATTCCGTCATTCCAAATTTCCAGAGAATTTTATCAATATATCTATTTTGTGTTAATATAATTTGTTTCCTAGAAATATCCCAACTTATCTCGAAACCCACAAAGAAAGTTGGATTATATTCTATTTTTAAGGTGAAATTGTTATTGAAGGTATTTATTAAGTCTTGTGTCCACTCGTCGTGGTTACTAGCCAACAACATGTCATCCACGTAGACTATTAAAAATGCCATTGCACCGCTATTATCTTGTTTTATATATAAACATCTATCTATTTTTGATTGGATGAATCCAGCTTGAATTATTGTTGAATTCAGCAAGTCGTACCAACTTTTGGAAGACGTTTTTAGTCCATATATAGACTTTATTAGTCTTAGGCAATTGTTTTTGCCTAGTTGGCATCCTTTAGGGTTTGATATAAATATAGGGTATTTTATTTGTGAATTGAGGAAGGCTGTTTTTATATCGAACTGTGTTATATTTAAATTATATTTGTTTGTGATGGATAATATCCATCTTATCAGCCAATATTGGATTACCGGGGCATATGTTTCAGTTAGAGAATAGTGAGTGAGATCTTTAAACCCTCTTGCAACCAACCTGGCCTTCGGTATATGAACGCCTTTGTTGTCGGGTTTTGTGGTGAAACACCACTTCGTATCCACTAACCTCACATTTCTCTCCCTTGGGATGACTTCCCACACACCCATATCAGATAGTGACTTCAGCTTGTCAGTAATGGCTTGTTGCCATTCTTCCTTAAAAGGGTTGTTTTCGACATCCTCCCATTTTTGAGGGATGTGGTCCTCAATGTAATTTTTGTATCTTGATTTAAATAAATTTAATATTACCGGGGTTTCTATTATATTATCATTATCCTGTATTATTTCATTATTATTATTTTTATTATCTATTTGTTTTATATTTCTCGTTTCATCAAATCTTACGTCACATCTAACGTGTGATTTATCTATTAATAGGTCCCTTATACAGTACCCACTATTGGTATACCCTACAAATATTCATTTATCGGATCTTTGGGTTAGTTTCGGGTGTTCAATGTTTGCTTTTTTCCTTTTATTTTTAGTGGCCTGTTGCTGACGGACCTCTATGGGGATGTGTCTATGAGCGAGAGACCCAAAAACTTTCATATTAGATAGGTCTGGCTTTATGCCATAAAACATTTCAAAAGGGGTCTTATGATCTCTATTGGCCCTAGTTGGGCTTCTGTTTATAACATAAATAGCCGTCAGAACAGCCAAAGACCAGAAACTGAAATCCAGATCAGAGTCGAACAACATAGCCCTTGTCCTCGCCATGATCGTTTGATTCTGCCTTTCGGCCATCGCATTCAACTCTGGTGAATACGGAATGACAGGCTCAAGGTTCACGCCGTTGTCCTCACAAAATGTCTTCATGTTCGAGTCAAGATACTCTCTAGCATTATCACATCTTAAAGTAGCTATTGGGTGATCCTGGAATTTCGATTTCAACTTCATGTATAATTTCTTAAACTCCTCGAAAACCATTGATTTTTTCTCAATAGTGGAGACAAAAGTATATTTTGTGGCATGATCCACGAAAACCAAAACGTACTTTTCACCATATATTCCTGGTGAAAAGGGGCCCATTGTATCTGATGAAACGAGTTCTAGTTTTCGTTCCAGTCTAGTGCGAGTTCCACTGTGTCCCAATCTCCTAGAGTTCGCTCTCACACATATCTCACACAGACTGAATTTGTCATCACAAAATGTAATTCCGTTTGGAATACCTCTTGAGACCTTTGTCAAGAATTTTAAATTTTTTCCTGATAAGTGTCCCAATCTCCTATGCCATATCATTTTTCTATCTATTTTTAATTTTTCTATATTCTCGCTTATTTCCTAATTATTGTTTACTATATCATTATTATTTGTTATATTATTATCATTTATACCTACATCCTCATTCATTTCACTACTACCTTCATTCATTTTATTATTTTGTGTGTTATTGTTATCATATTCATCGTTAAATTTAATATATCATTATTATTTTCGTTATTATTATTTATGTTTTCTTGTGTATTATTATTGTCTCCATTCTCTTCATTTTCCTCCTGACTTTCCTCAATTATTTCCTCTTCTATTTCGCATTCCATCCATTCATCCTGGGAATTTATGTTGGGCATACATGCCAATTTATTCGATTCATTATTATAGGGACATATTTTATTTAAATCATCTTCATTTTCTATAATATTGACCATGTATTCCGGTACAATTTCGTATTTCACCATGTATACCCCCTTATTTTCAGGGCCAAAAAAATTACCTCGTCCATTCCCCGGACGTATATGTGCGCTGCAGAGAAATTCTGATCTATGCCCAGCGCCCTATTTTCTGTTATCTTAATCCCTGACATAAGGTCTATGTTCAGGGATGGTACATAATGTACATTCTTTAATCTTATAACTGTTTGATTCCTCTCTGAATTTTCCACATTGATAAACATAGTTCCTATGTGTGTGGCAATAAGTAATGTATCTTGGATGCCACATTCTAATTCAATAGGCTTTTCCAGCATTATGGGGTTAGACAATTTTGACAAGTCAGATATGACGTGGGCAAAAGCTCCACCATCTAACATTATTCTATTGGTAAGAGGGACATAATCTGAATCTGACTCCTGCTTCATGTCTTTAGATGTTATTAGGTTTATTAATTTATTACTATTTATGTTCTTGTTTGGCTCATGGCCCTTATACCTTATCATCATAGACCACTGAATGTCATTTTCTTTTTTACTTTTGTTATTATTATTATTTTGGTTGTTTCGTCCGTATCTCGTATTCTGTGCAGGACCATCTAATTTATCTTGGGGTTTTGCACCCTCTTTATTTGACGGACATACTTTGGCTATGTGTCCTTTGCCATGGCACTTAAAACATACTAAATTGTTCGAATTTGGCAAATTATTTTGATTTTGGTTATTATTATATTTTCTATTTTCGTAATTATTATTATTATTTTGAGGCATTTCTGACTGTTGATTATTATTATATGTCATTTTCCCCTGATCTACATTTTGATTATAGTTCTGATTCCTATTTGTGTTATTATATTCATTATAGTTTCCTCCATATTGGAATCTCTGATTTTTATTATTATTATTAAAATTACGAAATTTATTGTTAAAGTGTCTAGACTTCTTCTCGTCATATAATCTATCTGATTTTTCGATCAACATGGCATGGAGTGTTTCGATAGTTTTTTGATCCTGGCTTAAGGTATTAAACTCCAGCCTTGTCATATCGTAGTCCATGTTCAGTAATATTAGGAGTTGTTCTATCTCCTCCTGTTTGTCTAAGTTTTTACCGCAGTCCCTTATTTTTTGGGCTGATCTGGAGAACACGTCTAAATAGCTTCTCATATTTCCATCACTATTAAATTTTAACCTCGTTAATGTACGTAACTTGCGTGCAGCTTTTGTACCTTTCATCTAAGATTTTTAAAATTTGGTTTATCGTTTTTAAATCTTTGACCCTTTCAATTAATTTGTTGTTTAATCCCTGGTAGATTAAAGCCTTTCCTTTTTCTTGATTGCGGAAATATGCCATCCTGTTAGCCAAACTAGCATTGCCAGATTCAGGGTTTAAAAAATTGTTTAGTTCCAGTCCCAAAAACAGCACTTCGGTCTCAACATCATGCATTATCGGGTACAATCCCTCCTCATAGAGTGTTGAGACCATCGTGGTCCTCCAGGCATCATAATTCCTCCCGTCAAATACCTTTTTTGTGTCAAATCTTGACATTTTATTATTAAATTTTGGGTGTTCGGGAGTTTGGATCCTACCTCAGAAACACGAGAACTTAATTCTAGGGGGTAACACGGTCTCAACCGCACGATAATGCACAACACGGTCTCAACAGCTCGATAGGGAATGCAAATTAAATATATTATATTATGATATTCAATAATTAGTCAATATTCTAAATTAAGTCTTACTAAATATTTACTGCCGACGATGGGGTGATCTCTCTGCCGTTGTTTCTGCTTCTTGAGCGATCAAATTACTGTGTTTTTATAGTTGAAAATGTTCAAAATTAAATTGATCAAAGTCCCAAGTCTTGTCTCATAATACTGATGATTCTATTTAACACGTTAAAGTTCAAATTAATACCAAATGCAAAATTATTTAACAAGTATGAAAAAGATAATTGCTGAAAGAAAAATAATTTATCAGTCTTTACCAATTGGATCGATCTTCTATTGTTTGTGAACAGGAAAAAATCTGTGACTAATGTCAATGTTCAAAATGTAGGTTTTCTATTGTTAGACTCGATGAATCTCATCCAACAAAGATTTCCTCTTTCTTTCAATTCTCAACCAACAAGATAAAGTTTGAAGGCTATCGATATCACCTTTCAAGTTTCAACTTTACTTAGGATTTGGTTGAGAATTTACCTGAAATATATTGAAATATTACTTTATTTTACTGTAATTTTAATTTTTTCTGATTAATTTTGGGCAAAATCACACGAATTATTCATTAATTAACTTAAACTTTTTACTTATCTTTAATCTTCTTGTCCTGTTTTCGTATTTTTTCGATGTTTTTCTACTGCTACCTTGCCTAATTGACACCAAACTTCGACGCTTTTTCTTCTGAGACTTCTGATTTTTCGATCTTTTTTGACTGTTTCACTCTCTGGAACACAGCATAAACAATTGCCAACTGTTTTTGATGGTGTGCACTGGTCTACCAAATCATAAAATCCTCTCGTATCTGATCTGTTTTCTCCATACTTTGGACTTTGACATTTTCACAGGTGCCCAAGACTTTACCGTTGTTTTCATTAATTTCACTTTTATTACTCTTTTAATTTGTTGATTTACTTTAATTAAACATTTAACTTTTTCAGGATAGTTACTTTAATCACTGAATCAAACTTTTTTTTGTTCACGAACTTCAACTTTTCCTACCACTTTGCGTGGAGGTATCACTCGGCACTAAGCCTTTCACTTTGCGTGAAACACGAACTTTAAATTTTAATAAATTACACGATTATCACAATCACATTTCAATTACCGCACTTATTTCTTTGACCCGCAGCTCTGCTATCATATTGAGGTGAGGTCTGATCACTTTGCAAAGAAAAGATAAGCACGGACTTCCATCTTGAAAATGTTTATTGACGACGTTAGTACGACTGACGAACGGAGAACATTCTCCGTCAAGCAGTGGCGGAAAGAATAATATATTGGCGATCAGTGTCGCCACATGTAAAACGAATAAATGTAATAGTATGTTACATACAGTGTTAGTCAATGTGATGTTCTGTGTTCGTGAGGTAGTGAGGGAATCGTATCCCAACAATTTGTACTTTAAATCATTGCATTACAGTATCTCTAACTAACTTGTTTCTGTCCTTGGATTTCAACCCCACTTCACAATTTGAACATTTTATTACTTTTTATTCATTACAAAATTCAAAACTGTGACCCTGTGATGACTTTTAGTCGCTCATTAAGACACTTTAATAAAATTATCTTATGAATTAGAAATAGAAAAAAAAGCTATCTTCTATACCCTATTCATTTCAAGAAAGTCATGACGTCACACTCAGCTTGTTGAAAAGAAAAAACCACAATTCACAATTATGTGGCTAAGAAAGTTTTAAATTTTAAGTTCAAAGATGTAGCTATAGATTACGCTCAACTGTTCTGATATGTATAACTGTCTTATGAAGTTATGTCGTCTTAAAGTGAATAAGGTATAGTTCTGCGCCTAAACCAATATGGGTGTAAATAATAGAATAAGAATCTTAATTTATAAAAATTTGGTTTATTTTGATCAAAAACTAGATTCCACCAATTTCGTATATTTTGCAATGGCATCAATTTAGGTGGTGACCATAGGTGGCTCTAAGGGGGCTGGAAGGCTAAGACCCTCAGATCAGACATTTGGGCCTTCCAGAGATTTAAAAAAAAGTAGGATATCCATTGAAATTCCGGGGTTTTTTCACTGATAGTACGAGGTGCTGGAGGAGAGACAAACTTTGACAAGGACTTTAACCCCCCCCCCCAAACATGATCAAAATCCACCTATGGTAGTGACTGAGATGAATTCCGTTGTCATAAGATTTTGGTCTACATTAGTAATTATTTATGTTGTATTAAGAAATATTGAAATAATTCTATTCCGAGAGTTGTAAAGGCTTACGACAAACAATGGACACTGGAGTGGACTATTTGATTTTCGTTCTGCATATCAGTTTTGCTCGTTTTCATTATATTCCTTGACCTTGATTGAATTTATCATCCACTACGTGCCAGACTTCTGACTTCGATGAAAAATTATTCACACTTCATTGAGTCACTGAGATATTCATATTGCTCATCGTCAGTTGCACAATGTTGTACCGAAATTAAGAATTCACATTCCTAACACATATCCCTATCACAGAAAGCATAGTCCTTTTTCGAGTCACTGCCGTCATTGGACATTTGTTCGCTTCGTTCATCCATTTGATTTTTGTGAGGGTGAGAAATTGTTCAAATTCGCGAGCCGCGACTCGCGCCATTTTCACCTTATCACGTATTTTTTATCAGTGATCATCGCTTGAATGTTTACTCATCTGATTTTTGCTATAAATTAATTATTTTGAATTAAAAACGTCAATTTTTGCTACTTTTTTTGCGTTAAAATTGTAATTTTCGGGCTTCCTTTTATCACTGGTAACGTTTCTGTACACCTGATCTTCCATAATTATATATTTGTTTCGGAATTTGTCTGTGCCTCCTTGTCTACAGAGTAACACCTTTTGTTATTGAATATTGGGTAAGTTTTTGGATTTAATCTGATAAATATCATGCATGAAGAATAACCTAATTCTTGAAGATTTCCTCCCAACTCTTTACGTTGTTAATGCGTTGCGATATCTGGGAACTCAAACTGACCCAAACTGAATTCTCGTTCGATCAAAACCTTCATTTCCATTACCCAAAGCCTCATTCCCCTCCAAAATGTTTGCTTTAATGTTATAATTTAATTCATCATCAGTAAAAACCGATTTTCGTTGCTGTAAACCAGTTTTTCTATTTCATTTCAGATGGAGCAATCGTGGTTATTAGGCGTCCATTAGAATGACGAATTTATATTCGACGACCGAATTAACTGAATTCACTCCGCTTAGCCCTGAAGCAAAGCAGTCTGGCGTTACGTCCGTATTTTCTAAATTGTTTAAATTCTCTCGGGGTACGCTCAACTAACTTAATGACTTGTTTCCTGTCTTTTAATATGCCAACTAGTATTTATTAATGTTCTACCCGATTTCCTTTTCCACAGATAACTCTGGTGAGAATGAATCCTATAATACGCCAGCGACGAATTTATCAACCCCAAACAGTGCCAGCCCTAGTCCTAATGATGAAGATATTACTTTTGATTCGAATTGGACTGTTGTAAATGCCGTAAGGATAATCATTATCAGAGAATGATTAATATTTGTCAGATTTAGCTGGTAGTCCGTTATAGCTTTCAATTTACTCATGTTGATTTCTACAGAATGATCAAGACGATGTCTCCATTAAGTCGATACCCACCGATTACCAATATTCGAATCGTGTGGAAGTGCGTAATTTACCTAATGTGCTGCGCCGAGTTAGCAATATGCTTGCTTCAAAGAACAAAGTATGTTAACTGAGGGATCTTGTCCACTAAAGTGGTACCGCTACCAATTTTAGTGAAATTTGCACACATAGGTTTGTTCTGTTCGCCAAGTTATCGTGTCAGGGCAGGTGTAACACCGAACACCGGGTTAACGCCAGGTTAATGTCAGATTACCTCAAATAATGCGAAGGAATTGAGAAAATGTTGATCCAAACAGAACGCCAAAATGTAACACCGAACTACCTCATCGCTAATAACAGCGATCTCTTACCTGTATCAGCCTATGAACAAAACACTGTACCCTTACCCTGATTTCGTGCACCTACTCGACGTGGAAGTGTAGGATTCACTGCCCTATGTTACCTTCGGTGTTACCTTCATGTACGAAAAGTACGCCGAATTGATAACTTTCGGTGTTGTTATTGTACAAAAAGAACGCCACGGTTGACACTGAGAGTAACTCCAGTGTTGAAAGTGTTAATTCTAGTGGCTAATAGAACAAACATCCTGATGGTGTGTACTTAACCTGGTAGCTAAATAATTTTTTCCTTAAATTCTGAAGGCGTGGTATGATGATCTAAATTCCAGTTGACAAAATTATATACTATTTGACTCAGAAAAATATGTATTTTTTGAAATCGACTCCCAGTGAGTAGAGCTAATCTTCTTTATTTACGGTCATAAATATTTATTCGATTTTAAAAAACGTTAAAAAAATGAAACAGGAAGTGAAAACTAGAAAAATGAAAACTTGTGAAACAAATCGCATGATTGGTAAATTCTAATGGTTTCCTAATTCGAGTCGATGGTTATGGTGGAAAAAAAAAGTATGAGGACATATCGCAATCTTTGCGCTTAATTTTAGGTCTAACATTTAACTTTTCAAACACTCATGTAGCTCCCATTCTTGAAATATTTTTTTTAATTGTAATTTAATGTACTGTATAAGTGTTTTAATTGATCAAAAAATGAGACCTTGAAATGTGAATTGAATTCTTTTGTAACTGACATTCCATAAGATTTTCTTTGTGTTTGGAGTTTCAGGTCTGCTCATCGAAAGCAACCCGAAGTGAAGCAACATTTTTTGAAACCTCTCGCCACAAAAAAATGAAATCTTTTATTTTTCATCGATCTGTTTTCTGTTCATGAAGTTCAAACGTTCTTTAGGGTTGAACTTTCATTTTTATTTTCCTCAGCTTCATTATTTCGAAATGTCTTCTGTCATGTGTTACCGTTTCCAGTTTTCCGAATGCAGTTAAAGTTGATAAAGTTGATCAATGAAAAATGTAGTTCACATTTTGGATCATTGTTTCTTTTGTGATTTGTGAATATTATTGTCAACGTAATAAAAGTACCCGCTATTTTGTTGACAGCAATCACTCTTGTACAACGACACCAATCTAAAACAATTTTGGATGCCGGATTCAGTTGGAAAACAATGTTATGACTGTGGTAAAAAGTTCACCGTATATCGGCGGCGACATCATTGTCGTATTTGTGGCCAAATATTTTGCGCGCCATGCTGTAATCAAGAAGTGCCAGGAAAGATCATCGGTTGTTCCGGTAACGTATAGCCCTAGTCTATCGTCAAACCAGTAAACGCTGTCATAATTGTTTTTATCTTAAACATTGACCCCGAGCCTCCTATGAATTCATGATAACATTTTATTTGACGTAGATAATTTAAGAGTGTGCACCTACTGCTGCAAAGTGGTACTTTCATATCTACGAGATTCTGATCTCTCGGTGGACCTGAAAGCTTTGCAGGAAGATCTACTGTCAAAGTTTGGAGAGAGTAATGAAGACGACGTCGCATTAGACTTATCAAATTCGTGTAGATCTCGCGTGTCTGCAGAGTCTAGCCGACGAAAAATATCAGTCGTTTATCAAGAGGAGAAATTCGCCTTGGGCTGGTAACTAGTCTCTTTCTTCTTATCTTTTGCAGTCGAAAATTATCTGCTGACTGAAGTGAAATGATTTTTTGATAAAATGCTGCAGAGTACATAGTTCTAATGCTGCACATAATGTGGGAATCTTTCGCTTACTCTGCTAAAGTTTCTCTGTGGAGATGATTCGCGAACTAATTTATTTTATATTAAGGTGATAATCTAAATTTTTTCAGGACGGAGCCAATTACCAGCTCCGAACGTGAAAAATCACGGAATTCGGAAACAGCTTCTTTGAATACATTATTACAGGAATTAGTTACTGGCGAAAATGCGTTACTCATTCATAATCAAGTAATCGACGGCGTTAGATACGAATCGGGTTTTGCTGGTTCGCAGTTGATCGACTGGCTAATTGCGCATCGAAAAACACAATCCAGGTAGAGTATTTTTTTCTGTTTGTTATGTAAATTATCATTTATTTGGGAAAAGATACGATTTCAGCAGATATGTACATGGATAAAGTTAAAATTTGGAATTTGAATTACAGGAAACTAGGGTCTACTGGGCGTGGTCGATAGGTGCTTATTTCCTAGAAGTTTTACGGGTTCCAGACCTTTGACCTAAAATGACGATCCTTTCAGATAAGATCACTCGTGCTCCCGCATGTGGTTGCCACCAACCAATAACCATCACTAGTAATTGGTCCTCAGATATTATACCAAACGACCACAATATATAAATATGAAATTAACAAACTGATGATTACATGATCTCAATTGTTTCGATCAAATCTTGAAAACAAATCGAAACTAACTTGCAGCGGTTTTTTTCTTTGTTGTAATGAACATTTTTCTGTTTTTCCAATTCAGATTATGTGATCCTTTCGATGATATCAACTCTTTAATAAATTTTTTATACCATTCGATTTAACCGTATCCCAATTTTTATCGTTCCTTCTAAACTTTAAATTTGTAATTTATCTTCGTCCATTTTGAATTTGAATTCTATAGCATTCGTTTTATGAAATTAAATTTTTTATGTTCTTTCCACCTCTTTAATGAAAATCTAAGGAATCGCTGACTTGTATCATATGTTTTCAGTCTAGTTTTCACTTTTCCTCCACACTAATAACCTTCCGTTTGTGTTTTACTTTAGGACGCATAGCCTGGCTATTGGTCAAGTTTTATTGGACGCAAATTACATAGAAAATCTAACGTCAACTTCAACCGATTTCATTGACGGACCAGTACTTTACAAATTCTCCGAAATGGCCCTCACTTCGAATGAAGCCAGCCCCAATTCTCTTCGTAAGTACATCATCGTAATACATTAATTTCGTAAAGTAACCGCTCCTATTTTTATAAGCTTTCATTCTACTCGCTACTGCGATTTTAAAATATACCAATACTGCAGCCAACCTTCCGCAGTGAAATAATATTTATTTCGCGTGAAACTAAAGCCAAAAAATAAAAAATAAAAGCTTATTTTTTAAAAACTCGTTTTTAACTTCAACTTATTCCCTTTTGGGCCAGAACGGATGAACGGATTTTTATGAAAAAGTTATCAGTGGAAAAGGCTTTGTGCCGATAATACCGAAATGCTATTTATGTTTGTCAATATTGAGGAAAGGAGTAAATATTATAAGGAAAAGAGTGAAGAACTGTCCAGACTGATTACACCAGAACGGATGGAAGAATCACTTGTTATCAATGTTATCTGTGCGACTTACCCACACAAGTAGAGCTAGTATTTGTTTAATACTCAACTCGAGTCTGTTCTTGCTTATCATTCGCTCAGTTATTTTTTATCGAATCATTATTGAGTATGTTTCGTATGTCAGCCCAATACAAAATAATGTTGAATATTTTTGAAAAAATTGTAAAATATTCAACGCAGTTTCTTCACTAGCTCAGCGAAAAGGAAACGACTTCAATCCTACTCATTCTTTAGAACTAAAGTAATTTTGATTGCAATATTCGAGAAATAAAAACAAAAAAACAAAAAAACAAAAAAAAATGGCATCATTACTTAAAAAATTATTCATGAAGCTGCGAAAAAACGTAAAATGTACTGCTTAAAAGAGCTTCATCGGTGTCTACATGTACACAGCTGTCTGCTAGGATGTTCGAAATGGGTAATTTTAAGGCAATGAAAATCACTGAACCCTTTTAAACAATATGCTGACAATAATATAATAGTTCTGTATTCAGCCTGTTTAGGCAGATATGGATAACAGGAATGTAGGGGGTAGTCGAATGTTTTTTATTGCTGGTGAAAACTGTCCATTTTTCCTAACTGATGCTCTATTGAATTTTAGATGAAAATGTTACTCGTCCTCTTGTTGAGAATAATGTGCCGACCTCACAAACCGGATATCGTCTAGATCTGAATATTCATAAAAATACTGTACATATTTCTCGGAATCCTCAAAAATCCGCCAACATTAAAGGTAAGACATATTTATGCGAATTGATTCACCTTTGAAAGAGGACCATTTTCAAAATTCTGTTTGTTTTTGAAAACTTGACATTTGTCGTTTCCCGGCTCCCTGTTTTTATTTTCATGTTTTATTGTTACTTATTTAGATAAAAAGAAAGTAGCTACCCAAGTTGCGGAATCAAACGACGAAGTCGTGGAACAATTTATCAGAGAGTATCGAAAACTCGATCGATTGAGTCCTACACCTTGGAATAACGTTGATCCTGAAAATTTACGTCTAGAAAATGACGAATTAACCGTTTTCAATTCTCTGAGGTGAACTCTACAAGTTCCGAAGTTTTGAAGCTTAAACTATGTCCGGGCGCATTTCGATAATCTGTCTCTGTACGACTGTAGTTAATTTTTCTTCTAATGATAAATGAAAATTTACATTTCAAAATGAAATCACTTGCACGTCCTTTGTTTCGAAGAAACTAAAATTAATTTTACCCAGCAATATTGCTGGTTAGAAATCCGCTCATGTAACTAGCTAAACTTTCAAGTGTATGAAAAATTTGAAATTGTAAAAATTTATTGTATTATAACAGGTGTCTTTGACTTGGTCTGCAAATTTCAAGTAATAATAGGTCTAAATTAGACCAATAATTAAAATTGTTCCATCAACACGATCTGTGCTCTCAAAATTTAAAGAATTATCTCTACATTAATTTCTAAAAATCTAAAACTTCTTGTCAGTACTCTTATTCACAAAAAAATGGTCATGTCATGCCTAGTATCAATAATACAGTAAGAAATTCTTTCGAGTGCAATTTTCAGCCTACAGATTATCTGAATAGTTGTGCCCCACTTGCAGACAACCCTCTTTCACTTAATGACAGTCTCTTATATTGGTTTCAGTGATACTTACAGTCAACACTTACGCAACGCTGTCGACCAGCTTTTAGCGCTGGAAAACATTTCATTGTCGTGGGCGCAAATTATCGTTCCATTAGCAGAAACTGCCCTTCATGAAATTAAATTGGATTATAGCAAGACAGAAGTTATACACATCGGACAGTGAGTGAAAAAAATCAGTGTTTTATTTTTGCCGGCTTAAAAATTATCTTTGGAGTAATGCATTGATTTAATTTCCTTAATTTTTTTAAGTTATACTTAGTAGATATCGCCATTTTGATTTTTAAAACATTCAATCGTTTTTGATTCGATATAAAAAGACAGTTTATCGCCAGAATTGAAATACGTATTCATCTTCGACAATCTATTGTTCTATTATTATTATCCATGACTATGACTTTATCGATTGATAATTTATCGATCTATGCCTTAAAGTATGTGAGAAAATACTACAAAGCTAATTATATCGTTGTTATTCGACTGAATATTGGGTATCAGGGCTTTGAAAAAACCATGAAAAAAAAAATTAATGTTTCGATACATTAGAGCGCCGGCTCTCAGTTTTTATACTAGGAATTTTCTAAACTTGTCCTCCGATGGTTTTCTAGAATGAAGAAAATAGTTGACAAGTAAACATGAAAATGTAATTGTAAACCCTCCCTCTAGCTTATGTTGCTCGTAACATGGTGTACTGCATTTTTTCTGATTTATTTTTAAACTGTTTTTCACACCGTATAAATTGTTTGTTTAAAATTTGATTGAAGAACTACCTACGTATATTTTTCATTTCTCTGCAGATTTTTTACCCTTTTCAAATGATTTATTGATCAAAAAAGAATACGTAAGCCCATATTCTGACCCGCAGTTTCTGTTATTTCCGTTCAAAAATCACTCGTATTCTATTGACTCAGTTGTTTTTAATTTTTATATTTTTAATTCGCCATTATCTCTATTTGTCGTAGTTTTATCCAGGTGAAAAAATTGCCTGGCGGCGAACGCAAAGACAGTTTCCTAGTTGGAGGCATCGTGTGCAGCAAAGACGTCTCGCATCGTGAAATGTGCACTCGTTTGGCAAATCCACGTATTCTGTTACTCCAGTGCGCCATCGTGTATCAGCGTGTCGAAGGAAGACTGTTATCTCTGGAACCGGTTATGATGCAGGCAAGAAACGAAAACGATTCAACTCATTTGTAACTAAACTATCTGTGAGAATACATCGATAAAATTTTGTATGAGCACTCAAATGCTCCAATTATATACACGAGTAGAAAAATGGTAAATTGCTTCCTGAATGACGTGTTTAATAAAATATGTTTTCGATGCATGGCAGTCAGCTAACATCGGTGGGATAACAGCACGCACCCTTTAAGTAGTGACATTTAATATTTACTCTTTCATTTACTATTCGTATGTCGGTATTTCGTTGTCGGATTATTCGTGATCATCTCTCCTTTTGTTTCCGTATTAACAATGAACATATATTTTGGCATAAATATCCACGTTCCACCCTATCGTAATAGCGCCTTTGGTTTAGGTATTGGTGACTACACCTTTTCTTTTCCCGAACTTAGCTTCTCAAATAATTACGAGTGGATGTGCGACTAACCAATTCTGATAATGAACCACAAGTTCTCCCTCAGTATAAACTTTTTGATTCAAATTTTATTCGCGTCCAATCCCTGCAGGAGCAAGAATACTTACGGAACACGGTCGCCAGGATCGTGTCATTACAACCAGATCTAGTGCTGGTCCATCGAAATGTGTCACGTTTGGCTCAAGAATCGTTAAATTCGTACGGAATAACGTTGGTGTTGAATGTGAAGATGTCCGTTATGGAACGCATTGCTCGATGCACGAACGCCGATATTGTGGCGTCGGTGGATGCTCACGTTGGCAGCACACGGCTAGGAACGTGTAGATCGTTTTATACGAAAAAATTCACTCTTAAAGACGGTAAATACTCTTTGCTCTGACACAATAACTGTTCGACAAAGCTACGCCTCTGGCTTATCCTTTCTTTTAGCTTTCATCAGAATTTATGTGTGTTTCGTAGATGGAAAAAAGTTTCTAATTGACAAAATATCGTTAGACTATTAAATTTAACAGGTCAGCCACAAATGATACTTCGACATTTTTCCAGAACTTGAGAAAATTCTTTGCAGTATACTCCCTTTTATAATTATCGCTTCTTCGATACTTTTCGTATTAATACTCATTTTTTCCCTTCCCGTTCTGTGACAGGCTGTTAAGATCCGTTTATTAACTAACTCGTAATATCATCAGTACAAATAGTCAGGCGGGCGAAAGTTATCTTATCTAGACATATACATATATATCGTTTCGCTTAAATTACAACACAGGCGCTACCAAGACGCTAATGTTTTTCGAAGGATGCGCATTTCCTCAGCTGGGCTGCACAATATTGCTTCGTGGAACTTCGGAATCAGAACTGAAGAAACTGAAAAAAGTTACTAAGGCTGCCGTGTTCATGAAATATAACGCTAAATTAGAGAAATCATTTCTACTGGACGAGTTCGCCAAACCACCGACCCTTCCAAATTTTACTTTCATCGGCGATACGACTTCTCCCAAACGTTGTGCTCTGCTAGCTATCAATGAAACGCCAACTGCAGCCAGCACCAAAGAACTTAAACGTAGCACTGGTGAAGGTGCCAGAAAAGACGTTCCTCGCGTCGAAGACAAACGAATTTCGTCCAAATGTGTTGTGCAAGCTGACGACGATCCTCTCCACCTAGCGTCGACCTGCCCCGATGATGAAAATCATATCAGCGATGCCCATCTTGAGGAATTGTCTTTCGCCGAAGTTCCAATGAAGCGAAACGAATTTAAGGCAGCTTTGCGCGATACCGTTCTTTCGTTTTCGCCATTTATTCAGGTATATGTTGAGATAGTTTTCTTCGTAGACGATTTGATATTCGTTTTTATTTTGTTTTTTTTTTTACAAATAGAACCTAATTTGTTAGACTCACTGAAAACTGTTCAAAGACATGCTATTTCATGCACTTATTCTCAGAAAGAACCGTTATTGAAAACTAACTTTTTCATTGAGGAAAATTCATATTTTTGATATTTTGTCATACTTTTATAGGTTCAAGGGCTTCTTCTCCTTTTCAGTTTCCTTTTGAAACCGATTTAATGGTGAAAATGCTCAGAAAAGAAAAGGATAACGTTTCGTTTAGTAGCTGTGGCTGGTATTCGAAATTCAGCATCTTCATTAGTTGATCTGTCCATTGATTCAGCTTCGTTGGGATTCCAGACGTGCTTCTTTTATTTTGATTTCTTTAGGCCCGGTTGTAACAAATATTAAGTCAGTGGATAACATGAGTTTAATTTGAAAAACATGTAATGAAACAAAGTTAAATCAAGCTCATCCAACTTGGTACAACCTAAGCCTTAAATTTCCGCTTTATTATTTCCAAAATTTCAGTTGGTCCAATTATGAACTCTTTCTGGGAAAACATTTCATTCCGTCTTTGAAGAACATCAAGTAGTTGGGTCTTCCCGCCTTAGAAATAATTTTTGAAGCATCGAATTTAATTGTTATCACAATTTATCAAAAATCTGATTGAACATTCTTGATCGTGTTCTAATGAAATTTTTATTGATCGAAAGAAGAGATCCTACATATTCTGAGTAAGATTCCAAATTCTGGCGAATATCAATTCCTCTACGTTGTATCCAATAGATAAATGCAAAAACATTTTTTAATGAGAATAATTTGCAACCAAAAAGGTGTTGAATTCTTAAAGTACCATTCCCTGTACGCTTGCAGCCAAGCAAGAAAAATTGTTTCCGCCTTCTTAAGATTAAAATTGACTAATTTAAAAAAAAAATTTTTTGACAGTTCAACTTGCCATACTTGGAAACGGAAAGCGGCCTCAGTTGTAGACTACGAAAATATTTTCCCTCCGACGTTTATTATTCGACTCCATCGAGTGGTAAAGAATTAACTCGCGTATCGAGTAGCGATTTATCAACATCGTCCAAACCCATAGATTTTTCCTCTGTGCCAGTGAGTAGAATCCCACGACTATTGACACCTTTGTCTCTGCACTTGATGATTACTAATTTCCCTTAATAATTGATTCTCAATATTTTATTCGCGCAGATGAAACCAGTCCATCCTTTTGTCCAGGCAAAATTCAAAGACAACGCTAATAACGTCGACATCCAGTCGCTGCTGGCACTGTACAGAGCTTGCGGTGGCCGTTTAGAACCGAGCACTGCGTCCACATATCGAATCAAGAGCTTCGTGTCCTCCGGCTCGGATACCAAGCAAATGAGTGTGAACGTTTTTGATCCACATAATCACCAGCGGCTTGCGGTGCTATTCTGCAGTTTCTCATTCTATTCAAATAACTCTCCCGAATTCTGCGTTAGCCCTTCGTTAGTAAATAAACATAACCAGAGTTGGGCTGTGTTCACGATGAAATTTACCTCCTTTTTAATTTAAAATTTTCATTTTGAAGTAATCTGATCGAAATTTTTAAAAGAAAAATGATGTAAAACTCATTTTGAAAATGAATGCTTCACTCGATCATATCACATGCATTATATTTCTTCGGAGAACTGCTACACCTCGTATATTTTGTTTTAAAACATCTCTGTTTTACTCGACTTGAATGATTTGGTTTTTTTCTTGTTTTAAACCCTGTATACAGTATTACCCTTTTTTTTCGGCCATGCTCTTTATTTTTATTTCCAGCATAATTTTAAGCAGGCTATACGAAGTCCTTTGTTGTTTTTATCTCTCTTAAAAATTCCTCCTGTTCGATAGTGCTACTATCTTTATCCTTCTCTATTATTTTTAATTTTGTCTTTTCCTTTTTCCCTGTTGGCAAGGTAATCGTAAAATGAACCGTTGTTCGGCAAAATTTGTCTTTTTTTTTTACTCATTTACAAATTTTATTTCATCAGCTATTTATTAATGTATTTTTCTTTGGAAAATACAACTATTGTATTCAGTGCAATGGCGGAACCTGCGGAAAAGCGTCGATCGTGAGTCGTAGATCGCGAATATATATGTCACTCAAATTCTTCTGTACACTATGTATATATATTTCCACTTTTTGCTAATTTTGGGACTTTTTAGGAGTCTGTGGAGCCTCCGCTGTTTGACCTATGGGAATAAAACTTGGAGTAGTATTTGAAGCTTTCATGGGCTACACATTCGTGTTAAAATTTTTGAAATTGTTTTGGAGGAAGGGGTTCTCAAAGTGTTGTAAACCTACCATGTTGTCATTGCGATAACTCCCGTAAATTAAGAAGATTTTAGTTTGAAATTTTTATGGCAGTTGGAGACAATTAGGTACTGGTTTGATATTAAATATGAGCGAAATCGGTCCACTGGTTTTCAAATGGCGTCCATTACAAAATTTGACACTTAAAAATTATACACTTACCGTGGTTGATGAATGGCAGATATTTAAAGATATGTTCTGTTTTGGCTTCTTCCTTTGTTTCTTATTTTCTTGTTACCTTCTTCAGCCGTGGTTCTTAAAATTTTTTATATTTTTTTATTTTTAAATCTATACCTTTTAAATTTTTGCGTTTCACTTTTCTTGTGGTCTTCAAATGTTGTCTAGAGAATGTGTTATACAATATCTTCTAATGATACTTCTGCGAAGGCTGTTGAATTTATTATTTTAACATCACCTTGATGAAAATCTCTGAATTAATACCTGGTCTGTCAAACCCGGTAAAAAGTATTGTGTTTCACGTAGCCTTCTTTGCTTCAAATTGAATAAAAGCCGCTAAATTTTTGTCTGATTTCCACTTCTGTCAGTTAAATTCCTGTTCTAAATTAAGTATTGTAACTTGAAAAATGCGCGCCCCTTCGAAACTCCAGCAGCGCCCACCTCTTCACTACCACTTCTTTTGGACTCACTTTCAACTTCTCGCATCACAGAAGGCCTGTGATTGTTTTGAGGACTCACGCCTCCATAGTTCACAGTGGCTGCGGAGGTGGTAGCTATGCCCTTGTTTAAATTTTAAATACCGTTCCCCACTTTTTTTCCCATAAGATATTATGGTATATACTTAATCAATAAATGAAGGTACATGCGAAAGGCTCAAAATGTTCTTACGCGCATTTATCTTATGGAGTACATCTGCTTCCTTTGGCTGTATTCATGGAATTTTATCATAGCCAGAATAGAATTAAGTGTACAATAATTTAAATTATTCTGCAAAAAAAAAAAAAAAATATTTTATACCATGCGGACATAAAAATGGTCACCTAGTTACAGCTAGAGAATTCAGACGAGGCTTTTTATTGTTCTTTTTGGTTTGATACCTGATAACCTCTGTTAGAAAAACCTTTAGTTCTCAATGAAAGAATTTGAAAATTTTAAATGAAAACATGAAACGAATAACCTTGTTCATTCGAACTGAAACTGGAGTAGCAATTTTCAGAGCTAGTTTTATTGAAAATTTATTTTATCATTCGTTAACTTGGCCCAAGTTTGAACATAATTGTATTTTTTAACTACGACCATTTTTTTAGCTTCTAATGTCTATTTTATGTGCGATTATATATACGTTTCAGGATTGTCACAATGGATTTCTACGGCTGCAACGATATACCTCTCGGAAGTTTTTTGGAACGATATTGTTTCAGGCGATCGTATATATGCCCGTCGACGACTTGCGATACGCCGATGATCGATCATGAAAGACGGTTTGTTCACGAAACCGGTTGTATTCAAGTTACCTTGAAGGAACTCGAATCGTTACCCGACAACGATAGTCTCCCTATTTTGGTTTGGAGTGCTTGCACTCTTTGCAACTTGGTACGGGAAAAGTACCAAAGAATTTTTTAGAATTTCTTAGCGTATTTAGCTCCACAGAGAACTCGTATTGATTTTCTTTTGTTTCTTGCGTTCACAACTTTTGTTCCAATTCTTTTAGATGACTCCAGTGGTGGCTCTAAGTAGCGACGCGTGGAGTTTATCGTTCGCCAAGTATCTGGAACTTCGTTTTCACGCTGGAAAATACGGCTGTCGAGCGGATTCGACTAAAAGTTGCCAACATTCGCTTCATCACGATTATGTGCAGTATTTCTTTCGGGCCAATATCGTGGCGTATTTTAAGTAAGCATTCGTAATTGACAAGTGGACCTACTATAATTTAAGATACTTTTTTTCACTTGTGAACCTTATCGTAGGTATTCAGACATCGCCCTCTGGGAAATCTCATTACCGCCGACGGTCTTGAAAATTCAGACATTACCTTTTCAAAAGTCAGTTTTCGTGGATGAATTGAAAAAATGGGCTATCACAGGACACGAAATTTTCGGTTCCATATACGAAAAATTGTCTTTATACGATACAGATAATTGTAAGTACTCATATTGCTTTTACCAACGAAAGATATGGTTTTCAAAACGATGGAAAAAGTATAGGACTACCTGACAAAAAGTTTTTATTAATCTCCCTTTTGAGAAAGTTTCTAATCAGTATTTAAAACCTGTTACTCGCAATTCAAATACATATAATGGATTCAGTCATCTGAGGCTGTAGAAGAACAATACATTTTAAATGAACCTCTTTGGCGTTAATAAATGTTTCTGAAAATGAAAACGTTTCGTTGTCCTGTTATTTAATTCTTCGCTTTGCTTGTAATGGTACTTCATTAATAGAATTTTAAAAATATAGAAGTTTCAGTAACACCTGATGAAGATTTTTTTCCTCCAAAAAACTACTCTCCCTTCTTATTGTAACTTTGATTTGGCATATTCAGCTTTTTTATTGTGATCATTTTATCTCACCAATACAACAAGGTTGCTGTTTATTTTTTAAATTCGCCTTATTTTTACATTTGTTGTTTCAGCCACGACTATTCCAGGACTGAAAACCCATTTAGAACAACAAAAAGTTGCCTTAAAGAAGAAAACAGATGAAATTCAAGTTATATTGACTTCATCCGAATTGAACGATGCAAGTAACTCTGGTCCGTATAAAAATGCTTTATTAGAAAAAAACAAACTTATTTAATGAGGGGAAAAGTCAAATTTAAAAAATCTAATGATTTAAATATTGGTGGAGATATTTATCTTATAATAGAAGATTAAAAATATTATGCCTGCAGCCCTCCCAAAAAAAAAAAAAAAAATTAAAAAAAAATAAACCCCATCTTCCGATCTAACGTCTTTCCGTCTGAACAAATTAATAAGCAGTTTTTTGTTAAAACCCGTTTAAAAATTAAATGTTGAAAATAAATTATTTTTGATTTAACCACCCTCCCTCAAACAATACAAATAAAATAAAAATTCTAGATTCGCCCCTGTTTTTGGCCGTCTTACATTTTTTAAATTTGTTCATAACTTTTTTCCAGTGTCCTCTTCTGTTTCGCGTAATCTTTATTTTCACTCGTTTTCATTTGTTCACAGATGTAGCTCAAAAGAACCTTTTTAAATTGGAAGACTCGCTGGTGTCCATGAAGAAAATGGTCGCCAAAGCTCTGTTTGACTGGAAAGCATTGCTGACGAAATTGGATTCGAGCAAACGAGAGGATAAACAGAAAATCAAATCTCAATCGAATTCTAGCGATGTTATAGATCATACCCATGTAAATTATTTCTTACGAATTAATCGATAAACTAGTAGTAAAACCGATAGGTCCTAATTGGGGAAAAATTATCTGCAGATTTTTTTGTGAAGTTTTGCGTTGTTTAGCATTTGTCACTCATTTTGTGATTGTTATTGGTGCAATCAGGACCATAAAGAGGAAATTCGGACCATGGGGAGAAAAAATTTAATGGCCTCGCAAAAAATTTAAAATAGCATTTGTATTCAATGCAGTATGCAAAATTTATTTTTGAGAAGGGTTTTACATGAACAGTTGCCGTTCGTTTGATCTTTTTCTTTATTTACAAAGTTACAGGATGTTTGTAGCTGTTCGCCCGGGTAGCAAATTTCGTTCGTTCTTATTGGTTCGTTTAATGTTCATTTACACCAAAACAGAAAAAAAAAGTTCCTTGTTCCTTTGGTATAAATGCGATAATACTGGAGAAGCAAATTTCGCAAGCTGAGTGAGCAAAAACATTTTTTCATGGGTTTCAGTAGATTTTCCCTTCTTTTTTTCTTTTTTATTGAAAATGGTGGGCCCGGAGAAATCCTCCTTTCTCCTCTCTTGACAAGGCTGGATGTACTGTTCAGGGTGTCCCAACTTTTCCGAATTGCCAATTCTTCTTTCTTATTTCGCATGACAGAAAAAAAATTGTGAAATGTGTTTGAGGAACAATCATCAGCTCGTAATTTATCGTTTACAAACAGTACGTTCAACGTGAGTTTCAAGAAAAAAAATTTGTGCGAACAGTTGCGTACAATATGTTGATTCGTGCACTAGTTGCGCCTCAAAAAATCGTTAACTAGTGGATTTTACATAGAAATTTGCGTAGAATTCAAATTCTGTAATGATAAACTTACATTTCCATTTAAGAAAACTATGTCAGCGTCTATTGCGCGTCACAAATGCGCAGTTATTTTCAGCTGCGAACGAACGTTCCCTCTAATTCACCAGGTTTCAGGGTGTTCGTAACTATTAACACAAAGTTGGCTTTGTAGCGAATTTTATTTGTGTTCGTTGTCATAAATGACGTTAACGCGTGGTCTGTTCATTCAGTCGTTCATCCGAAACGAGCGAAAAATAGTTGTTGACATTCTTTGTTCACGTTCGCTTGCCAAGTCTAAGCCCAGCTGGGTATGTCGTTTGAAATAAAGGAGAAAAGAGGGTGGTAAAAACTGGGACACCTTATACATCAGTTTAGAATGATCGTTGCGTCAAATGAAAAACTGATCGCGACGAAAGAATCTATTTGTTCATCTTTTTTGTTTAATTTGATCAGTCAGTTTTGAAATCCATTGGAATTCAGTATTTTTCTGTTTTGTGGTAGGAATTTTTTTGTAAATTCATGTAAGCTGCCAAAAAAAAAAAGAAAAAAAAAGTCAACGTTCTTATTCCATGTAGGGTGCACAAGCAATAATGACTTATTGTTAACGCTGGTCTTAAAACATATTGTTAAATAAATACGAATGAGCTTTTTTGCAATTTCGTTGTAAAATTCCATTATATTATTTCTCGAATGATTCTCGATAAGAAAATTTGAAATAGCACTGAACGGAAATAGGTAAAAACGTGAATTCGAATTGATGTAAGCCATTTAATAATTGAAAAACCATTTCCTTCTGAGAAGACAAATGTTATTTTGCCTAACCTGAGAAGAAAGATTCACGTAAAATGATTTCTTAAATTCGTTTTTTTTTGTGTATATATATATATATATATATATATATATATGTATGTATTTGACGGTTGTTTAGAAATTGTCAACTGGATCGGTGCCGGACGACTTCAACTTTGCTCCGGATGAAAATGCACCTACAGAGTCGAAAAACGAAATCGGTGTTGATATAAGTCTAACACAAAGTGAAAAGAACGATTCGATCGAAGGTGGTAGTGATTGTTCAGCTTCAGATTACGGTAGGCCTATTTGCTTGAATTGTTGATTTTTTATATTGAGATAATATCAGGCCCAGTTATAGGAGATGAAAGTGGAGGCCTCCATATAAAATTGAAAATTTTCTAGTTTTCTTGAATCTTGATTACGAATTGAGAGCCATAATTATAAAACAAATTGTTATTAGTTCATTTTTCTCTTACTGTGTGATCTATGCGGATTGATTTTTATTCCTGATTAAAACTTGAAACAAAAACGTTTTCATGTCCGCATTTTAGTTTTATCCATACCAATTTCTTGACCATTCTTTCTCACCTCTTCGCAACAAAAAGTTTACCTTTAGTGTTTTACTTTTTATGTTTTATTTCAATTCACAGTCGACGTAGCTACTAGTCAACTTAACTGCACAACGTCAACAAATGAAACCGTGAACTCAGTCACTCAAGTCTCCACATCAGATAAAATCACGGTGAAAACTTTACTGTCGCAATTTTTACCCAATACATTCCAGAATACGGGATCAGCTTTATTTGTAAGTCGTAAATACTTAATTAACTCTTCTACTGTGAGAGTGAGTGTAGTACAGAGCTGCATACAACTAGGGCTCAAATCCAAGAGTAGGTATACGTATATCTTTATTTTCAGTAATTGTAAATCACATGGTGTGGAGGGAGCACAAAGCAGTGTTTTTTGTGCGTTTCTTTTGTCTTGGATGACAACAGTTGGCACAGTTCACAAATTCTGGCAGTATACTCTGCTACTGAAAATTAATGGAAAATTTGTGCCGTACATAGCATTATAGGTAACCAGTGCCAAAAAGCCAGGATGTTGCCGATTTTTGTGACAATGAGGCGGAACGATAGGTGTGTTCGAGGAACTCGTATTGGAATTTCAACAAACTCAGCTTAAAACTAGCTGTGTCCTCGTTAATCTCAAGGAATTCCATTTTTAATTCGTACCAAAATAAAAATGGCATACACAAACTACACCTTTACGACTTGCCAGAGAAATAGCAATGAAATAAAAATCTTAAAAATATTCTCTTAATATTTCATCAATGAGCGATAATACATATTTACTTTCAAAGAATGTGTTATGAAACATAATTTTTGACGTAGGTCTCCTGGGAACGAATGCATTCATCGGTGTTCATTGGAAGAATTCAAATGAACTGATGAAAAAAGAAAACCAAAACGAGATTTTATAGTTTTTCCATAAATTTCAAACTTCGTGTTCATCGATGTGCTTATATTCGTCCCAAATTTCAGTGGAATTTCTAATTTTTGTTTAATAAAGTCGTACGTACTCTTGGTGACCTGTGTCCGCAGCCAGTACTATCCCCACTACTATACTCTGATTGTTCTGAATTGTAAGCTATTTGGAGAATAAATGTGTGCGGTTGTTATATTGCACTTGTAGTAGGCAATTACTTTTTTCCATTGTTTCACTACGCTAATTCTAATCGTTGGTTTTGTGTGAATTGCTTTTCAGAATCCGATCAACGCAGATGAGCACTATGTACTGGATTTCACACTCACCATTCCGGTGGTTGTGTACGGTTCGGAACCGAGTTCGATAATTGCATGCGCATTAAGCTCCAATCAGTATCTGTTGTTGTTGGAGGAACGTGTTTCGAAAGCAACAGCGACTAACGTTGAGCCCGTCCCCAAGTACGTCTATTGGACCAATATTGTGGGTTTTGTGTAACTCTGTTGTCGTCAAAAAGTTTATCGAACTCGGTCAAAACGCGTTCGTCATTTGTGTAGGTTTGTTGTCGCTAAAAAAGAATCATCTGACGGTGGTTCGGTCAGCAGTAGTATCGAATCGTCTCAAATGCTCGAAAATGACGATTCTTTGAAGTTCGAAGGTGCGGAAGATAATAAAACAAAGGGCGGCAAGTCAGTTGATGACAGTCATATTGAGGTAAAATCCTGACGGACGAATTATTTCAGTCCCGATTTATCGTACAATTGACGCATGTTTCCCTTCATATTATCTCCAAAATAGTATTTACGTTTTAGAAATAACTTGAAATCTTAATGGACCGTTTACCTCCGTAATTAAATCTGATCTGTTCAAATGTGTTTTGTGTTTTATGATAATTTGGTTTTTTAAGGTTACTTTTTCCGATTCGTCAACTAGCTTCAATGTGAAGGTGTACTTTGCGCAAGAATTCAAAGAAATTCGCGAATTGGTTTTCCCAGCTGGCGAAGAAATTTACGTGCGTTCTTTGTCGCGATGTATTCAGTGGGCTGCTCATGGAGGAAAGTCGGGTTCCTCGTTTTGTAAAACCAAAGGTACGTAGTTGCGTTGTACGCCTTCGCTGTTCACTTCGTGCTAAGTATACACCTACATAACCAACAACACACAGCAGCAGCAAATAGCACTTTCTGTGACAGAAAATCAATTTGACGATTTCAACTGATATAGTGAAGATAATGATAAATTTTATTTAAAAAAAAAAAAACCACTGCGTTAATCTGAGTGAGTAGCTCTTATTGGTGGATACACCTAACTTTATGACAATAATTTTTTCAGTCTTTAAATTCTCATTTTCTTCAATTACACCCTTCTAATTTTTTAATTTTCAAATAATTATGAATAGCCTTGGACATTCTCCGGATGATCAGCAACATTTTGAGCCTACTTTCATTAAAATCTATAAAGTAAGACACTTGTTCTGAGCGAATAAAATTCCGTTAGTTCCGGAGATAGACATACCAAACATATAACCTCCTTTGTACGCAGTTGGTAAAAGTACAAAAAATAGTCCAACTTCAAATTGAAGTACTTGTCTTCGTATTCTATAGCGCACAGCGAAAACAAAATATGCATTTTGTTTCTGCTGTTCCATTCTCTCAGAAAATTTGCTGCTAACAGAATTTTGATGTGAAGTTTTATTTGTATCTTCATTTGTTACCCTGGTTTGAAGTTGTTGTTGCTGCTTGCTCTTTGCTATGCAGGCGTTGCCTAAAGCCCACGTGCGTTAATCCAATGATTTTCCAAACACGATGCAAAATCCCATTTAGAATGAAATACTTAATTAATTTGAAAAACATTTTTGTCTTTCAAAGGCGTTTTTTTTATATGGAATTCTTATGTATAAGAAATTAATTTTAGTATATGGAACCAAGAAAACATGATATTCATCTCTTCTTCAGGTGACAGCAGTGAACTGTGATAAACTTGTTTTTGTTAGCACATGAAAAAAGATAGTGCACCATTACTCTCTTTTTCTCTGTCTGTGTTCGATATGCCAAAAAAGTGCAACACTTCAAGCTTTAGTTCTAGACAACGTCCGTTTGAAAGTATTGAGTGAGGTTGAGGAAGCAAAGTGTGCGCAAAGATGGAAGAAATCAAGGTTGTAGCCAAGAGGGCAGTTGCTCCCATAACCCTTTTGTGTCATTGTCACTTTTCAAATTTGGAAAAAATTTTAGTAATAAATATGCAACAACGGGTTCCATAAATGCTAAATTTTTCATATTTTCCAAGTCGAAGAAGTGCGATGTATTTCAGTTAAATTAGACAAAATATGATTCCAAGATTATCATACGAAATGAAGTTCACAAATGTAGACGAACGAGTACAGGATCAACCTAGTGATAGTTTAATGTTCGTCAGGTGGAAAGAAAATGTAATCGAAAGATAAATAAAGTTCAAATTATTAAATGAGTTTAAAGAGTTCCCAGGTGTGAAAGAAATTGATTGGTATATCCCAACACAAAGCAAGTTCTCAGTTCAACCAAACGATTTCAATTCCATCTCTACATGTCTATTCTGTGAAGTGGGAGAAGTCAAAACACTGATTTCTCCCAAGAACAATTTTAAAGAGTGTTTTGCTTTGAAGTAAACGATAAGACTGACCAAGTCTTGTCAGAAAATTCAGTATTTCTTGAGAAAAATTGTTTTTATTGTTTTACCCCGGAAATCGAACTGCCATTTCGGAGAACTAGTTCCGCTCTTTTGTGAATACAACAAAATTAGAAGTGTCTTATACTTTTTTTCATATTGAGCAAATGTATCGAATGCGGTTTTATATGCGTCATTTTCTAATCAGATTTGAATAAGAGGGCGAGCAATTGAATACTTTCTTTGAAATTTATGAAAATAATTTTTTCTTATGGAATTTTATTTAAAATTAGGATTTTATTTTGACTTCTATTCCTACGTGACACAGAAAATGAGTTTCCATGACAAACTCAATAGAAGACTCCCTTCCATCACCCAAAATTACAAAGAATTTTCTCAGTCATCTGTTCCTAGCCAAAATTATTAAAACTAAAAAATTGTACCGAAATTTGAGTTTATTATACCTCAAAAATCGTCACCATACATTCATACATTAAGTAAAACAAATGTTAAACAAGTTTTTTTTTTTTTCCATTTCATTCTTGATCAAATTAATTGTACGAAGGATTTCAACTTAGCCAGTGATTCCATTTTCATTCCAACCGATCGTGTTTGTTTCCGTTGGTTGGAATTGAATGGAATCGGGTGGATATTGACATGCTGTGCAATTCGGATTCAGCTGGAAAATTTATTCCGCCCCCTGTATCCTTCGTCCGCATATAAATGTCTCACGACTACGGGCTATGCCGCCAGCTCGTCGAACGTGCAGCTAACATTATATTTTCGTTGCAGACGATCGATTTGTACTCAAGGAGATGTCACGCATAGAAATGCAGCTGTTCCGAGATTACGCACCGAACTACTTTAATTTCGTTCGCAAGTGTCACACCACGCGACAGCCCACTCTTCTGGTGAAAATAGTTGGCGTGTATCGCGTCAAATATCGCAACCCCCTATCGAATCAAACTTTCCAGTCGAATCTACTCGTCATGGAGAATCTGTTCTACATGCGAAACGTTATTCGTAAATTCGACTTAAAAGGCTCCGTTCGCAATCGTTTGGTGAACACGAAAAGCGACCACGACGGCGAATTAGTGTTACTCGATGAGAATCTCATCAACAGTGAGTGGCGGTTTCGTTATTTTATTTTTTGGACTTAATTTTTCTCTTTCGAGAACGCAAAGGATACGTTCAGTAATTTCTGCCTGTCTAATTGATTTTAACGAATGTATTTTTAATGTTATTTTTCAGTGACCTGCGCCTGTCCGTTGTACATTTATCCGCACTCCAAGTCCGTTCTTATGAAAGCGATAAATAGCGATGTAACTTTTTTATCCTCGCAATCCATAATGGACTACTCACTACTCGTGGGCCTGGATGACAGTTCACAGGAACTGGTGGTCGGCATCATCGGTATGTTGCGCTCGGTGCATTCGGCTCTATTTTCTTACAGTTCTCTGCTCGAGTATCTCGAAAAATGGAGAGTTCTCGTTTCTCGACATCGATTGAATACCTTCTTTTTCTTCTAATATTTTTTATTGTGGTTGCCTTCTGCGTGATGTCCGCGAATGAATGAAAATGAAAACAATTAGGTTTGGGCCTTTGCGAATCTTCTGTGGAGACTGAATAGCAATATTTCGTATAAATTCCGTATTAATTTAACGTTTAACCCAGTTTTCTCTCAAAGGTTTGGTGTATACTGAAACGTAAAAAGCAGAAGATAATTTTATGTGATTTGACTGTTTTTAGTTCCAGTATTTTCGTGAAACCAATTTGGCGCTCTTTGTCAGCATCAGAATGTACGATAATTTTTCCTAATGGTTGTTAAAAATTATTTTCCTGGTTTTTAGGCATTTATTTTTAGGGTCTAGCGTAAAAATTATTCTCATTGCTAGAGAAATTCTTCCAAAATACTTGGTCATACCACTTCTTCAGAAATATTCATCTAATACGTATCTTTCTTGCATTCGACCCTTTGTCTTTCTAAACGTCAGCTTAATTTGACTTCTGATTTTATAACACGTAACCTTGGTGATCTCTTTTAATCGCAATAATTCTTTTAATTTTTTTATTAATTTTTTTTTAGTCCGGTTGTACCATCTTTAAATTGTGGGGAAATGAACTTGGTTTAAATAATAACACGCTTGGTAAAATAAAGTTACACCCTATTTTTCGGGAGTTTAACTATTTGGTACAACCAGCACGTAATCTTCTTTATAATACCTTCTTCAACTCGGAAATTCAAACAGCTGGTATTGGCAGGTGGAAAGTAGAATTTATGAGGAGACCTGCATGTCAGAAATGTTTTCGATGTTTTTAGGCCTAAATAATTTTACAAACGAAACATTCTAATGAAGAATTCCGTTACTCTTCATTACAGTTGCTTCAAGTTCAAAACATGTCTTACTGGACTTCAGTTTATATCTAGAATATTTTTCCTGAAAAATGATCAAAAAGGCAAAAAAAACTTCGTCTTACGGAAGTTCAAATTTTTTCAATGAGAAAAAACAACTATAAAATTTTAAACTTATATCGCATACGCCAAGAACAATTTTATTCATAAAAATATAAAACAGTGCAGAATTTCCCTACGCATTTGGTGATTCCATTTCAATGCGAGCATGTGAGATTTAATTGTCCTTTTCTGGAAATCTGCCGAAATGTACTTAATTTCTTGCATCCGTGTCTCCAAATTAGGTTTCTTGTCGAGTAAAACTTCCATGTAGAATGCTGTATGTGATGATTATATTTCTCAAAATCGTATTGCGCGAAGATCATTTCTTCCCCATGGGCCAAAAAAGTTGAAAAATTTCTCTTGGAATTATTCACTGCCCGCAAGAACATGCTTGACTGACATTGGAAAAAATAATAACAATAGATGAGAAGAATAATTTGAAAAAAAAAAAAAAAAAATCGATTTGAAGCTTTAGAATAGCATTAGTGAGGTTCGAGGGGTATAAGTTTTTTCACAACCTCACTTTGTGGACACACATGACTTTTTTAATTCGTTTCGCTCGCTCGTTCAGTATAAAGGAATTAATTAAATTAATTTTCCTACTGACAATCCAGTTTGCAAATTTAATACAAATGCAAAATTTTAAGTTATTCAAAAACCAATTTTCGGAAACATCATCAGACAGTTTCTCAGTTAAACTAGTTAAACTACACGTATAAATCATAGAAAACTGATTAGATGATTATTCCTTTTTTAATAAGGCACTAATAAATCCCATATTTCAGTTTTTCTTTTCTTTTTTAACCGCACTCGACGCATCTGCAGCATATGATGAAAATCAAGTCTCAAGAGAAGTTGTTGTAAATACTTTTAAAAACTGAATCTTCTTACCCTCAGTGTTTCCTACCCCTCAATAATTTACCTTCTGATTTTGTTGCTTTATATTAGTAGAAAAAATTTTTTTTAAGTTTTCGAGCTGCGAAAATTTTAACCCACTCCCTTGTAGTTATTAGCCAGTAACACAATTTACGTAGTAGGCTGGAGACTCAGACTAATTCTTTGAATTTATTTCTTTGCAATACACCGCCTTGGTGAAGCCTAAAAATTACTGGAGAATTTTGTTTTCGGATTTTCTTTTACCATTCACTCCAAATTACTTTCTCACCGCTAAAAATTTTTTTATTATCATTTGTTTTTGAAATAAATCATCTTAAAAAAAAGCCAATTTCTTACCAATTTTCTGTTTTTTTATGGCATATTCCTGAAAAACTAATGATAAAAAAATAATTTTTAGTAAATAATTCAAGCATTTTCTCTTCTTTCTGTAATTACACCAATCTCAGCTTAGCAGCTCAAATAGCGACTGAGAAATCTTCAAGTGAGAGAAAAATGCTATGAATTTTGCGAAAATTGCGGATTCGATATACCAAAATTGGGACTGAATTCTATTATATAGATACTATTTGATACTGGCATAATATGCTGGCCCATATTGGTAATTCAGAAACCGTCTTCTTCCGGTTAATAGAAACCTACTTTTTTATACTTTCCACAAGTAACTCAAAATTGGCAGTTTTTGAGTTGGGTTGTTATTCTTACAAATCGTCGATACGTAATTCAGCTATTTCTAAATTTTGTAGACAATATTGCTGATCCTTTTCGAAATTAATGTGAATGGACGAAATGAAATAAAAAATTCATAAAAATAATTTGAGCTTAAAAATTCACTATAACGCTGCAGTGTATATCTTTTCAAAGACACGCCTCAATTGTCATTTCAGATTATATAAGAATTTTCACATGGGATAAACGAATTGAAACAATAGTGAAGAAATCCGGAATACTCGGGGGCCAAGGTAAACTACCCACAATTGTATCGCCAGAGGAGTACAAAAATCGATTTATTGCGGCCATGCACAGGTATTTTCTTGCCGTACCTGACCAGTGGCAGGGTTTTGGTAAAGGTATCGAGTACTAAAGCCGATCGTATTGTGATGTTTCGTTACCTCCGATTTAAATTATTTTACTCTTCGTTTAGGTTATTGAGAAAAACTTTCTTATTTTTATTATGAATTAGTTCCATTTTTTTAAACTGTTGCACGTTCCTTTTATTAAAATTATGTATTTGTTACCGTACGGATTTTTGTTTGCCATCAGAAGCAGTACTTCGTTTAAGTTCGGACCAAAACTGCAAAGAATCGCCGATTTTTTGTTTTGTAAATTTTTCAACTGTTTTCTGCTAAAAAATGGCCCAATATTGGCCTTAACTGACAACTCCAATAAAGTAGTACTCTTGACAGGAGCCTCATTGCGTGGGCTCATGATAATTAGTTTTTCAGGATATTACAAAAAACAGTCAAGTCACCGAATCGTATAATCCATCAGTGATTGACGCCTGGGGGTCTGTATCATAGTTGCGACGTGTTTAGTCTCATTTGAAAATACAGCTACTGTCATATTGTCGATCTGAAATGGCGGCGCGCTCATTTTGGTCTTCATTTCAATGCTCAGGCGTATGATTAGAAAATTCATATGGGCAGACTTTAAGTCTCCAGCTATGGTCAAACTCTCTCAGGGTGTCTCAGAACACTGTCCTTTTTTTTATGAATTATATTTTTGAAAGAACACTTCTCATAAGGCAACAATTAGTGCATTTAACTAATTTCATAATTCAGTCCGACAGAGCAATATACCTCGAAACTAGAATGGAAAATTTCGCCAAATAGTCTGCAAAAGAAAACAACGAATGTGAGGTCAGACTCCGAAGACCATAAGGCAGAACAGTAGGAGCATGTCGAAAACTTCAATTCAACAAATTCAGGTTAGAAACAAACCACGGTCATTAGGAATCCCTTTTTCACACGCACCGAAATGATAATGATCCAGGAACTACCCTAGGTAGTTGAAATAGCCTCGATCACAGAATCCGATAAATTAGTTGAAAAATAAAAAGACTCGCTTCAAAATCATTTAGAACTTTCTCCACGAGAAACGTAAACATAGGTTACACCCTTACCATACACGGTACTTTTACATCTAGCATCTTACTGCTCAGAATAATACTAAGGTATTGCGCATTAAGACCACATAAAAACGACATTTAAAAAATACAACAAAATTATCACAGCAAAATCAAAATGAACCGCGATTCGTTGTGTCACAAATCGTCGAGTGACTGACAATGACAACTGCAACCAGTAACCGGACATTCCATATGTTCTCTGAATGAAATAAAAAATAAAAAAACCCCACTCGTTACACATACAATTCGATTGTCATCGAAAATGCACCAGAATAAAATTACACTTACTTGAACCAATCCAATAGGTGATCAGCATGGCCTCCGTGTCTGCAAGTCTGGCACCAAGTAAACCATAAAGAACACTCGGCCGATTTTAGAGACTGAATGGAGTTGCTCGAAATTTTGCTTTCGGGTCCGAAGTACGTACTTTGAGTACCCATACTCGTTAGACAGATAGCACATCGAGGTAACGGCTTGCGACAATGAGGACACGATGTGATCTAGATCGAGAGACGACGAGAAAAAAGAAACCACAATTGTAGTTAAATCGAGGCAACGCACAATCGTCTTTCGAAATCGAATGTTTCTGTAACAAATCTAATATTAAACTGATGAATATACCTCGTCATGCAAAACTCGCAATCCTTGGTAATTAGAAGCGTCGTTATTTTGAATGCCTAACATCTGTACACGTGACCAAACAAACATAATTTAGCACATCGAAGGGGGTGGGAATACTTTTCGGCAACGAGCGACCATTAACGAACTCACTTTAGCCTTATTTCGTATCTTTTCTTGCATAAATGCGGACGTGTTTTTCGCACAAAAGTTACACGACACGAATACTTGCTGCGGAGGAACTTTGTTAACATTTAACAGAATATCGAACTTAGCTCGATGAACCCACAAACGCCACCCGTCTAAGAGACTACGATAGCTGATGACAAATGTAAACAGAAAAATCGGAGCTTGTTAACTTGTGGCGCGTACACTCTACGCAGAGCAACGAATCACGCTCGTACATACCCTTCAATCCAAGACTGGCAGGTTGCGTCTTCGTGCAAAAAAGTCGAAGAAAATGCTCTCACAGAAATAACGCTGACTGTTTGAACATCTCCGGTATTATCTAAAAACTTCTGCAATAACGGTATGCATTCTTCACTGGAACCTGACAAATGACAGAGCCAGCGAAATCAGTAATTACACTCGATGAGAAAGAAAAGAAGACGGAATGACGTCTTACCAGTCAGCAAAATTCCAGATATATCACCTTTTTCGTTCACAAGATCGGTTAATTGACAAATGTACTCGACGAGATCAGCATCAGAGAGAAATGTGCAGGCGAAACCGACTCGGTCGTCGATTAACATTTCTGTCTCGTTCTGAAAAAACGAAACCCTTAATGCACGTAACGAGGGGGTTTAAAATTAATCTGTTTTCAAGACCATCGTGAATTTGCAACGGAGATAACACAATAACAAGATTATGAAAACACAAGTTAGAATATGCATTTTACACGAATAATGCTTCAACTCTGTTCGATTCAATAGTCTGAGCTATACGTATACACAGCATGCTCTACTCGATATTTCGTACGCCATTACGTAGAATATTGATTGATTATATAACTGTAAGTAGATTCGAAAAAAAGAAAGGATCACGAGTACTTCAAAGAATATTTTGATGAGGCTTCAGCCTTTCACTGAAAAAAACTATGAAAAAACTATGGTCAATCAATAACTACGAACTTCGAAGTATCGAATTTAGTGATATAATAATCTTTTTTTTTTCGATAGAAACTACCAACAATTTTGCCACTTGAAGTTGGTCAAAAGGTCGACATCGAATTGAAATATGAAAATCTATTGACGAACAAGAAACACAAAATAGCAGTTGTAACATTCGACGAATTTGAAAGATAAAAACATGAGAAAATATAAAATTTTTAAATTTCGTGAACTTTAATTCAGTGAATATATTTATTAAAGTATTTTACAGCCCAGTCAAAAGGTAGCTACATTTGAGATAAGGAAGCATTACTGACAAACGAAAAAACCGATTTTTTCATCAATCATCATAATCATTATTCTTTAAAATTGAAAATGAGAGAGAAGCAAAAAAAATACGTACTAAAACATGTTTGTAATGAGAAGACTGATCAACCAAAAAGGCAAATGCTGCTTTTAAGTAAGGATCAGTCAGCTGTTCTTTCGTAGCTGAACACATCTCTCGCCACAAGCTCTTTTTCTCCGTTGAATAACCTGCAACGTGAAACAATTAATACATACATGGTATCTAAAGGCAAATATACGAACAAATTTTTTACGTTATTAAAACAATATATATACAAGTTGACTGGTTCAGAAACATGGAGGAAATAGATGGTTAGATTGGACACGTGGAGTGAGGAGGGTTTTGAAACAACAGGAAAAGAGGTTGTCATATCCGTAGACAGCGGACCACAAATCAAGCTTCTATATTAGTCATAGTCAGTCACGTCTACAGTCAATACAACCATCAGAAAACTCGATTTTAGGATCTGAAAATGTGGCATTGGGAGGATTTGAAATCACCACGCTAGGGTATCGAGCCAAACTTGACCACTACGCAACACAGACCCCTTCATTTTATCCACGGCCGACAGATTCATGATACTTTTACCGCCCTCGCCCCCCACTTTCGGACATTAATTTTTGTCGGAACAATAGTTGAAAATAAATAAACAAATTGTATCCAGATTTTGCACACCAAGACTAAAGCTACATTCTTCAGTTCAAAATGACTTTTTCGCGCGAACCAACCATTAATTGAATCAATCATTACTTGAGAACCTCTTAAAATAATTAAAAGCCAGACGTCTCACCCGACAAAGCCATAGCGATAACAGCTAAATGAGGCTGACGACTAGCCCCCTTAAACAGAATATTAATGGCCGAACGCAATTTTAAATTGAAAATGGCCATTGCTGCGGCTCTCGTATACGCTCCATCTAATTCGATTCTTTCTAATGCCGTTGAGTCCGAATGAAACTTCCAACCGCACAATTGTAACGCCTTTTCTCGAGCAGGACTCCTGAACAATTTTAAAAGATCATTTTTGTCGGGTTCCAACACGGAAGTCCATAAATTAAAATGCCTACTTATAGGTAACGACAGTCATCGCAATATCATTCCACGGAGAATAGACTAGTTCCGACTTCAACGTGCTTTGATTATTTTCGATGTTAAGAATGTTCCTAAAACATTTCATCATATTAAACGACGCCTCAGCGAGTTACACCGAACAAAATTAAGAAACTAAGTACAAATTCTATTTACCTGATACCAGGATGATGAATACTCTCGGATGAAGTAATACTGCCGTTATCCACCAAAGTTCTACTTAAATGCAGCCACTGCCATACTATCGCTAACGTTTCGGACTCACTAATTTCTCCGTTTTGCCACAGCTCTTCCTGAAACAAAATTTAAAACTATATGAAGACTCAGATCATCTTAATTATCGAGACTTGAGAATTTATTCTACAAGTTGCGTTTCCCACATTATTACACATCCTCCTTCCACTCCCCTCCGGAGGGTACCGTATCGAATCAATAAAATCCACGATTGGACTTGCTTCACTTTCATACAAGGTAGAATGACATTTTTCTGTTTTCTTAGCATTACGATGTATTGCTTGCCGTATTAGCGGCATTTTCATTAGGCCTACTTACAAGCTACAAGCCGACTTTTTAAGAAGCTGCGTGCAATTTAAACAAACAAAAGCTAGATTATTTTTACAATTTAAAAGTTTAGCATGGTTTAACTTTTAGATTGCACAATTTCGCTTTTTTAGAAGCTGGCTTGTAGCTTGTAATAAAGTGTATTAAAAAAAACCCACTATTACTTGTTTAATTTCGAAGTGTCAATGACGTTTGACAATAGTTCAAGATGGTTACATCAGTTTCATTACTCATTAGCTTCCCACAAAACTACAAGGTGAAGTTTGGTGCATGTTAACAAATTTGTCTCACATAAACAGACAAAAATCAAGTACAAGGCGCAGCGTAAAAACCGAATATTATTCAATTTTAAAACGCTCACTTATCGTCAAGGTGAGCCGGTCAGGTCAGTACGAGTAGCACACACACACACACACACATAACCGGGAGTGCAGGATTTTATTTAAGAGAAGGAAGTTAAGCATATCACTCATCGCTGCAACTGGCATATTAATCAGAGCAAAGTTCAAAATTGGTGAAAAAAACATAGTTCATTTGAGATTTGTTTTCTTTCTCTATCAATTTATTTTGTTTTCTCTAGAGAACATTCACATCAACGTACATCGTCTACAGCGCACGAACATCAACAGTTCTACCTATTGACAAATTCGAACAACAAACACTGTAAATAAAAATTAATTTTAATGCTCGTCGGAAAAACAACTGACCGGAAAATAACTATATTTTATTTTATTTTTCACTATTCCAGCAAACAATTAATGTATCCCCTCAACGATCTAAAATTCTTCGACCATTATTATTGGTAACGATTGAAAAAGAACTCTGGTTTATTTTCATCGTGCAAATTTTAAGCTTCGTTGTCATATCAACTGTCCTCTAACCCCTTATTTTTTCTTTTTTCTTTTTCTAAGCTTTCGAGTAAGTTTTTCAAAAAAAGTATCATGGTACTTTTCTCTTGAATTGAATCAAGCTGGTTTACGATTACAAAATTCGCAATATAGTATATCAACTGATGCTATCTGAGAATTGTCATTCAAAAAACGCAACTCATAAAATACAACTATATTATTCGGTGCACCGATCTCTCAAACCGAGTTATAAATAAGTACTAAAATCAAAACTATATGCCCCCAGTCCTGAGTCTTAAGAGCGACCAATATCACTCTAACTGTTTTGATAAGCAAGAAATTCATGTTCAAAATATCGCTGGTTTTTACATTGTACTCAATAGAAATATGATTTACTAAATCAGTTAGTAGAAAATTTGTTTTTTTAGCGTAGAAATTTCACAGAATTGATAGTGTAAGACTGACGAACGAGAAAAAATTTAATTCCTGAAAAATAATACACGAGACAGTTGTAGTATCACCTCAATTGAAAAATCAACATGCTTTTGAAATCAAAACGAAGTCTTCAGTTCTTCTCATGTAACACCACCATTCACCTTTACAATCGCAGCGCAAATTCTTATTCGGTTTTATGTTTTCCGTTTTCCCAGAATAATTTAAAGCCCGGTCGAAGATTCTCTGCTGATTACAAAGCACTTTGACCGAGTTGTTGAACCGATGGTTAAATTGCGATTACGCCAACCTTGCTGCTTATTATTTCAACTGATTTTCGAAAGTAATTATTGGTATCAAAACATACGCTTTTCCGTTTTGTCTTTCTTTATCCTTTTCCGTCACACTTGGCAATCACTTTTGTTTCCTGATTATGAATTATTTTTAATTACAGCTACGAGCATATTTTCTATCTCGTTTGTTTCCAAAAATTCAGCAACAAACTTAGTTCCGAATTTGCGGCTCTCTTACTCGGCGCTGCAATTCTATTTGGGTCGAGTACTTCTACACACTCTTCATTTCCAAACAAACCTAAAATCTGAAACGAACCCTGACCACAGATCTATTAAGAATTACATCCACAGCAAAACTCACTTTCAGTCCGTACTCAGCTAAAGCTCGCCGTTTTATCTTCGGTCCTAAATCTTGGATATTGGCGTAGATCTTATCGTGATCACTTATCAGTTTAAGATGCTGACGTCCGTACGTCCACACAATATGCGTACTAGGAGACCAATTTAACGTCATTCTTTCGAATACTGTGTAGTCGGTAATCGCTCCTAAAACGCACGATTTAAATAAGTTGAAACACAAGAGCGGCCAAAAAACGAATGATTTCAAAAAAAAATTCGCAATACTTCTTCACGTACCAATGTAGGAAATCGCGATCAATCGATTCTCGTGTTTAGGATGCCACGAGAACGAAGTTAAGGGCACATTCTGTCCCGGTTGTATGCTACGCGATAACACAGACGGTTCGTTATTTTCAACGCTTTGTTGTATATCGTGCAAGTGTATGGCTGAACTTTCTTTGTGCAGTGAACCAATCAGATTACGTCTGAAAGAAAAATTAATTCATCACATTAACCTTCGAACATGAGAAATAATAAATTACAATAGAAATTCGAAGTACACTAAGTACCTGGTCGGACACCAAGAAACTTTCGAAACTATTTTACTCTGAGTCAACGATAAAATGCACTTTTCTAAATTTCGAGTATCCCACACAGCTATTTGATTGTCACCGAATGAGACAACATAATTATCGTCGTAAGGTGCAACTTCTACTCCGTACACAGCTTTGGTCGTTTGCGAATACACTGCGCTGGTGATTTCTGAAACATAAATTTTGGTTGATTAATGGCTATACAACTAGAGAGGAATTCGACAAAAGCCAACTGCGAGAATATAAGAGAAAAGTATAAGTGAACCACTGAATATTCAACACTAATTATTTTAAAAGATCTGAACGCAAAAGATAGAACTCTCAATTTTTATGCGAGTAATTTTTCTGTCAAAAGATCGAAAATTTTAGTATCATGAGAAATATATTTTTTTAGGATATCTGCAGTGCGTTCAGAATCAACACTCGAGGGAGAAGTTGTGCAACCAACCGTTCAGAATCAACAAGTTATTTACTTGGTTGCAGCCGTTGCAGCACTTCAGTCGTTCGTTTTCATTCTGTTACTTTGTGGGCGTGATAAACCTTTTTCATTCACTCTCGAGTAGAATAAAAAGTTAACTGAGATTTGATTACATCTTTAGAAGCGTTTCATCAAAAATGATAAGAGGTTCACTCCAACTGTTCAGAATCAACAAATTTAACATGCAGAATATAAATATTCGAACGGCAAATACCTCTAATATCGAGCATTTTGAGATTTTTATTATTAATCCCGACAATTAATAGGTGCGGATTTTGATTGAACCATGACAGAGAATGAGCGATATCAGAAAGACCGATTTCCATAACTGGTCGGATATACTCTGTATTCTGAACACCCAAAACAGAAGAATAGCTGCCGTATATTCGATAGTCTGAAGGTCCTTTGGTTACGTCCCAAATCAAAATTGAGTGATCCGATCGATGCTTCTCATAACCAGATGCGAGTAAATTAGTCTCGGACGGATTCCATTTGACCGTATTACACTGACGGGCATACCTAGGATCTAAAATCACGTCACACAGAATTATTCAATCACGCATATCTATACAAAATTGAGTAATTCAGAAATAAAAGTGACTCACTTAATTCAACTCCGGCAAGACCAACAGAATCAAAAACAGAGGGTCCAAACGTAGTTAAGGATACTTTACCATTAGCCTGGCCAACCGCTAATAACAAGTCCGATTCGGATTTCGGATACACGTCTATACACTTCACATAGCGATAGTTTGAATTAGTAGCAAGAAGACGAGCACTCGTGTTTTCTGAGATGTTGATGTCTGCAAATAAGGTAATATATTTTCTGTTCGATTGTTTCGGTTAGGATAACTAATGATGGGTCCGGCTCTACTTACCAGACTGTTTCATTTGTTCTTTGACAGATCTAACCTCGTACAGGTAAATATCATTTCCCCAAGTGAAGAATTTATTCGTGTGATATGGAGACCAAATCACTTCTAAACGTGAACTCCCCATAATATCGAATTATTCAGACCACGGGAGTTTACAAAACTTACAATAACAGATAAAGAAACATTTTCGTCAGAACTTAAGAGGAAATTAACAGAGAACGTTGTACGAATAAAACCTATAATTACAAAGAGTCAAACATGTTCAAATGAATTAATTTCCAAAACAAATACAAACAATTGTCCGTTTCGTTTCCGGCGACTTCAAGAAATATGCACGATTTGTAGTGTGATGCTTTTTACTTTGATAAGAAAAACAGAAGAAAAACCTTCGAAGATATATACGTGATGGAGAAGACATGCTGCTGTTTTACAATGGAATCAACTGTCTTTAACATCTACACGGAGCATGTGTACACTGGCGAATAAATTAACCCATATCAATCGACATTAATCCATCAGAATAATCAGATTCCCCAGAATGGGGTAAACTGTACGCCAGTGTTTATAGACCAATGTACTTGGCGATTTTTTCTTCCAATCAGATTGTTAGAAAACAAAACTTTTGCCGTCGGTAGCGCTATCCATAGATCGAACACCAAAACCACTATTGTGTCAGTTCCATTCTTTGTGTGAGAAAATACGAACTGCCAACGGATCGAATTACACAAAAATATTACGAAAGAACCTAAACTAACAAAGACACTGAGCAATGACTAGACACACACATTACGTACACATAAATAAAACTATAAATATTCACTTTTTACAAACTTTTATTCCACATAATATCAGCGGACATGTTAATGTTATGACGGTTAACGAGCGACGAGACGGTATACAAAAATATAATCACAGTTGGGTTTCTGTGAGAATATGCTCCTCATGACCTCGCTCATAGTCGATATATTTAGTCGTAACATGGTCGCTGCTTGTGACGTCATCCACTATAGCTGATTGTATATTCGTATTTCAACTGTTAGTTAGTTGATCTCCAAATGTTGTTACGTGAACATAAAATAAAATGAGATCTTAAAACTGAATCTTTTACTTATTGTGTTGACTTCAAAATTAGTGTTTCTTCAATGGTGTTCGTTTAAAATCATCGCTGGTTGTTGTTCTTATTTGGCTAATGTGAAATCTTTCATATTAGTGATCGTCACTTTCTCACAGGTTATGGGCCCAGTCATTGTACTTGAAGAGGCTGCCATTGTGATGTCTGAGCAAAATTGTGCTACAGAAACTTGCCAAGTAACCGTCATTCAATTTTAAATTCTCTTTGTTTGTTCCTGATGTAAACGGTATTCTCAAGCGGTATGTCTAGTTCGTTCCTGTTCATTTTCGTGTAATTTTTGGCTGTCTGCCTGTGATATTTTTTCGTCGCTGATTTTTGCTGTTTGCTGTGCGACTGTTAACGAAAATGGAACGTGAAATGAAATTGATGCTGGAACCGTTCAACGGAGATAATGGGCGTACTTGGCAATACCGGGTGGATCTGCTGCTTCGAAAGGAAGGTTTATATAGTGCTGTACATAATTCTGTTCCATCGGGTAAAAATCGTACTGAAGAATGGGAAAAGCTGAATTTGAAGGCAATGTTTTACATTGCTAATAATGTTGCTGACAACTTTATCGAGGCGATCCAGACTTACGATACGACAAAAACGATGTTTCAGGCAATTGTGCAGCTTGCTGGAAGGGACAACGACATGACGATGATTGAGCTGAGATCCAAGATGTACTCGATGCGATTCAAGCCTGGTGATAAGCTGAAGGATTACTTGATGGAATTTCAGTCTGTTACTCGACGTTTGGCTGAAATGGGTGAGACAACGTCTGTAAAACAATGTATTTTAACTATGATGAGATTGTTGCCAAGTGATTTCCGTCTGCTGAAAATAATGATGCAGGATGCTGACAATCTATCGTGGGAAGTTGCGATTGGAAAGGTTATTAATTTCCAACGTGAACTGGACCTTGAAAAGATGACAAGAAGCTTGCCTTCCGCTCCTGATGCATCAAATCCAAAACCTTCATCAGGAAGTGTTCCTGGTGAAGAGAATGCTTTTTTCGGTTCAAATTATAATTCACGCGGACGATATCACAATAAATTTAGGGGTAGATCGAATTACCGTAATTTTAGAAATCATGGTGGTTTTAGGAATAGTAATGTTAATAATCAGCGTAATTGTAGTCAGTCAAATAATAATAAAGACAACAATTCTAGTAATAATAATTATTCAGGTTTGTCTAGTAATCAGAATTTGAATCAAAATTATAATAATAATATTCGATGTCATTTCTGTAATAAGCAGGGACACATAGCTAGAAATTGTTATACTAAAAATAATAATCGAACTATAAACAGAGGGAATAATAACAGGAATAATAATAATAATAATAATAGTAATAATAATGGAAATAGTAATTCACAGTCATATAATGTTTTTAATAATAATAATAATGAATGTTCTGAGATCGATTTGACTTTCTTGGTACCTGATCAGGGTCTTATTTCGAAAGTTTCTGCACCTCCACAGATTGTTTTTGTGTTAGATTCAGGATGTACTTCACATATTGTGAATGATATTTCATTATTTGCTGAATATATTATGTTGACAAAACCTCAGTCGATAATGGTTGCCAAAAAGGGCGTTCAACTTGAAGTTTCAGCTGTTGGTACTGTGAAATTAAAAACTGAAAATGGAATTAATATCACATTAAAGAATGTTAGATTTGCTAAGGACCTTCCGACCAATCTTCTCTCAGTCAAATGTATGGCAAGAGCTGGATGTAGGTCTGTATTTGAGGAAGAGTCTGTTAATGTAATAAGTAACAAAACTAATAACATAATTATAACCGGGAAAAGTAATTTAACAAATTTATATACAATAACTTTTTATAATAACGTAACGGAATCATGTAATTTGACACAAAATAAAAATAAAAATCCTTTAGAGTTATGGCATAAGCGACTTGCACATTTGAATAATAATGATGTCAAGCTGTTGTCTAATAAAGGTCGTATTCCTAATATGTTTGATAATCGAGAAATATTTTGTGAACCCTGTATTATGGGGAAACAACATAAAAAACCTTTCGACAGACATGAACAAAAAACAAAAAGTCCGTTGGAATTAGTCCATACTGATGTCTGTGGTATAATAAATCCAGTGTTGTATAATGACAAGAAATATTTTTTAACGTTCGTTGATGATTATTCGAATTTTTGTTTTGTATATCTGCTGAACAACAAAACTGAGGTATTGTCAAAATTTGTTGAATATCACGAATTGGTTTCTAATAAATTTAATACAAATGTAAAGAGATTACGGTGCGATCGTGGTACCGAATATATAAATTCACAGTTTAAAGCATATTGTGTTGAGAAAGGAATTTCCATAGAACCCACTATTGGTGGATGTCCTCAGCAAAACGGTAAAGCTGAACGAATGAATCGTACTCTTGGAGAGAGGGCCAGAACTCTCATATATGAAAGCAGCCTGGATAAAATTTACTGGAGTGAGGCTTTATTGTGTGCTGCTTACATTATAAATCGGTGTCCAACCAATAAAAGTTACATTCCTTATGAAAGATGGCATCGTGAGAAGTATGATCATAAAAATTGAGGGTTTTTGGCTGCGATGCTTATATGTTGGATTTCGCTCACAGTTCGGATAAATTTGAGAAAAAGAGTAATAAATTGAAGTTTGTGGGATATTCGCCAGCAGGTTACAAGTTACTGGACGTGACTAAACGTAAAATCCATCTCTCCAGAGATGTTGAGTTCAATGAAGAGTCTATAGGTAAATCAAAATATGATGACTCTGACCCTATAATAAAGGAAGTTGACGAAACGAATGTTGATAGTATTGAAGTGGATGGAGAAATTAATAATATACTAGATTTTGGTGATGTTATAGATTCTTGCTTTTTCATAGCTAATGCTGTTGAAAGTGATTGCCCGTTGACGTTTGAGGAGGCGTTGAGGTCCTCTGAGTCTGATCGCTGGAAGAAAGCGATTCAAGATGAAGTTGATGCTTTGACTTCCAATGAAACTTGGAATGTGGTCAAACGTCCAACGGATGATCCAACAATCACGTGTAGATGGCTGTTTACTAAAAAGACTGATTCTGCTGGTAATGTTTTGTACAAGGCCAGGTTAGTGGCTCGCGGATTTCAGCAATAAAAAGGTTTTAATTTCACCGAAGTCTATGCTCCAGTTGCCAAACTGTCAACAGTTCGTGCTTTACTTGCCTTGAGTAATAAATTTAAATATTTTATTCATCAAATTGATATTTGTAGTGCCTTTTTAAATGGTAAAATTAAAGACAAAGTTTTCTTAGAAATTCCAGAAGGCATTGAACGTAATTTAGATAAAAATAGAAATGTTTTATTACTAAACCAATCCATATATGGATTAAAACAATCACCTAAGGTGTGGAATACTATGTTCCATGAATTTTTGGTTTCATTAAATTTTAAACCAGGCATAGCTGATGACTGTTTATATATTCATAAACAAGGAAATTCTATAGTTTATTTACTAACTTACGTTGACGATGTTATCATCAGCTCCAATAATAATGATTTAATAATAGACAATAAAAATAAAATTAGCAAAAAATTTAGGTGTAAAGACCTAGGAATGATTAATAAATATTTAGGTTTAAACATAAATTATGATCGTGAGAATGGACTTTTGGAAATAAATCAAAAATCTTTAATTGAGTCTGTTGCCAAACGTTTTGGTGTTTTGGATTGTATCCCCACACATTCTCCGATTGAACCCAAACTACAATTACATCGTGATTTAAATGGAATAGATCGTAATTTGAATAATCAATATCAGCAATTGTTGGGTTGTCTTATGTATCTTATGTTGGGTCCTCATCCAGATATCTGCTTTGCGATATCCTACTTCAGTCAATTTCAAAGCACAGCCACACACGAACATTATAAATATTTAATACGAGTTTTAAAATACTTAATAACTACTTCACAATTAAATTTGACTTATAATAGGGATAATAATAATAAATATATAATAGAAATCTACTCTGACGCTGATTGGGCAAATTGTGTCTCTACTCGCAAATCAATTTCTGGTTATAGTGTAAAAGTATTTGGATCTGTGGTTTCCTGGTCTAGTAGGAAGCAACCCACTGTTGCTCTCTCCAGTACTGAGAGTGAGCTTATTGCCTTGTGCGAAGCAACATCCGAAGGACTGTGGATGCAAAATTTAATTAATGACTTTTGGTTTGACCACTCTAAAAGATCCGTGATTTACGAGGACAATCAGAGCTGCCTGGGACTCATAAAGTCAGGTAGATGGAATTCCAAACGATCGAAACACATAGACTCTAAGTATAGATTCATATGTTCACACGTTGACAAATCATTTATTTATATGTATATTCCAACGTCCCAACAATTGGGTGACTTGTTTACTAAAGGTCTGCCAAAGCCTGCATTTGTCAATTTTTGTAATGACCTAAATTTAATATAGCTGTTTGTGATTTATATGTTTACCATTTATATGTGTTCTGACAGTCATATTTTTACCATTTTATATATTTTATATTTTTATACGGACTGTGATAATTATCATACACGATTACATGAATACTTTAATATTTTAATACGTTTATAATTATTAAGCTTCACCACGATATATATTAGTTGTTATTTCATTGGACTTTGTTTTGTCCAAATCATATATTCACAATATGTTTTTGTTCATATATGATTTGAGGAGGCGTGTGAGAATATGCTCCTCATGACCTTGCTCATAGTCGATATATTTAGTCGTAACGTGGTCTCTGCTTGTGACGTCATCCACTATAGCTGATTGTATATTTGTATTTCAACTGTTAGTTAGTTGATCTCCAAATGTTGTTACGTGAACATAAAATAAAATGAGATCTTAAAACTGAATCTTTTACTTATTGTGTTGACTTCAAAATTAGTGTTTCTTCAATGGTGTTCGTTTAAAATCATCGCTGGTTGTTGTTCTTATTCGGCTAATGTGAAATCTTTCATATTAGTGATCGTCACTTTCTCACAGTTTCAAACACAAAAATCACAGATTACAAATAAACTAAAAACAGTGTTACCACAACAAATGATATGTGAGAATAACAAGCCAACGTATAATATAATTTGTTATTATTCTCACACGCCTCCTCAAATTATAATTATACGAATATGTCAAATATCGGCAAAATAACTTACTAAATTAATAACGTCATTAAAACAAGAATGACAAAAGTCAACAATAACATAACAAAAATTACAACATAAAAATTTTAACACAAATGGTAAACATATACAAAAAGTTACATTAATTTCAACAGTTTACAAAAAATATCAAATCTAGGCTTCGGGCAGCCCTTCGTAAAAACGTCCTCCAACTGTTGCGAAGTTGGAACGTACGAATACTTAAAGTCTATATCTACGTGATTGCACACAAAACGGTACTTTACGTCTATATGTTTGGATCTGCGAGTATTCCACTTGCCAGAGTGCAGAAGAGCCAGACAACTCTGGTTATCTTCGTAAATCACAGCTCTGTCATTAGTCTGAATGCAAAAGTCACTTAACAGATACTTCAACCAGATTGACTCAGTGGTAGCATCGCAAATTGCAATCAACTCACTCTCAGTGCTAGATAGTGCTACAGTTGGCTGCTTCTTGCTGGACCAGGACACCAGTGACCCATAGACAAAGACACAATATCCAGATATAGACCGTCTTGTAGTGACACAGTTGCCCCAATCGGCATCAGAATAAGTTTCTAAAATATTGCCGTTATTATCACATTCATTTGAAAATATTAATTTTTTGTCCTTTGTGGTTACCAAATACTTGAGGACTCTTAATAGGTATCTGAAATGTTCGTCCGTGGCAGAGCTGGAGAATTGACTGAAGTACGATATTGCAAAGCAAATATCAGGCTGTGATCCTAGCATCAAATACATCAGACATCCCACGAGCTGTTGATAGTCGTTGTTAAGTACACTATCACACGCATTGAGATCCCTGTCCAATTGGAGTTTAGGGTCAATGGGTGTGTAGGTTGGTGCATAATTTTCAACACCAAACCGCCTAGCAACAGACTCATTGAGATTCCTCTGTTCAATCTCCAGTATGCCCTCTTCACGATTGTGATTAATATTTAAGCCTAGGTATTTTTTAACCTTTCCTAGATCCTTACACTTAAATCTTTTATTAATTTCTTTTTAAAAAAATGTAATTTGAGTTTTATTATTAGAACTAATCCAGGACGTCGTCAACGTATGTGAAAAATAAACTACAGTACCATCGTTTTTATTTTTAAATATATATAGACAGTCATCAGCCGTACTCTGCACAAAGCCAAGAGCATTAAAAATATTGTCATCTTTCGTATACCTATTTGTATTAGTACTACCTATTTTATTTTCAAAAAACTCAACATCCCGTGACAGACGTACTTCCTTCGCATTTATATCTAATAATCTGTAACCACACGAAGAGTAACCTATCATAATCAATTTTTCACTCTTATTTTTGAACTTATTAGAGTCATGTTTGAACGACAACATATATGCGTCGCATCCAAACATTTTCAATTTTGTATAATCATATTGTTCATTAAACCACCTTTCAAAAGGGATAAAATCCTTATTTGTGGGGCATCTGTTCACAATATAGGCAGAGCACAATATGGCTTCCGACCAATATATCTTACCAAGACCACTCTCGAACAACAATGTCCTTGCCCTCTCACACAGTGTCCTGTTCATCCTTTCAGCCTTTCCATTTTGCTGAGGACAGCCGCCAACTGTAGGTTCGACAATAATTCCCTTCTCAGTACAATATGACTGGAAGGTTGTATTCATGTATTCTGTGCTGCGATCGCATCAGAGTCTTTTTACATTATAACCAAATTTATTTGCGACCATTTCATGATATTCCCTGAATTTATCAAACACTTCCGTCTTACTCGTCAGCAGGTATACACAACAAAAGTTGGAATAATCATCTATAAACGTCATAAAATATTTCGCTCCTTTATATGCAGGAGGATTTATAGGACCACAGAGATCAGTATGCACCAATTCCAGAGGCTTATTAGTTTTTCGTTCATGCCTCAGAAATGGTTTTCGTTTCTGTTTCCCCATAACACAGAGCTCGCATAATAATCTGTGGTTGGAGTCAACGTTCGGTATTAAACCTCTGTTTGACAACAACTTAACATCGTTTACATTCAGATGAGCAAGCCGTCTATGCCACACAGTCAGTGGGCTCGATTCATCCTCCAATGTCAGATTACACGATTGACTTGACATTTTAAAAAATCAATCGTGTACAGATCTGAGTTCACGCTAACCCCAGTGGTCACAATTTTTCCACTGCAGCGTTGGATGACATCGACAGATTCCTCTTTAAACAGGGTATCGAAACCCGACTTGCTCATTCGTTTCACCGAAAGCAGATTCTGCAGCAGCTCCCAAGCATACCTTACGTTTTTTAATTCACTTATGATTCCATTCAACAATTTCAATTTTACTGTACCTACAGACGTGACAGAAAGCGAGACTCCCTTATTCGCAACACAAATACTATGAGGCTTAATCAAATCTATATAGTCACTGAACAAATTTATGTCGTTAATTATGTGAATTGTGCATCCACTGTCTACTACGAATGTGGTTCGAGGTATTAAATTTTTACTTTCATTTGCATTGCAAGAGTCATCAATTTTATTATTATTATTAACTGTGAAGCTGTAACCCACTTCAGAGCAATCGTCATTAGCGTTAAAACTGTCATTACACATCTGTGCAGAGCTCCTATTATTATTATTATTATTATTGGTACCATGGTCATTTGAACGATTTCCACTATTATTATTACCATTACAATTATCATTATTATTATTTTGATTTTTGGCATAGCAATTTCGTGCTATATGCCCGATCTTATTACAGTAGTGGCATTTAATATTAGAATGTCCACTATCATTACCAGAACTACGACCATTTCCATTAAAGTTACTACTATTATTACTTTGTGAGCTCGAATTGTGATTATTATTATTACAGTTACGACCTTCATTATTGGAAGATGAATTATAAAAATTATTATTGTGATTATTATTTCTACTTCGATTGAAACCACGATTATTATTACGATTTTGGGACCTACCACGATTAAAACGATTATTATTATTATTATTACCAGAATTTCGTCCGACATTATTATGGTTTCCAAAAAACACGTTCTCCTCACCAGTGACAGACACTGATGAAGGTTTTTGCGATGCAGGATTCAGAGAGTTACCTCTAATCGTCGATTTACTATCAGAAGATAGTTCACGCTGGAAGTTGTTCAACTTCATAAACACGTCATCCCAGGTGACGACTTCTGCATCCTCTAACACCACTTTAATCGGACGAAACTCTGCAGGTAGCGATCTCAGCAATACCAATATGAATTGTTTTGTGGTTGTCAGGTCTCCCAATTCGGTCAATCGTCTACAACGAGCACGAAAATCAAGCAGATACTTCTGCAAATCAGAACCAGAAACATACCATTTTGTGTACAAATCACCTCGTAAATCCATCAGCATCTGGTCGTTGCCATTGTCAATCAGGTTCGTTAGCACATGGAACATATCCTTCGTGGTGGTGTAAGTCTGAATCATCTCCAAGTACTCATCGGTCACGTTGTTTGCGATCAGAAACATCGCCTTGGCATTCTCCTTGGACAAGGCATCTCCCCTATTTCGAACAGTCGGCAAAGAATCAATTATTATATTACTCAGCGACTCCTTTGCTAACAGCAGCTCCATCCTAAATTTCCAAGTTCGGCCATTCTGCCCATTGAACGGCTCAATCATATTCTGCTTTCTCACGTCCATCTCGATGACAGGTAACGACGATCAGTTGCACCGCAAAACAGCAATTTCAGCAACCATCAGATACGCCGACCAATGATTCAACTCGAACGAGATCACAGGAACAGCGAGAAGCGAACATATCAAACAATGAAAAAATTAATTAGAAGGCATGGTACTACTTGGGAGTGACGATCAGGATTCGACAGCACAACTTTGACAACTCAGAACAATAACGACCATGTTGACATCCAGGTAACTGGGCCCATAACCTGTGAGAAAATACGAACTGCCAACGGATCGAATTACACGAAAATATTACAAAAAAACCTAAACTAATAAAGACACTGAGCAATGACTAGACACACATATTACGAACACATAAATAAAACTATAAATATTCACTTTTTACGAACTTTTATTCCACATAATATCAGCGGACATGTTAATGTTATGATGGTTGACGAGCGACGAGAAGGTATACCAAAATATAATCACAGTTGGGTTTCAAACACAAAAATCACAGATTACAATAAACTAAAAACAGTGTTACCACAACAAATGATATGTGAGAATAACAAGCCAACGTATAATATAATTTGTTATTATTCTCACACTTTGACTATATACATACTGGACTGCTAATACTGATAAAAAGCTGTGTTCAAAACAAACAGGCATATCGCTGTTCAAAATGTTAGTTCATGTTGATTCATTATCAAATTTATTAAAACTTATTGTTTTTTTCTTTGACTAGGTCTCTTCTTATCACAATTATTGCTTTTAATTACGAATTAAATCGGTAATGTTGTAGTTTTATAAAACTCAGAAGTTCAAAAATTTCAGTTAAATCAATTTAAAATTTGATTTATTGATGCATAAAAATAATCTTTTTTGTTGCTATATGACGAATGTTTTTATCTACTTGTGAAATATAAATATGTCTAATTCTAAATTTTACATAGAAATTTGTAATTAATTTGGTTAAATGCGAATCAGGTAGCTCACAAACCAGTAAACTAACATTTTGAACGGGATACGGGTGTCTGATTCAACTTCACCGGTTGTTCATTAGACTCTGTGTTATTCTTATCAGTATTAGCTGTCCAGTATGTATATAGTCAAAGGTTCCATCATATATCCTCAAAGAGAAAAACCAATCCGAACGATTCTTTATATATGATGGAGACACGGAACAGTTTTAACATGGGGTTGAGTGTCCAGACTATAGATGCGGCATGCTGGCATAGGAAGTACCCCAGACTGAACACCCCAACAAATTGGTGTAAAAGTGAGGTACTTTGTGTTAATACAAAATTCCCTCTCACTCACTCATTCATCATCATCATCATCATCATCATCATCATCATCATCATCATCATCATCATTCTCACATATATATATCATAATTATGTTCCATTTCCATTCTAATCTCTTAACATATTTCTGATCTATGTCAGCATTGTGCTTTGCCATTTCATATTATTCAAATATTATATTTTAGTTTTTCTTTAATATATTTCTGTAACTGTCTGTACTGAGTTATTCTTTATTTTTCAACATTCCTCGTACTTCTCTCACATAATGGTAGCCATTGCTGCAGTTTATTGAAGATTTTTATGCAAAAACTCATACGAAGTAATACTAATACAAAATATATTTGATTTTTTTAGTGAATTATTTGTTTGTGCAAAATTGATTTTAATATGATATTATAATTTTGTTTGATAGGACTACACCAACTTACACCAACTTAGACCAGGAGGACAATTCCACAAATGTAGGAATGTTATGTGACTTAGCACCAAGTTTTACTTAAATATTTGTGGAATATGCTTACTGGTGTAGGTTAGTGTAAGTGAGTGTAACCCTATCAAACAGCTTATTATATATGAAATAATTTTGTGAGTTTGATGTGTATTTAAACACAAATTATTAAAAAATTTTTTAATTATTAAATTCATGTTCCTGATTTACTAACAGCTAACTCTGAAAGTATCAACTATTAATTCAGTAAGGACCGACAAAAAGTCAAAGATCAAGCTGGAAATTAAGAATTAAGTATTTGTTCCCATTTTCATAGAATCAATATAAATCTATCACCAAAAAAAACCAACATATTTTGGTCCAACACTATTATTCAAAATTCAACGAAGAATGATGACAGAAAACATGAGAGATTAAACTCAAACACTATAAAAGAAGAGGATCAACTATATTCAATCACATCAGAATATTTGTTCACAGGTAGTATAAATTGATTATTTATTGAATTTTATTTTCAGGGATTGTGTCCTAAGTGCTACGGGTAAATTTATAGGGAATCATTTGAACTTAGCAGAAAGAAAATTAGGTAAATTTAAATTAATAGAAGAAGATTTTAAAGATTTAATTGAAAAATTTGAGGATGAAAAAATTAAGAAATTACAAATTGAAACATTTAATTTTCCATTTTTTGTATATTTCACTGGCAAAATAATATTAAAATCATTTACTTTAGGTATACCTGGAAGAATAGAAGAAAAAAGCAGTGAAAAGTGGATGAAAATATTAGAATCTACTCCAAATTATTTTTCTTCGAAAGTATGTAGTTCACCTAAATCAGAACAAAAATTCTTAGGCAGATTCTTTGGTAACCAATAATTAAATCAACACGCCTTAATAAAAATGATATAAACTAGATAAGAAAGAAAAGTATATTGAATAGGAATTAGTAGAAAAAATAAAAAATATATTGAAAGAAAACATTGAATATAAATCAGGTACAGATAGTGAGGAAAGTGTATTAGGATTTGTAAAATTATAAGAAAAAAGTAGAGCAACTCCCGTAGAACTTAAGCCAATTCAGACACCCTTTGGAAAATATTCAATGGGAAATATTATTTGTATTGGTGTAGAATTGTAATTTCTGAAATCAGAGGAGCTGGATATTACGATATTTTTGAGTATCACCAATATTTAAAACCTTATATAAAATATATTGATGAGTCAAACTTTAGGCCAAAAAATCAAATGATAGGTTACTGCAAAATGCAGGATAATGCCAAAGCATTTATATTAGAGGGAGTATCGAATGAAATCACAAAACAAATAAGAGACTGTACAACAGCCATAATGATGTTACGAAAGTATTAAATATCCAAAAAATCAACATATCAAAATTAGTAACTTTTGTTTAGTAACTAAAATTATTTACACGGTATCTGAATTCTTCTTTTCGTCAATGTCTATGTTACTCTGATTTTTGTGACAATGCTGTAACAAATACAATTTTATTAATTTTCGTCACCATTATTTATTTCTTCGTAATTAAGTATTTCTTTTCTAAATTTCTGAAATAATGGTTTAGGTAGTGCCTTTGTAAATAAATCTCCTATTTTTTCTTTGGTTGGTACCCAAATTATTTCTATTTCTTTTTCTTGACAAGCAGTTCTTACATAATGATACTTTAGTTTCACTAAGTGTCTTAATGCTTTAGAAGCATCTGATTTAGCTGCTTTAATGGCTGCTTGATTATCTTCAAAAATTATTGACGTTATTTCTCATTTTGTAATTAGTCTAAATAAATGTTTCATATGAACCAGTCCTTTAGTTGTTCTACTTAATGCTATATATTCAGCCTCCATGGATGATGTTGCCACTATTTTCTGTTTATTAGTTCTCCAGGCAACAGCATCACCAAATAAAAATATTACGTACCCTGTTGTTGATATACCATCAGGATCATTTATTCCTAATGATGCATCACAAAAGCTTACTAGTTCATTGCCATTTCCTCTTTATACTAATTTATGATCTTTAGTTCTAGCTAAATATTTTAAAACTTTCTCTACTCTTTGCCAATCTAAGACATTAAAGTTGTGACATTTTTTTGTCAATACATTTACCGCAAATGTTACATCTGGTCTAGTACTTAAAGCTAAATATAATAAAGCTCCTACTGCTTCCCTATAAAGTATCTTTTTAGTTAAGTCTAATTTTGATTCTATTTTTATGTCCGTAGATGTCTTTTTAATTGCTTGATTTGTCATCATAGGAGTATCACTACCTTTAGTGTGATCTATTTTAAATTTCTTTAAAAGTGACACGATAAAGTTGGTTTGGGATAGGATCATTGTTTTATCTTTAAAGTTCCTTTCTATGTCTATACCAAGATACTTTCTGGGTTCTCCCAATACTTTCATCCTAAAAGTTTTACTAAGTTCAACTTGTGTTTCAAACATTTTCTCATCATTATTTCCTGAAATTAATATATCATCAACGTATTGTACTAAAGTTACTATCTTTCCTCCTTTACACCAGTAAAATATACGTGCTTCTCCTTCATACAGTGTAAAGTTCATTTCTTTCATCATCTGTTTAAATTTCAAGTACCACCTTTTAGGACTTACTTTCAAACCATAAAGAGCTTTCTTTAATTCGCACACATTATTTTGTCTAAATTTCTCAGATACATCGACTCCCTCTGGAATCTTCAAATATATTTTTCTATCTAATTTACTATGAAGAAAAGCTACTATAACATCTAATTGAATTACTTTCCATCCTAATTTATTGACAATGCTTAAGAACATACCTATCTGTGACAATCCTATAGTTGGTGCATGCAATTCTGATAGATCATATATATTATGATCTTGAAATCCTTTCACTACTAATCTGGCTTTATACCTGTATACACCTTTTGGTTTTAATTTCTTTACAAATATCCAGCTAGATTCCATTATCCTTATTTTCTGATTTCTTCACATATTTCCATGTCTTGCTTTCTATTAATGACATTATCTCACCATCAATTGCTTCAATCCATTTATCTTTTTCTTCACTTTTAAGTACATCTTTAAATGTTTTTGGGACTTTGTTTATCTCACACATTATTGCAAAATATTGATTCTTTCTTTCAGTGGCTATTTTCATTTTTTCTCTGAAACTTCAGTTTTAACTTCTCCCTCTGAATTGGTATTTTCAATCGATGATTCAATCAAAGAATAATTATAATTTTTCAGATTTTTATTTCTTTTATTACGTTTACTAGTTTTATGGATTTTATTTTTATTTGCTTTTAGGATTGTTTCAGTTTCAGGTTCTCTTAAAAATTTTTCTGGTGTTCCATCTGATAAATTTACTTGAGTATCGTCTTCTATATTGTTCCAATTAATTAATTCTATTTTGGGTAAACCTTCTTTTTCAAAAAAATTTCTAGGATATTTGTCTTTAAAAGTGACTGACTCTAAAAATGTTACATTACTAGATTTTATGAATTTTCCACATTCCAGTTTCAAAAGTAACCAAGATTGAGGATTAGATCCAACAAGAATGCATCTATCCCCATCTTCTGAAAATTTTGAAGTCGAAGTTTTGGCGCGTGGAATTTTCCAAATAGCAATACAACTGAATCTATGTATATAATCTATTTTAGGTTTTCTGTTTCTCAACATTTCATATGAGCTCTGTTTGATAGGACTACACCAACTTACACCAACCTACACCATGAGGGCGATTCCACAAATGCAGGAATGTTATGGGACTTTGCGCCAAGTTTTACTTGAATATTTGTGGAATATCCCTACCAGTGTAGGTTGGTGTAAGTTAGTGTAAACCTATCAAACAGAGCTATTGTGTTTTCATTTTTAGTCTTTTATGGGGTAATCTATTGTGTATATGAGTTACTTGTTGGAAAGCTAGTTCCCAAAATTCAAGTGGTAGATTACTATCTAACATTAATGCCTTTGTTTTCTGTATTCCCATAAGATTAAATCTTTCGGCTGTACCATTTAATTCTGGTGTGTCTGGGGTGTGACTTTTAAAACTATCCTTTCTTCTTTTATAATTCTTTTCATATCAGCTGTTAAATACTCTCTACCACCATCAATTTGTAGATAGAAAATTTTTGCTTTTCTATCACCCAAATTTGTCCTCATTGTGTCAATAAATTCTCTAAAGGCTTTACCTACTTCGGATTTATTTATCAAATTAAATTTCATCGTATATCTAGAGAAATCATCTGTAAATGTCACTACATATGCGCTTTTATTTATAATGCCAATTGGTTTTATAGGACCCATCAAATCGCTATGTACTCTAAAAAGTGGCTTATATGCTATTTCTCTAATTGACTTATGTGGAGATTTTCTAATTTTGGCTAGTCTACAGAATTCGCATTCTTGTAATTCAAACAATCGTAAGTGTCGGATGCCTTTTTGAGATAACTCATTGAAGCATGACCTAGTCTCAAGTTGTATAAATATCCTAGTTTCTTTTTGACTGAATTTTCACAAGGCATTTTTAGGTTTTCAAGTTCATCTGTTTTTACATCAGCACCTAAATCAAGATATTTATGAAGTTCTTGATCTGATTTCAGCGTTTTGTTTCCTCTAATTCCTTGATTATAATTATGATCAATCATTCCAACATTATATTGTAGTGAGATCAAAATATAAAGAGCGTGTTGAATACACGTTTGTCGCCATTAGCCGAATGACGTAGTTCGTCTTACTCTTTACAAACTTGTCCGTTTTGCCTGTGTTTGTGTAAGTTGTTAACGGTTTGTTCTACTGACATCATTGAGTTGATCAATGACATCATTGAGATATCGATATTGTCGTACATTATCAATATCGAATCGTGTACAACTCCATCGTTCACGATACTCGAGGGGGGAAGTCTAAGTCTTTCCCAGTCTACCTTCCATGTATCAAGTCAATGTGGGATTTTTGTCTGTTTGTTTATGTATTATCTGTGTATGAAGTAGAAATAAATAAAGAAAAGAAAAAAAAGGAAAAAAAAATTTTTTTTTTAATGTTTGTTAATGTTTGTATTCAATCGTGTGAGAATATGCTCCTCATGACCCCGCTCATAGTCGATATATTTAGCCGTAACGTGGTCGCTGCTTGTGACGTCATCCGCTATAGCTGATTGTATATTCGTATTTTAACTGTCAGTTAGTTGATCTCCAAATGTTGTTACGTGAACATAGAATAAAATGAGATCTTAAAAACTGAATCTTTTACTTATTGTGTTGACTACAAATTTAGTGTTTCTTCAATGGTGTTCGTTTAATATCATCGCTGGTTGTTGTTCTTATTCGATTAATGTGAAATCTTTCGTATTAGTGATCGCCACTTTCTCACAAATTGTCTGATTGAAAGGAGGTTTGTGTGTTTGTTGATATATTACAAATAAAGAGACATTTATAAAATATTATTAATTCTTTATTATATGTTAAGGTCGATAACATTTAACAATATGTTTATGTTTTAGAAACTATAATGTTTAACAAGTAATTAGGTGCATTTGTACAATGGTATAGGAACATTTATTATCACAATGTTTTCTCACTTTGTTTTGAGGTACTGCTTATTTGTTAATTATATAATAATGAGATCCGCCTTCATGTGTAAAAAGGTCTGGTATCACAGGTTTGTTACATATTTGGTGTTGTAGAGCACTCTGTTTCCTCGTCTTTTGTTGTGTCGTTCATGTCTGGATATATTTGTGATTCTGAAAAAATTTAAGAGATATATTAATTTGTTTATTGATAAGAAAACACGTCAACTACATCATTTTTCCTTCTGTGTGGATAAGTGATGGTTGGCTAGTGTTTTGCTTCTGTTAGTTTGTGGGGTGTCACCTGTTTCTCCAATCTTTATATTGGTTTCACAGTGGGTCCTCTGGTTGTAAACTTGATTTGTTTTGTTTAGAAGTTTACCCAGAGTAGATTCTCCTAAAGACATCTGGACTACGAATTATTTATGATAATTTGTAAGTGTTATGTTTTTTGTGCCACTACCTTTGTGTGTGCATGTTGTAAAGCATCTGGTGAATTCAGCTCTAATGGTGCTATTTATTTAAGGGGTCTGGTAGTAAGTGTTCCATTTGGGAACATAATAGAGGCTGATCTGACTATTTGGTCTGAGGATTTATGTAGTTCTTTGATCACTGCTAGTTGTGGTTTGTTAGGTGTTGATACCGCGTCAATGACGTGTACTAAATCTCCAATTTGTGGGATGTTGTTATTTGTTCGGTAGTTATTTGGTATTGGCTGTGATTGTTTGTCTCGAAGGTATGAGAGATAATTTTGTTTCCATTGAATCCATAAGTTTTTCAAATATGTTTGATCCATTTTCCATATGTGTTGTAAGTGTCTTTCCGTTGTTGTGTGATTGATTTTTGGTTTGTTAGAGTTTAGGACAGTATGTTGGAAATTAGCATGAAGGAAGTTGACTGGTGTTAGGTACGAAAAGGTTGTTGTTTCTGTTTCTGGGCATAAGGGTCTTTCTTTTATTATTATTTGTAATTGTTTGATGGTAATGTTGAATGTATGTATGTGGATTGGGTGATGTCCTACTGTTTTGTAGTAGGCTTGTTTGTTGATGCCTATTAGGCGTTCGTAAGTGCCTCCGTATCATGAGGCTTTAACTGGTATGAATTTCCATTGTATGTGATTTTCGTAGAGGTAATTTTGTACTTTGTTGTCATTTGTTACATTGTTTGAGAAGTTTGTTATATTTGTGTTGATGACTCTAAATTGTGCTGCGTTATCTGAAAGTATTATTTTTGGTGTTCCTCTGTCTGCAAAAAATGAGTGAAATGCACACCATATTTCCTCTGTTTGTAAGGATACAATCGGTATTAGGTATACTGCTCATATAGTGAGGCATGTGAATATGAGAACCTATCTTTTTGAAAATGAATTGTTGATGGAGAGATTTGTTGTGGTTGTTTATTTGTTATTATTTTATTGTATGTGTAAAATGGGCCAAATATATCGACTCCCGTATGTGTAAATGGGTGCTCATTTTTGTTGAGTCTGAAGTCTGGTATGGTTGAAAAGGGTGGTTGTTTGTATGGTTTGTTTGAATGGATTTTACATTTGTAACAGTTTTTCCTAATTGTGGATATGACTAGTTTGTTAATGGTTGGAGTGAAAAAGTTTTTTCTGAATTTTGGGACTGTGTATCTGGTTCCGCTATGGTAACCTTTTTCGTGTATGTACAGTATGATTAATTTAGTCAAGTATGAGTTTGGCGGCAAAAGGTATGGGGCATAGGTTCTTGTGTGTAATGTATGTGGTGGTAGGTAATTATGTAATCTGAGCATATTGTCGTTATCTAGTTTTATATGGAACTTTTTCAGTATTGCATATGGGGGTGGGTTTGTTTGCTGTAGCTGTTGAAAGATGAGTTTGCAATATTTCTTTTGTTCTGCTTTGATGAAAATGGTTAATATTTGAAAGAATTGGTAGTTTTTGTTAAGATATGATGTTGTATACGATTCCTGTTGTGCTGTTTTTTGTCGAAATTGTTTCAATGCTTTTATTATGATTTGAAATGTTTTAATTAATTTTTGTAGTGAAGAGAATTTAGTAATGTCTAAGTTAAATGGTGTCGAATTGTTCCCATATATATATGTCATGGGTAAGTTCGTGTGTGATGAGGTCGAGTTTGTAATTATCTCTTCATGATCTATTGTTTCTTCTCCGTTTACATGTGGATGTATATGTTGTGTTTGTGGTGTGTTGTTGATTATTTCTTCGTGGTCTATGTCGGGATTTGTGTTATTGTTAGTAACTGTTTCTGATATTTGTTCATAATGTGGGATTTTGTATGTTTTGGATTGTGTTTGTCTATATTTGAGTGTATATGTGTGGTCGTTATATGTGTTATTTAATATTGTTTCATTAATATGAGGTTGAGCGTAATCGTGTAAGGATTGTGCTATTGTGCAAAAGGTTTGTTGGTGTTGTTCCTCAGATTGTATCTCTGACTTTTCGTCTTTTAATGTGTGTAGATCTGTTTGTGGCCATTGTGTTTTTCCTTGTATTAGCCAGTCTGGTCCTGTGAACCATTTGGATTGTATTAAGGAGGTTAAATTTGATCCTCTTTATCCTATGTCTGCTGGGTTTTCTTTTGTTGGTACATACTGAAATTTTATGTTTGGAATTGTCATGATTTCTTTAACTCTGTTCTGTGTAAAGGGGGGTAAGATTTTTCTTTGTGTAAGCCATATAAGTACACATTTGCTATCTGACCATAAGAAGGTTTGTTTATTGTTGGGTATGCGTAATGTTTCTCTGAGAAACTTTATAAGACGTGCTCCTAATAATGCTGCTATTAGTTCTAGTTTTGGTATTGTATGTGTTTTTGCTGGTGTTAATCTGCATTTGCCTATTAGGAATCTTAATGTGTGTATGTTGTTTGTTTTGTATCGTAAGTATGCTACTGCAGAATATTCTATGGCAGAAGAGTCTACAAATGTATGAATTTCTGCTTGTTCTGGTAAAAAGGGTTTTTGGAAAAATTTCCTTGGGAAGCATATGTCGTTACATTTACTTATGTCTGTTATAATGTTTTCTGCAATAGGGATTAAAGAGTTTGGTAATGGTGTGTCCCAGTCTTGTTTGTGGTTCCATAGGGTTTGTACAAAGGCTTTTGCGGGAACCATTAATGGTGCGAACCATCCTAATGGGTCGAAGATTGCTGAAAAGTTGCTGATGAAAGTTCTTATGGTATGTTGTTCTGGTATTTTCATTTTTGGTTGTAAGTAGAGTATGTCTCTTGTGTAGTCCCATTGAATGCCTAGTATTTTAACGGGTGGTTTTTGTATTGCGTTGTTGTTTGTAAAGTATGTTCGTAATTTTGTGTCATGTTGCCCATTGTGCTAGTTCCATGGAAATGTCGTTAAAGGTTTTGTTTGATGCGTTGTATAATTTGACTGCTTGTTCGTGTGTTGAGACTGATGTGATTAAATTGTCTACATAGAAGTGATTTGTTAGTATGCTATAGAATTGAGGGTTGGTAGTTTGAAAGTGGTATAGTAATGTTGCTGCTAGTAAAAATGGTGATGCTATAACACCAAATGGTACTCTTTTGAATCTGATAATGAGGAGGTTGTTGTTTGTTAGTGGTTTGTTTGGGTCTTTGAGCCATAAGAATCTGGTGACATCGCGATCTGATGGGTTAAGTTCTAGTTGTAAGAATGTTTTTCTGATGTCTGCACTTATTCCTATTGGGTTGAGTCGAAATGTTATAAATAGTTTTACTAAATCAGCCAGAAGTTTTAAGCCTTCGTGTATACAGTTGTTCATGGAGTGGTTTGCTTTTTTGGTTTTGGCTGATCCGTTGAAAACTATTCTGATTGGGTGTGTAAGCTTTGTTGGGTCTATTAGGCGAGGTGTGTCAAGTAATGTATTGGTTCTGTTGAATGTTTATTTTTAACGTATTCTATTGTGTCATTTTTAAATAGTTCTTGAAAGTACGCGTTATATTTTTCAAAAAATTCTGGTGAAGTGTGCATTCTTGGGAGTTGACTTTTGAGTCTGCTAAAGGCTAAAGAATAGTTGTCTGGTAGTGGTGGTGGGTAGATTTTCCATGGCCATCTGACTTGATATCGACCATTGACTAACTATGTTTTTATAAAACAACTCGATTGCTTTTTGTTCTTTTTGTTCTGCTGTTAAGTCTGGTGTGATTATTCCTATTGTTTCAAGTTTCCATAAGTTCTCTATGTCTAGTTCTGATGAGAAGAATGTGTGTTCTGGTTCAGTTGGTTGTTTTGTGTTTGTTGTTTGTCCGGTTATGTGGAATCCGAAGTCCGTTTCTAGGAGTTGTATGGATGGGGATAAATGAGTGATTGATTTGATGAATTGCCACATGTATTCATTGCCTATTAGTATGTGTATTTTTGATGTTGTTTTCAAAGTTTGTGCAAAGTGTAAATTTTTATATTCTGGGTGAATTTGTTTAATATCATCTATGTTTTGCGTGTCTAATTTATTTGATATGTTTGCAACTGTTCTAGCTATGAGGTTTGTAAATTTGTTTTTAGTATGTTCGATTTCAAATTTGACGATGTTTGTGTGGAATGTTTGGGATATCTAATTTTGTATGCCAGTTAGTTTTAAGGAGTGTGTTCCTATTATAGGTAATTTGAGGGTTTGATTAGCTATGCTATCAAGTATATATGTTTTAGTACTTCCTGAATCAAAGAACGCATTAATTGGGTATGTTTGTAGTGTTTTGGGATTGCGTATGGTTGTTGAAAATGTAAGAAATTTGTTGTTTGTTGATAATATTGTGAATAATTTTAACTTACTCGGTATTGGTGGTTGTAATATTGTTTCTTCTGTTGGTTCTGCTGTGTTGATGGTTTGTGCCTCTGGTGTCTCTTCAGTCTCTGTAATATGATGTTGTTTGCTTTCTTGGTTCTGGCGGGGCTGTAAAGAAATCGTATTATTAAGATTATTTTGTTTTACGTTGATGTTTGTATTTATTTGCTCTGGCTTACATTATGGGAACTTAGTTTGTAGGTCTATTACTCTCTCTAGGTATTCGTTCGCTTCTGCTTTTGTCATCGGGTACGTTGTTCTGGGGCATAATGCCGAATGATGAGCGTTTGTCTGTTGGCATTGGAACCATCTGCACCGTCTCTGTTTTTGATTACAGTGGTCTGCTGATGCTAACACTCCACATTTGGGACACAAGTTAAACTGTCTGAAGTAAGATCGTCTGCTCTCTAATGTATTATATTTGCTATTGCGGCAAAGGTAACTCCAGTGTGGTCCCTTGCAAAACATACATCTCTGTTTTGTTGGTATGGCTGGAAAATGGTAAAGTTGTTTGGGAATGCTGCTGTCTGTGTCTGTTTTATAGTGATGAGCTGGAACAGAGAAATCATCAATATCATTATCTATGTAATGTTCAGGTGAAGGTTTACCTTGTTCTATATTTGAGTGGAAGTTAGGACTACTTTTAAGTTGTGTTGAATTTTCTATTGTATTATTGTTGGTGGGTTTGTTATATTGTGGTCTATTGTATTGTCATCTATTAAATGTGTTGTTCGATTTATCTCTGTAGTAGGTGTTGTTTTGTTGTTGGTTTTCTTGTGTTTTGTGTGTTTCTTTCATTATGTCGGGTTTTTCTGTTAAGTCTCTGGTTTTAATTTCTTGGTAAACAGCCTCTAAAACCGCTCTTGAATTTAGTTTGGAAACGTTTATTCTATTGGAGTATGAATTTTTAGGAAAGATACGTAATAATGCTGGAAAGGTTAGGTCGTCTGTTAATTCTGGTACAAAGTCGTGAATAGTGTCTAGTAGTATGCATGTTTTATCGTATGCGTTATGTAAGCCTTCTTTGGTATTTTGTGCGAGAGGTATGTTGTTTAGAGTTTGCCATAATTCCGAGCGTAATCTTGATTCGTCTCCAAATTCATCGTGTAGGTATTGGAGTCTTCTGAAATAGCCTTGTTCATTATGTCCTAGAGTTGTTAGTCTTTGTTTGATAGTATCTGGCAGAGCGTCTTCTAGTATTTTGCATTTTTGAAGTGTTATGATGTCTTCTCTTATGTGTATGTATTTGGTGAACGAAGTTATGAAGTCTGGGTATGATATGCGTTTTCCGTTGAATTTCGGTAGTTTGTACTTTGGTGTTTTAAGTAAGCATGATTGAGTTAAGGTGTTTGTTCCTGTTGGTATTTCCCAGACTTTTGGTATGTGAAGTGTGTTTTTGTGTATTATAGTATTTTGTATGTTATTCTGGTGTTCTTTTTCCTTTTTGTCGTTTGTTGTTTGTTCTGATATTGTTTCGGTTGGTTGAATTAAAATATTGTTTATAGGTTGTCTGTTTGGAGTTTGTATGTGTGTTTGCTATTACAGTGCGTCTTTGTATTGTTGTGCTCATATCTGTATTAGTGTTTCTTCTTGTGGGTGTTAAGTCAATTGGTGTTGTTTCATCTGTTATGTTCCTTGTTCTTGATTTTTTTGTTTCTATAGTTGGTGTTTGTGGTGTTTGATCGTCTTTATACGTCCATTTCGATGATCTTTTCCTTTTAGGGGTTTGTTCAAGTATTGTTATGGATGTATTTAAAATATTACCTGGAGGTGTGGAGGGTCTGTGTCGCTCCTCTGAGCCTGATCTGTAATAGCCCGTGGAGTGGGGACACATCATTTCTTCACTCGATGCTCTGGACACTGTCCTTTGTTGTTTGCTTGGTGATGTTATGTTTGTGTCGCAATATATTTCTGGTGGTTGTCTGGCTTGTATGTATTGCTGAGCGGTCTGTTGTTGTATCTGTCGAGCTGTTTGTAGTTGTTCGAATTCGTTATTTATTTTCATTATGTAAATGGTAAGTTCCTCTTTTATGTCGTAAATTTTTTGGTAAAATTGTGTGTCTGCATCTGTTGGTAAGTTATGAAGGTCCGTTAATTGAAATTGTAAGACACTTAAGAATATTCTTACATCTGCAGGTTGGTATAAGGCCACGTTATAGTTTTTGGCTTGTTGAATTTTTGTTTCTGCTCGTGCCATTGAGATTTCTATGTAGGTTCGTTGCGGACTTTTGTATGTCTGTTGGGTGTGTGGTGTGCTGGTTGTGTAAAATGTTTGTCTCGGTTGTTGTGTCGGTATGATGTTGGGGATAGGTAATATTCCCTGTGTTATTGTTTGTTTGTTCGTGGCTGTTAGTAGGGCTGTTGTCGTTGGTCTGTATCTTGAAGTTTGTGAGTTGTCTATGGTGGTTATTGTGGAGTACGTGGGTTGAATGTTAGGGTTTGTAATTGTATGTGTAGTTGTCGTTGGTAGAGTAATCGTAATGGTTTTTGTTATGTTAAGAGTTTATGTTTCTTTGTTTGTGCTTGTTGTGTTTGGAATGTTAGGATTGGTTTGTTGTGTGGAGGTCTGTTGATCTGTAATGTTGCGTGTTAACGGTGAAGGATGTTGTCTTGGTTGTTCTGCTAAGAGTAATGGTGACGGGCGTGTGGTTTTTGATTCTGCAGCTTCTGCTTGCAGGTTTGTTCCTTCTGCTGTTTTGAGCTTTTTCTTCCCCATGTCCAGATCTGTGAAACAATTGTTGTGTTAGATATCTGATTTTACGAGTGTCGCGTACGTGGATATTAAAATTGTGTCTGTATTAATTATTTTCCTATCTCACTTGTCTACATAATGTACGTTAACTATGTTTTATGCATAATGAATTCAATAAATTGTGTATTTGTCTTTTTACTTACGTCTGCTTTGTTCTTTGGTGTATGTTGTTGACATGCGTTTTCTGTTCTGTAGAGGCACGTGTTTGTATATAAGGAACAATTTGGAAATTTTACGGTATGCACAAATAAATATTAGACACGGATTAGAACACACTAAATAAACTTAAAATACACTGCGAGGATTGTTTCTGGCTCTGCTATCATGTAGTGAGATCAAAATATAAAGAGCGAGTTGAATACACGTTCGTCGCCATTAGCCAAATGACGTAGTTCGTCTTACTCTTTACGAACTTGTCCGTTTTGCCTGTGTTTGTGTAAGTTGTTAACAGTTTGTTCTACTGACATCATTGAGTTGATCAATGACGTCATTGAGATATAGATATTGTCGTACATTATCGATATCGAATCGTGTAGGACTCCGTCGTTCACGATATATATGATATTATGATCACTCCTATTCATAAATTCATGCTGAAACTATTGGTTAATTGTTTGACTCACTCATCGACTGCTACTTACTTCAACTTCAGTTCGAGTAGAGAAGACTGATAAGAACTGAGAACTATGAAAAAAAAAGAACTAATGAACTAGTTCATTTAGAAGTGAACTAAATGATCGATTAGTTCATTTCTAGGATTCGTTCAAAAGAAATAACTCGTGAACGAACTACCCATCTCTAGAAATAATACATACTCAAAGACTATATAATTACACTTTTATGATTTCATATGATTTTGGAACCTGTGGTTCTGATTCTGAGTTTGACTGCTTGTGATAATGGCATCGTTCGTCGTAATATTTTACTGTTTTGTTTCAATTTCACACTCATTTAATAATACTTTCATTCAAGAAATCTAACAACACCTCTCTGCTGACTGGTGCATAGTTAGCATACTTGAACTTGGCATAGGCATCTCTCCCTTTCCGTACCATTGTGGTAGTTTATTGGTGAATGGTAGGGGATTCAGTTATATTAGCTAATAGCTATGGGCTATAGCTATTTTGTTGTTCAGTAATTCAATTTATTCAACGGCTTGTTCATATTTTCGTAGTTTCAGTTGAAAATTTTCAACATTATTGGTAATTTATGAAGCATACCACTTCTATCGTTTTATTGAAGGCTTTGGAACATTAAATGCGTTTTAATAATGGATAACATGGAAGCGTTCATGTCTAGCTTATCAGAATTTCAAAAACCGAATCTGGAAAATGTAGAAGAAGTTACTTCAGCGGAGTACTACTACGATCCACAGTCCCATATTAGTACTCATGAGAAAGTTCTTAATGATTTTACTACTGTGGAAACATTCAAAGCATGGATTGAGGATAATCCACAAATTATAAAAGTACATACCTTTCATTTACAGCACTTATTTTAATGGTTGAACGTTATTTTGACTCCATCTATATTGTTCATTTTTAGGGGAAGGTTGTGCTCGATGTTGGTTGTGGCACGGGTATTTTCTCTTTGTTGGCAGCTAAAGCTGGTGCCTCACATGTTATTAGTGTCGAATGGTCCAACATTGTTGAATATACTAAAAAAATTGTGAAGGAAAACCACTACGAAAATACTATTACCGTTATTAAGGGTAAAATTGATCAGATTAAATTACCTTTAGGCTTAAAAAAGGTAGACGTTATCATTTCATTTTGGATGGGTAATTCGCTTCTTTCTGGAGGTACGTATTTATAGCGTAATTCGGTTCTTGGTGAAGATCGAAGGAATGCTGAGATTAATTTTATTGTTCATGTCCTATTTGTAGGGAAGTTGAAGGCTGTTATTAATGCCAGAAAAAAATTCTTGAAGCCGGATGGTTACATTATACCCGATCGTGGTATTTTATACATTAATGGCGTGTCGGACGACGATTTTAGAGAAAATGATATCGACTGGTGGAAGAACGTTTTCGGATATGATATGTCATTTTTAACCGGTGACGTTTTAAAATATGCCATTCAATGTTCTATTCGACCAAACAAGGTATAAAGCTGCAATCAAATCTTATTTCCCAATTTCTAATGAGAGATACATTCCCATCATTAATATCCAAAGTCCTTAATGAATATACAATTCATTTCACTTACTTCAAAAGTAGGTCCATTGAATTTGGTTCCATAAATCACCACAGCAGCGCACATTTGATGAAGTGTTCCCTTTAATTCTGTATTAATTACATTGCAATTGAAGTTTCGAAAACAATTGCGAGAGAATCGTTGCTTTTTAAAAACTTGAAATTTTTTAGACATTTCCACATGTTAGTTCGATATTCTGTGAAAATTTAATCGACATCGTTCATTTGGTTATGAAGATATCATCGAAATTATGTCAAATTAAATGATTCGAATTATATGAACTCAATCAATTCTCAAGAACCAAACCTAGGATTAAGCTGAAATTTTGAAAAATCATTTTGCTGCGTTAGCTAAAGAATCTGTGAAAAATTGGATTAAATCATGCGTTCGGTTTGAGAGATATCGCTGAAATTCTTCAAGTAGATTTAGATCACAGAACACAAATAAAATTTCAGCGATATCTCTCAATCCCAACGTACAGTTTCATTCAAATTTTCACAGATTCTTTAGCTAACGAATCAAAATGATTCTCAAAAATTTCAGCTCCATCCTAGGTTTGGTTTTTTAGAATTGATTGAGCTTATTTAATTTGATACAATTTCGGCGATATCTTCATAACCAAACCTACGATTTCGATGAAGTTTTCACATAATCTTGACCTAACATATGACAATATCTATGCAAGATTTCAGTTTTCTAAAAGCAACAGTTCTTTCACAAAAGTTCTCGATAACATCGATTACAATGGAATTAAATGGAAATTCTGGGAATACCAATCTCATAAGGTGCTGTGGTGGTGAAATGTGGTAGTAACTGACTGGTGCAGAGATTTTGGGTAAGACAAGGAGTGAAATGACTTGTATATTCAATAAAGACTTTGTTAATATCAAATTTTATTCAGGATCAGATTATACATTCAATTTATTTATTATTTTATCATCAACTTATCTCTTTATTAAAAGTTAAAGAAATCCGAGTTGTAAAACTTAAAACAATTTTAAAGATGAATGTACTTCAATACGAAATTTATTACAAGATATCGGTTGAATTCAATCTGTGACGATAAACTTTTTATTAACTCTGATCTTCAGACCTTCAGTCTTTATTAGAAAAATCAACAGTAGGAGCAAAGTAACGGAAGTATTTCTAACGTATTTTCTTATTTCTATACGTACAAATTTCATAAGTTTTTGGTAGTTGCTGTGGCGTCCTCTTGTATTCCGCGTCATTATATTATGGTTCAACCATGACAAGTCGAATTTCAGGCGTGGATCAAATTTTTAATTTTAATAATATTTTCAAATATGTTCATAGTTACGATTAAAATATGTGGTTTATTCACGACGTAGGTATATTTAAATAAAAAGTTCGGGTAGTGGTTTTTGTGAAAAAATCAAATTTGTTTTCTTTGCTTGTTCAGTGCCTCATAATTTCTAAGTTCCAAATTGCTACACCCTATTCCTGTGCCATTAGATTTTTTTTAATTTTTCGAGGCTAACAAAATTTCAGTCATTTTCATATAAGAGAAAAATAAGAGTAAAAATGGGGAAATACTAGAAACGAAATAGAACTTATAATAATGCCACACAAACATTGTCATTTCAGTAATTAGTAATTTTGTAAGTAGGAAAAAAGAAAATTGTTTTTCTACAATAAATACTAGTATTCAAATGCAGTGAAACCTCAATATCAGTATTGGAATCCAGCTACCATAATGGATAACAGAAATCCTATTTACTGTTATAAACCCCAAGACCAGAAACATAAGCAATGCTGGTAACTCATACTTTAAAAGTAATATAGCGATACCAGAACCTCTAAAACCATCTCAACTCAATACCGGTATTTCCCAATACTGGCAATACTGTAATATTCAATACCATTACCAAAATAATACCTAAATAAAAGGTTCTATGATATCTGCAATTGTCATCAACCATCCCCCTTTCCTGCACTATTACTCTTTTTTCAACTTGTTAAGGTTAATATTCATCATTTCAATCATTTTCAAAGTGAAAAAAGCAGGGATGGAATACCGCTACGATTTAATTTCCATTTTTATTTTACCATTATGTAATTTTGTCATGGTATTGGTATTCAGTTAGTGTTACTACTTACTTCAGCATTGTTTCTGATTTTTTTCCAGATTTTCTTTACTGGTGTTTCTGTGTCTGGTATTGGTATCAGTATTTGTGTAGAAGTATTATTCAGTTCTATTTCATTTCTAATATTTTTTTGAAAGTTTTTTTTTATTCTCGCTTTACAAAATTAAAAATAATTGAAATGATAATATTTGCGTAGTGGGATTTAAGGTTCTTTTTTGGTATTTCTTTCTTTTAGCTCACAAAATTACAAATGATTGTAAGTACAATGTTTATATGGCGGTATTATAAATTCTATTTAGTTTCTGGTATTTTTTTTCTTTTCTTTTTCTCTTCGATTATGATTGAAATGATGATACTAAATTATTAGCCTTAACAAGTTAAATAAAGAGTAACAGTGTGAGAGTGGAGGATAGCCGATGATAAATTTGAATTTTTTACAAATACCACTACCAAAATCTTTTATTTAGTTATTTTTTGGTAATGGTATTGAATATTATAGTACTGCCAGTATTGGGAAATACCTGTATTGAGTTGAAATGGTTCTAGAGGTTCTGGTGTCATTATGTTATTTTTAAGGTATGAGTTTCGGTGTTGGTGTTTGTAGTAGTAAACAATGATTGTGTTATAGTATATTCTGGTAGCGGGATTCATTACTGTGGTTTTTATGGCGTTGTATATAGTTATATGGACAAACAAAGGAGATGAGAACATGGCAAGTATGTGACAGTCTCCAATATTTGTCTTTGTAATTCTCTTTAAAGAACCTTTGGCTTTTCATCGGAAATACCAAATTAAATAGGAGACTTTAAGGAACAAAATGAGACTGAGAACAATAATTTTAAGGCCTCGGATGCTGAGGTAATAAAAAAAGAAGAGGTGATTGTCTTAATTTCACTCATTTCACTTATTTGTAATTTTGTGAAGAGAGAAAGCGGATACAATTTTTTTTTTTTAATATTAGAAATGAAACAGAACTTAACAATAACTCTACACGAATACCAATATTAGGAAACACCAGTAGAGAAAGTTTGGAAACAATACTAGAATAAGTAGTAACACTATCTAAGTACCACTACCATGACAAAATTTTATAAAGGTATCCTATGATGGAAACTAGATAGTAGTGTTATTCCATTCCATTTCTTGAGTCTTATATACTAGTCCATATGCTATAGCTCAAAAGAGCACTGTTTGGTACAAGTTGGTTGTATAAAATGCAAATTTGCAGCGGTGTAACTAGGGGTTATATTGATGCCAAAAAACTATGATAGCCATCTCAAATTAGTAGATTTTAAAGATGGCAGCAAATTCAAAATGGTGGCTTTATCTTTTGGGAAAAGCTAGATATGTTCCCTTCTATTGGTGAGATTTCAAAAAAAATGTTTTTGGTTGAAATATAAAACGTTCTAAAATTTTTTTCTTATCAATTTTTGCCTATCTTTCAACTGTAACTCATCAACCCCAGCTGCAAAAAATGTCCATTTAAAAAACAAGTATGTGTGTATGTAGTATGTAAAATGACGCTATTTACGCACACGCACAAACATTTTTTCATGCATATTTGCTGTATACATCTGTGTAGAATATGCGTACAATATGTACCCCAATATTGTTTGTGACACGTTTACTAATTTAACGCGTTTCACGCATATGTCTCATTATGTGTTAACATCTGCATAAAATCGCATAAAGTGAAAAATTTTTCATGAATCTGCCATAATTTTATGCATTATATGTCGATTTTATGCATCATACACACAATTTTATGTCATACATACAATTCACTGAAAATACTCCTTACATTGGGATGTTGGTTTACAGGAGGGTGCCATTCTTCTCGATAAAATTAGAAAAGTGAAAACTGGAATATATGGTGTCCTAATTCCAAACAGATCCCAAAAATTTTGTTTTTCTGTATTTTTTCTACTTTTTTCTTATTGCTGAAACCCATCCAAGGTTGTGAGGTAGAATTTTTTTTTGGAATTACCATTAAGCCCCACGTGTTTTAAAACGGACCAAAAAATTATTTACGAACAATTATGTTCAGTACATCATAATATATGTTTTCATATGTGCTGAATCCGTATATGCTGACAATTTTTTCATTGGACTCTCCTTTGGAACCCTAGTTGCCTCAGAAAAGCTGTTTAGTTCCATTATAAGTTTCACCTGTGAGGGTCAATAATTATCATTCGATAGAGCTTAAATTTAAAAGGTAGTTGGTTCCAAACATAAAATACTGGTTTTGAGTTCAATCAAATTTAATTTAATAGTTCAGCTTTGGAGGCTGATGAAGTACAATCAGTGTGGGTAAGATTTAACTGTTATGACAAAGGACTAAAATTTTGTGCAAACATACTTTTCTTGCATATTTGAGCTTGCAACTATTGCATTTTTTCACTTTTAGTCACTTCCTCCCCATTCACCCCCTTCCCATTTGTAAGCCTCTGAAAAAAACTGAGCCTAGGCTGTTATGTGTAAGTTCATTTAACACATATTGAATAGTTTAATTTAACGCCATATCATTTATTGTTGAAGCTTAATTAAGAGGTGAGTTATAGGAGAAAAAATGGGTGCAAATATGTTATTGTATTTTGCAGTTCCCCTGTGCATGGGACAGGTCTGATTTTACAAGACCTCGATGAGCCTTAATGAGCTGCCAGTGTCCCAATGCTCATAATTGTAACTCAGTTAGGAGACAAATAACATTCCTACACTTGTGGAATCACCCTTCGAGTGTAGGTTGGTTTAAGTTGGTGTATTCCTATCAAACAGCTGTTGAAATGATATAATGATACAATATGGGTAAATGATACAAATGTGTACTCACACATAGTGGTGTTCTAGACCAAAAAAAAAATTGCTCCTTTAATTGAAAAAGTTCCAGTATATACCATAGCCCACTATGTACCACTCTCCTCCAAATACTAACAAGTAAAACTCAGTTATTGAAATTTGTTTTAAATGAAAATTTTTATAATAAATTCAGAAGGAACTGACATATAAGCATTCCTATGTGATAAAAAAAAGAGCATCATTTAAGTAATTTGAGTAAATCTTGTCATATTGCTGCCAAAATTTTTGAGATTATAATTGTTCTCTTTTTAATGCATTTTTAATGGGTTTTTTTCATTGTTTCTTTTTGCTAAGGTGTCACTACAATCTTTTGAAAAAACATTTTTATTTTTACTTAAAAGTGCCTATATTCTACTTGAAAAATCAAGTAATTTTATGCCAATCTTTGGAAAAACACTAAAACCAACATTATACCTACATAAAAGATAAAAAAAAAGAAAATGGTAAAAGGTTGTCACATTAAACAGTGAAAATGGTTAAAAACTGAAGATCCAGTAAAACAAAAAATTAGACCCAAGTTATTTTAGAGTTTAAAAATAAATTCAGAAAAATTAAAAAAGACTTATCCTTTGCGTAGGTACTAATGTAATACTTCATATTGTAAAAGAATATGGATTCAACTCACAATGTCATAGAACCAGTTACCACCACACTGAATAATTTTTATTAAGAGTAAAATATCGATTAAATACATTCCAGAGAAGCTATAATCAGAAATATGCAATAAAAAATTCCAAAAAATGAAAATTGAAAGATAAGCAAAAATTAATAACAAAATTTTAGAACATTTTATGATATTTCATTCCGAAAAATTTTTTTGAAATCCAACCAATATAAAGGAAGATATCAAGCTTATTCCAAAAAACACAACCACCATTTTGAATTTTCTGTTATCTTCAAAATCTACCAATTTGAGATGACTATCATAGTTTTTTGGCATCAATATAACTTTCGTTTTTGTCTTCAGTCGAGTTACAAACCTGCTCGTTTACTAATATCTAGTTGCGAGACATTATCGTTTGTTTAGTTTATTATGCTGTTACACTTTGTTTATATGTGCAGCTCATTTAGTCATTTTACCAAACATTTTTGTAATAATGATTTGTCTGTTTTAAAACGTTAAGTGTTTTGAGAAACTTGCGTATTTCATTTGTCTTCGTCTTAAACCTCAATTTTTATTAATAGGTTATAGGCCCAGTTATGTCACTAGCCCATTGTAATGTGTTACTCTAGTCATTAATTCATTTTATATATTTTTTGTGTCTAAATGTCCTCCTCTTGGCAGATGCTTCAAAGAGTGACACCATTGGCAGGTTTGTGTGTAAATGGCTCTCCTTTATATTTGCACGTTGTCAGTTTTTGCCCTTTTGTGTGAACCTCGTCAATAATGGCTAAAGCCCAGCCTTTCTGTGCAAAGATGGATGCGCTGTAATGTAGCAGTAGTTTGAATTAATTCATGGGACAAAACTACAATGGCTGGAGATTTCAACTATATATGACAGTTTATGGAGAAGGACTTGATAAGCTGTTAGATCAAACCCAAGCTAGAAACATTGGATGCGATTACTGTAAGAAAGCTGATAAATGTTCTTCATTAATTTTTCATTTTCTCAGTGACTTTCATTTGTGGTACACTCAAGACACTACGGAGCCCTACAAAAATATTAAAAAACTTGATCGTGTGTATTTAAAGTCTAGTAGAGCAAGCCAGATCCTGCTCAAACATCAGAAGATGGACTTGTGCCTGAAGGTCAGTGGTAACATGAAGGGTCATCTTTGGCATTTTGAGGAGATTATGGTCAAGCTGAAAGTGGTAAATATCATTCTTACAAAGCAGGACATCATCGAGCAGCTGTTAATATCACTGCCCTTAAGTTACAACACTGTGGCATCAGTACTGAAGAATGAAACTGATCCTGAACTGGAGAAGATTAAGCTGAAATCATTGAACAAATATGTAAAGCTTTGTGGGTTTTCAATGTCATTAAAATTAGCTGAATCATAGTCAACAATGGTTGCCAACCAATTTGGAATTGGTCCGCGATATAGTCATCAAAACCCAAATGCTACGGATACGATAATAATGGAAATTGCGGTAATAATAGTAATTATAATTATAGAAATAATTGTGAGTTGAATGATAATCAGTCATAGTCTAATAATAATAATAGTGATAGTAAACCTGTTACGTGTTTTAATTGTGGTAAATTAGGGCATGTTTGTAACAACTGTCATCTGAAATTGAATTTGAACAGATCACAAGTTAAGTGTTACAGTTGTAATTGTTTTGGCCATTTAGCCTAGTACTGTAGAAACCAAAAGGCCAATTTGTCAGAAACTTCTACTAGTAGGGCTGCATCATCGTCCAATACTAAATTGAAGTCTAATAAATTGTGTTCATTTATTTCTTCATTAAATACATCAGTCAAAACAGAGTCGAGTGATGAAATTGTTTTTAAGTTTATTTTGGGTGCTACAAACCATAATGTGAATGATGAAAGTCTATTTATAAAGTCAATAACTCTTAAAACCCCAATTTGTATTGGAGTATTTGAAAGAGAGTTACATCTATGCAACAAAGGTTGGTACAATCATATGCTGGTCTGAAACAGGTGCTAAAAGTTCAGTTAATGATGTTTTTTACTCGAATGAATTTCCAACCAACCTACTCTCTATTAAAAAACTCACACAGTTAATTAAAGTAAACTTCACCTGTAAAGGAAACATAGAACTATTTCATGAAAATATTGGTGAGCTAATAAATTTTGGTAAATTGCTGGACAATGAATTATATAATGTTCGTTGTTCAGTGATTTACTAAAATTTATTAGCTTCGCATCTACAAGTCGAATAAATAACACAATAAGAAATTCAAATTATAGTAATGTAAATTAAAATAATAATAATGAAACAGTAAACTTGAATAATAATGTAAATAACAGGAATATAAACATAGATGATATAGAAAACACTGACATAATAGAACCTAATGCAGATGATCTATGTCACTATATTTCCTAATACTTTTGAAGAAGCAAAAGCTTCAAATGAAAAACATCAATGGAAGATGACAATATCTATAGAATTCGAAGCTTTACCCATTAGTAGTCGATGGTTATTTAATGTAAAGGAAGATATTAAAGCTAGATTGGTAGTCGGTGGTTATGAAGTTAATAAAATATTCAGTTTTAAAGATTTGTATGCACCAGTTGCTAAAATGAATGAACTCTGAACTTTTTTAGCCTACTATAATAATTTAGGATACTTAATTTCACAGATCACATAAAGAATATTTTCCTTAATGGAATTTTGAAAGATAATGTATACTTAGAAATCCCAGAAGGGATATATCCACAAATAAATAGAAAATATAAAGTTCTTAAATTAAATAGTCGCTCTAAAGACTGACAGGCTCCAAAAGCCTGTTATGAAAAGTGGAAGGTATTAATCTCTTCCATAGGGTTTAAAAGTATTAAGCAAGATGGATGCCTTTATTTAAAACAAAATTGAGAAGGTGCTGTGCTCATCCTAGTCTATGTGGATGATATTTTGATATGTGGACTAATGTAAAATTAATTAATAATATAAAATCACAACTTAATATGAGCTCATGAAAAAGTCAGAAAAAATTAATAATAAGATGTAAGGAGTTACTCCGGTGTTTAATGTACATTATGCTTAGAACCAGGCCCGGTATTTGTTATGCTGTTTCATACTTTGAGCAATTTCAGTTTAATACAGACAATATAGAATATTCTCACTTACTTTGTGTCTTGAAATATCTGGTTTCTATAATTGATCTTGAACTTGTATGTCATGGCAAACCTAATTCCAAATTAATTATGTCATATGTGAATGCTGATTAGGCTAATTGTCCAACTTCTCATTGGTCAGTCAGTCAATAATTTGGAGAGGCAGGAAACAGTGTCTAGTTACTTTGTCTACCAGATGCTGAGATTGTTGCTTGCTCTTTGCAACTATCTTATTGATACAGTAACCATAAGAAATATTTTAATTGATATCCTTGCACCTGAACTTTCCCCTTGTCTCATTTTTGAGGACAATAACTGTCTTAATTTTGCCAGTGATTCGATTGTTAAGAAACATCTCAACATCAAATTTTTATTTTGTCAGAGATTATGTCGATGCCAAAATCATATATATGAAATATGTTCCAACCATGGACCAGTTGGCCGATGTGTTCACTAAGGGGCTGGTTGTACAAAATTTTTGAGGTTCAGAACTTTGATGTTCTTTTGAGGTGCTTGGCAACCTTCCTTTTGACACAACCTAAAATGTCCAGCTTCCTTAGATTCTAAACACATTGATCCATACACATACAACAGTGAAAATTCACTGGTGTACCTGTTAGTGTACCTGTTTTATAGTGGTGTCATTTTTGAACTATTAAGAGTAATCATTATTTGTTATTTTTTATATTACCATATGCATTTTTTATTGTTTTATCAATTCGATTATTTAATTTTTATGTTGTAATATGTTTTGTATTCACTTTTGAATTAAAAAAAAAATTTTTTAGTCTTGTCTAGTTAAATGTACTCTATGTTTATTTTTGTAGACACTGTATATTTTGTTGTGAAATCTCGCATGTTTGGGAAGAGGTGTTTTTGTCCTCAATCATATTGCAAACCTGCTTTTTTACTGATATCTAGTCGCGAGCCATTATCGTTTGTTTAATTTATTATGCTGTTACACATAATTTATATGTGCAGCTCATTTGGTCGTTTAACCAAATATTTTTGTAATGCTGATTTGTCCATTTTGAAATGCAAAGTATGGTGGTCATAAATAAAGATTGTGTTGTAAGAAACTTGCATATTCATTCGTCTTGGTCTTAAACCTGGATGTTTATTAACAATAACCCTTAGTAGTACCTCTTCTAGTGGCATTTTGTCCCTCCAGCTTGTATCACTTTTTGCTATGGCTCAAGGACAATATAGTGTGAAAGCCCCTTCTACGAGTAATAACAAGAAATTGAAGAAAATTTTTCAACCTTTCTTTTTTTTTCTTTTTTTCTTTTTTTTTGTGATCAATGTTTGTTTGTCATGTTGATTTGTTTCCATGGAATTTCCATGCAATTAAAAATATCAAAGGCAATTGAGAAAGAACCATTGATTATGGAGAACTGAAATTTTGTGAAGACATCGACATATTTTAGCTAAAAATTTAGTGGAAATTTAGGAGCCTTATTAATCCAATATTGTGTAGTCGAAAACTAAAATCAAATTTGTTACAAGAAATTTGACTAGGAAAATGTCATTCAGAATGAAAAAAAAAGTCAAATTCTTTATTTCAGGTAAAGTTGTTTAAAAAAGACTGTACTCATACTCCATTTTGGATGCAAAAAGTTCGATAACAGATATACTTCAATAAAAAATTTGGGGAAATTTGAGGCAATTTATTGTTTCTTGGAAATAATTGTGTTAATTTATTTTAGTTAAGATTTGAAGAGAAAAGAAAGACGTCAATATTAAAAAATACGGTTGGTAAATGTAACTTTTGTTTGTCTCATCATGAACTTGTCCATAAGTATTGGTTCTCGAGATACTGCTGAAATTCCTCAGTTTAATTGAATCCTTATCATTTGAATAATAAGATTTGAACAGAATTTTAGCAGAATCTTGTGAATCTAACGTACAATTTCAGCCAAATTTTCACAAAAACTGTTACTAACAGAATGATAAGGGTAGTAATTGATAAGTGTCCCGTAGAAATTCATAGAATTAATTTTGAATTAATTTTGTTTTCTCAGTGGTTCAACTTGTATCTCTATAGGACTTTATACTTAGCCAAAGACCTGGCTTTAATTTTGGTGCTATCAGTAAGATGTTACTTCCCATACCAGTACTTTTGTTTTTATTTTGGCCATAAAATGCCTAATTTTAAACTAATAGCTATAAAATTTGGAACAAATATTTATTATAATCTATTCTAACATGCTACCAATTTTGGTGCTGGTCGGTACAGTTATTTTTAACTTTATTTTGGCTAGGAAATACCTAATTTTGAACCAATATCTACAAAATTTGAAATATTTACTATAATTTATTTTAACTTGCTATAAATTTTAGTGCAGATCAACCAGATGGTACTTACATAAAATCAATTTTTTCATGAGTTATAATCTTTTAATAACTTTTTAACAACTAATATTCTAATTTTTTAAACCCTACTTTTTCTGACGGAGTTGCGGTGTGTTAGAGTTTTTCTATTAATTTATGATCATAATTATTCCCAAAAATATTATTGAGCCCTAATTTTACATTTGCATTTTCATAATATCGTTGGCAAAATTTTGTGTTAAGTTAGTCATTACGATTATTATTTACTCTGTTGCACTGTTACAGCTGTGTACGAATAAATGCGAAGTTAAAACTTTCGATCTGAAGACGGCCACATACGAAGACATCTTATCCGAAAAACCATTCCAGTTGACTGCTAAGTGGAACGATTATCTTCAGGGGTTCTGCACATATTTTTGTGTGAAATTTAGCGCCGATACCAAAAAACGCGAACTCAACACGGATCCTTTATTACCATCCCGAATGTGGCGTCAGACTGTTTTTTATTTAAAAGATTATGTGATGATCAAGAAGAAAGAGAAATTAAAAGGTAGCCTGGCATTTTTTAATGCTAAAGATGACCGATTTTTGGGAGTAATTTTAAGTTATCATCTTGATGGTAAAATGGGTTATCATCATGACCTCAAAAAATTTATTATTACGTCGTGAAATTTGTTAATTTATTTTATTTTATTATTTGTTCTTCAGATTATTTATTTCCTTTTTTTATTCTTTGTTTTGTATTTTAATTTTCTTCAGAATTTTTACCTCCTTTGTTTTTAGTGCTTTTTATCTACTATACATCACATATAATAAAAGCTAAGTTGGCGAATTTGCGTTACCGCATCAGGCGTAATATGTACTCTATTCCAAATAAGAATGATGCGACGTCGTCTGAGCATATGGTCCTGCATCCAGAACTGTTATTCACTTTGAAAAATGTATCGAAGAAAATTCATATTTGTGGGAAGGTTTAAAAAAAAATATATATCCAAAAAATATTATAGTTAATCAGTAATTAACTATCAATGTTAAAAACCAAAATATCACAACGTTGTAAGGGGCATTCTCAGGTTCACCAAATAATCTGCTAATGATTACAATTAGCGAATAAAATTACACTAAGCCTGCATTTGGTGCAGCTTTTTTGGTTTATCTGGAATTTATTTCCTCTTCCTATTAAAGTTTAATGCTGTCTCACCCATTAAACCAACTTTCCATTAATAGTAGGGCTGTCAAAGAGAATGTGCTTCCAAATCTATTGAGAACCAAAAACATTTGTAAATGGATAACCTCAGAATCAAGTATCTGTGGAATTGGAAAAAAGGGTATTTTTGTGCACCCTAAAGTTGTGATGGTAATTTTAGTTATTTTCATAGAACTACTTCCATCACTCCAACTCCTTGAGTGGAAGTAGTTTATGGAAGTACTTCATTAGTTCCTTTAGTTCCACCAGTTTCAAAAATGAGATGCATCAGACATCCTTAAATGAATGTAAGAATGGAAAGAAAGAAAAGAATGAGAGGAAGGAAGGGTTGATACATATAGAAACGATAAGTTGATTACATAACACTTAGTTGCTCACTGAACTAGAAGTAATCAAGTAAAACTGTATGTATAGATTATAAGATTAATTGAATGGAAAAACAAATTATGGAACTAGTTCCTTTTGCTAAGTGGAATTACTCGTAGTTGTTCCTTTAAAAGAGTCGTTCACTGGAAGTACTTCTAGATAGAACAACACATCACTACCCCAAAGTAGAGCAGTATGATACGAATGTAGGTTCATATGGGATTTGTATATGAAAAGACTTATGGACTAGTTCATTATAAGACAATCAAAAATTGTATTTACCCACCCTATTTTTTGATATTGATGTCTTTCTTTTTTCTGTAACCCATAATTAAAATAAACTGACTTGATTATTTTCAAAAAATAGAATTAAATTGCCTAAAATTCTCCCAATGTTTCTCTTGAGGTATATCTAGTGTAAACCTTTTTGCACACAAAATGGTGTATGAGTACACTCTTCTTTAATCCACTTTACCCAAAATAAAGGATGTCATTTTTTTTATTTATTCAGTATGATATTTTCTCATTGGTAGATTTACTTATAAGTAAGCAAGGCACATGCGTGGGGTGGCAGATTTTTAGGGGCAGCAAAGATTTCTCTTTTTACATTTCTTAGCTATAGAACTCATTTTTTAAATTCCATTTTAAATGTTCAACCCGCTCCCAATAATACCTATCATTTTCTAATGTGTATATGTTTAAAACTTGTAAAACGTGAAAAATTTGAGGGTTCCATACATTTACTTTCTAGGAGTGGAAAAATTGTACCTGTACCACTGCATTTTCTTAGTCAAATGTAACAAGTTTGATTTCAGTCTTTAACTCTATAATATTGGGAAAAGCTCTGTAAGCCCAATATACTTTGCATTGTGAAGATATGGCTGCATAAAAGTAGGCAACTTGCTTGTACTTTCAGTGTTTTGAGACTTAGTTGACCAATTTAGAATACAACTTGAGAGGTTCATCGCTTAAAGTCACAAGGATAGAGCCCATAAATGTAGTTTAAAGCAAAGAATATGGACTGTTACTTGGTATCCTGAATGGGGGATTTTACTTCTGACATCACAGTACAGGTGGCACCTTGGAAAAAGAATTCAACTATGTAGACAAACAAACAAAAAATCAATAAAAGATCAAAAACAGTGAAATAGCTACAATTTTTTCAGCTTCTAAGGGCTCAAAATTCTTGTACTTTTTCTCATTTTATTCCTTAGAGTTTCCTAGTTAATTTGGTATGTCCAATGAAAAGCTAAATTTTCTTTTAATGAGAATTAAAAATAAGTATTTGAAGATTTCTATACACCTACTATAAGCTTATGCTTTTAGCTCATTTGTTGGTCTTCATAGTTATATTTAATGCTGCAAATGCCACAGTCGATCTTTCAGGGAGAATTACAAGGATTTTTCTTTTCCCACGGGTGCAGTGTGATGTATTTCACATACACTAGCACACATAAAACTAATTGAGTGTGAAGTGGAATATAATATTTTATGTATTTAGCTTCCTACATGTGACAATCATTTTACTCACACTAACATACTAAGGAAATGATCGAGTGTACCTAGTAACAACGTAGTATATATACCTTAATTTAAAGTGCATCATCCATCATGAGTCATGTGGTGCATCATCGTTGTCTGTTTAACTCAGGCATGTCTGAACTGAAATCATTCACCTTCATTAGTCTATTACTTTATAGTTATAGATTTTAGCTAATGACTGGTTCTCAGAGTGCATGTGCGTGTTATAATTTCAAATAACTATTTCAGTGAATCAGTCAGAACACGCAATTCTGAGCAGAGCTGTCAAGCTGAATAATAAAACTTTGATTTTTGACTTGTCCTTCAAAAAATACAGCTTCTGCTCTCAGCTGAACTGAAGTTTGATAGACTTTGTCCCCTTTTAATAACTTCAAAAAATGAAAAGCCATACTGCGTCCAATATAAGATGATCATTGGCTTCAACGCTATGTTGTCAATAAATAAATTTGCATAATTTGTGAAGTTAGCTCAACTAAAAATTGTGTAGGGAAATAGACAATATGCAACATTGGGTGACTTCTTCCTTACTCTGCACCTGCAGTAATATGGACATATTTTTGTCCATTTGCTCAGTCCATATATACTTTATAGTCAAAGTGCTTTAAGTTATATTTACTATTTAGAAAAGTTAACACATTTCCATAAAGTCAATGTAATCCTTCGAAGATATATATATATTATGATGGAGACAACGCAAAGGTGGTTGATCCTAGTACTTGTAACCACAACCATAACCAGAACAATAATCACCAAAATTCTAAACAACCTGACAACACTGATTTGGGAACCGATAACCATAACAAAAAAATTTCACATAACAATAATCAAATCCAATAAAATGCTGATACCATTAACTACAACAATAACCAGAAAGAATCAATTTTTATTAGTTTTTCTAAAATATCAAAATTATTAATTTTTTTTTTAAATTACCAATTATTTCCAGGAAAATTATCAATTATCGATAATTTGACTTGGAAAAAATTGTTTTTGTCTGTTTTATCACAAATTTTGTCTCTACCAAAAACCTATAACCACAACCTATAACCAGAAAAGTTGTTTTGATTAACCATAACAATAACCAGTAACCAAATAAGTACATTTTTAACCAATAACCTTTAAAATGTTTTGGTTACAAGCCCTAGTTAATCCACAATAAAATTGTTAGAAGACTACAGCAAATTATAATAAATATTTATTTGAAATTTTGTGCGTACTGTTCAAGAATTCTACATTTTATTACCAATACAAAAATAAAAATAGAAAATGGCAGTAGTGGAAGTACTGTTTAGCTATTCTGCCCCAAAATTGGTAGGGTTCTACAATAAATTAAAATAAATTTTTTTTCCAAATTTCGTTGCTATTGGTGTAAAGTTGAGTATTTTATAGCTAAAATAAAAACAAAAATGGTGGTATTGGAAGTATCGTTCAACTGATCTGCATCAAAATGAATAGGTCTGGTCCTTGGCTTGAAACAAATGTTGGTACCAAATTTTGTAATTATCAGACAAAAATTGCAACCTATACCATGAGAACAAGAAATTGACATATATATATATGTACTAGCTGCCCTTGGCACCAGCTTGGGGTGGCACCATGGCAAACACTATTCCTCTACTTTCAAGTCCTTTTGAATCAATTCCGTTCTTCAATTGATGCATTTGTCTTGCAAGAGTGGAATATCACCTCTTGGTGTCAACCTGGTGTCGACATCGCGTGGCATATAAAACAAACTTAATGATCACCCATTTGCAGCAATTGGAGCATTATCTACTTCCGTATTAAATCCTGAATGATAAAAAATCCTCCTACCAAAAAACTACCAATTATAGAGAAATTATTCTTCATCAGATTCCATCTAATAGTTTCTTTATTTGAAAAGAAATACGAAATTCAATAGCAGTGTTGTAGAGAAAGAGGGATAAAATGATAAAGTGTAGTCCTATAGTGAAAGGTGAGACAGAGATACCAATATTTTTTCCATTTCTCTTTTGTCCCATCCTTCTTTAATCCTTCAACTGACGACAATTGATATAATATAATGAAAGTAATGAAAAATATACATATTTTACAATACGGCTCAGGTAATTATAAATGAATCATAATAATGAATAGCCTATATTTCTTGTTAGAAGATGAGCTGGTTGATTATAGAAGAATAAAAAAAAATTGTTTCAGTAGTTTTAAAGATTACCCATTATACATATACATACGTAAAACTTTTATATGTATAAAAAAATATAAATGATATATGTATGTTAATACAGATAATTAGTATATTGGTATAGGTATATATGGCTGACCAAAGTGGTCCAAATTGAAGTTACATGATACCATGGAGTGTTTTAAGCTCTTTTTTGTGGTTGTATCTCATAGATGGGTATAGATTCCGACTCTTGAGATACTCTACTTGAGTGATTATCTGCAACCATGTTATTATATAGATGAAGACATTCCCTCAAAAAACGTTCGTTTAAATGCAAAAAATCAAAATTATAATGCAAAAATGGAAAATTAAACAGTTTTAAATTAGCAGCCTTTTTCGGTATTTTATTACTCTTCTTCAATTGAATTGAGTAGTAAATAAGTGAAACACGAAATACATATATTGAAAAATATTAAAATTGTGAAAGTTAGGTACCTACAAGAAAACTGCACCTTTGATAAAGTACAATTAATGTTTTAACAGACTGTACTGTAGGTAAATTACATTTCAACTCATTTATAATTTTATTGAATTTACATCAGTAAGAAAGTGAAACAGAAACTTGAAAAATGTTCATTTTTTATGACCTTAACTCGAACTGTTTCTATGTTACTTACATAATATACGTGCGTACATATAGTAACTTAGATCTTATTTTTCAGTAGGCTTTCTTCAGAAAATCAAAATTTTCTTGTTACATTTGGTCTGGTATTAGCCCCCATGGTTGGAAGTGGGTACGCTTCTCGTTTCATCACCTCACAAAAATTTTGACACTAATAACTCAAATTCATATATATATATATATATATATGGACACGTAGGCAAACGCACGTAGATTCTTTTGGGTGCTTGGCACCCATGACAACTTTTTTTTTATAAACTTTTATTCTACTCGCTACTGCGATTTTAGAATATATCAATATGTCATTTTCTTGTTACCTCAGTAGGAGTTGAAATTTTAGTCAAATTGCTACAAAATTTGCAATGAACATTAGTAGAAGTCAAGGACCGGAGCTATTGAGTACAGATTGGCTGGATGGTACGTGTGTGTGTATATGTGTGTGCGCGCGCGTGTGCGCGTGTATGCGTGTATGCGTGTTTGTATGTATGTATGTGTGTATGTATGTATATACATGAATTACATTTTTTGTGGACAAGATACTGATGGAAATTTTGGTCGAAATTTTCATCGGATTGTTACAAAATTTGGTACGATTATTAGTACGAATCCAAGGAAGAGCCTATTGATTTTGGTACGGATCGGCTATAGATAGTTCTTCAGGTACCCCTTTTTTTGTTCTTGTTTTTATTATGTTTAGAAAATACTTAATTTTGAACCAAGGCTACGAAATTTATATCAAATATTCAATTTAATATATTTTAACACTATATAAATTTTGATGGGTATTGGTGGATGTACTTCCAGTACCATAAATTTTGTTTTTATTTATTTTCGTAACTGTCAACAGATTTGAATACCTACATTCCATAAAAAAATATTTTTGGGGACAACGATATACTTCTCCTTCACGATGTACTTCTCCCTCACAGAGGTCTTTCTCATTTACAAAAATCACGATCAACATAATTACTTAATAATTTTTCTTTTTATATGAGTAGTAATTTTCTATATTTTGTTCATGCGATTTTATTTCAATATGTTTCTTAATCATAGGTGTATTTTTTTACCTCTTTTTTTCTAATTTTCATAATTTTTTTTTTACAAAAATTATATATATTTTTTTTTATTTCATAACTTTAACGTATTTCTTTTATTTTATTTAAAACTAACGTGAGTGGAAGGGGCTATGCCCCCTTTCTACCGGCTCCAGTTAAAAATTCTAAATGACCAAAATCATGTACATATGCGCGTTACATTCAATGTCCAATCTATGGCGAAATATGCTGAAGGCACTTTGTATGTTTGTGTATATATATATACTATAAGTACCTATACATATACATACCGTAATACGCAGAGCGCCCAGTTTTGTTCTTATATTTTCTCTCGCCGTTATCTCGTGATTAATTTGTTTAAGGTGAAATCTGATGGTGGGAATGAATTTGTCATTAAAAAGTAGAGGGGTTGTCGCAGAAAATTTTTTTCAGCCACCATTACTTTTTGAAATAAATGACAAATTAAAAAACGGCAAATTTCTCCTTTATTTGCTGTTTTTTAATGGTCGAATTGTGAGAAACTAATTGTGATAAAAAAATAAATTTTGTTAAAGAACTCAACTAGATTTTCTCCTCTTTTCAATAGTATGAACCCTAGCTCTGTAGCTTAAATAGTAGCTGATTAATCGTTAAGTAAGAGAAGAGCAGTTTTTTTTTTAAATTAAAATGTTATGAATGTTGCAAAAGCTCGGATAAATATATAAAAAATGGGATTGAATTTTATAATATAAGATTATATGATTATTTGCCATACTTTATCTTCTAAATTAATTTTTCATTTCAAGAAATAATGCTTTTAAATTTCACATTGTCTAATATTTCGGCAGCAGCTTACAAAATTCATACAATCATGACATACCATTTAGGCATTTACGCATAATATGAACTTCACTTCAGACAATTAATGTAACCGTTAAAATTTGTAATTCGGTTTTCTTGAAAACCTACTTTTTCTAGCGAGGCTTGCTGCGCTATTTTTTTTATTTTGTTCCCAACTCTTATAATATCCTATTCAAAAATCGAGGATACACTTTTTTTTACAGAAGTTTTGAGGTTATTTTTAGTTTGTATGATTCTTAAGTTCCGTTTCTCATAACGCCGAACGTTCAACTTAGATTTATATTAATTTTTATCATTTTTTACGTTTGTTTCCTTGTATCAAGAGACGAATTCAAAGAAGTTCAGTCCCACAACCGCTAAAAAAATCATGCTCATATTTTTCGCCGAAAAAGGAAAGTTTAAAAACCTAAATTTTTCAAATGAAAAAATTATTTTTGTTTTAGCCAAAAAATGATCAACATCGTGGATTTTTCGCTCCGATTTTTTTATTTTTTTATTTTTCTAGTCAATCCTATAGGCATTTATGCTCATGTCTAACAAAGCCAAGACGAACAAATCATTTTTACTAAAATTTTCGGAGAAAAAAGTCACGATGAAAAAATATATCTGCAATTTTTGCCGTATTTAATATACGTGTGAACAAAATTACGAAACAAATAGATTTGGATAAATTTTAAAACCATATTTCAAGTTTTCGCAAAAACTTCTGGAATATTAATTTTATTTTTACTCTAGGAGGTCGGGAGATCGTGCTTTTTCTTTCCTCCCTTTCAGGCTCTCATCTGGCATTTCTTCCATATTCATAAGCCGTATCGAAGCAGGCAATGACCTCTATAAGAACCGACCTCGAACAATGACCGCTTGATAGCCTTTTATTCTTACCCCGCAGATGTTTCTCAATCTGGTAACACTGATTTGTATTTCCATGTTTATTTTCTACTTATCTTATGCATCATTCATGAAAAGAATTCATGACAATCAAGACTCTAGAGGATGGTGTTTTTTAGCAAGTCGAAAGCACTTTCCTCTATTTCCGTTCTTAGGTTAATTACTAATTAGTTTCGTGTTCTTTTAGACAGTCTAGTATCGTAATTATGTTGTGTTCGTTATGAAATGAAATCTTTCGTCACTTTTGTTTCGAATGTCTTCTTATTATAAATTCTGGATCGATCTCCACTTTTTCGTCCATTCCAGACCTCCCACTTAGCTGATGACTTCGAAGCACTTGACCATGTGTTCATTTGCGTTTTCCATTATTCTGTCTGCGAAGCGTTAATTTATTTCAGATTTTTGAAAACTCGATAATGATGACTTCGAAGCCAAAATCAGCTACCGAATGGAAGAAACGAGCAAAGTCGGAGCTGATGCGTCTGCTCCAAGTCAAACGACACAAAAGGGCCGAAGAAGTGAAAGTCTCGTGGAGCAAAAATCTTCATAATTTAACCGGTACTGATGCTTGTACTTGCTTATTTAATATTTACTAATTTTATTGTGAGCTTAAGAAGTGTATTATTATTATTGTATCTTGTTTTGCAGATGATAATTATGAGAGACAAGAAACGTGGAAACAAAGTTGCAAAGCGATCTGGTACTATCGCCCTGATGCTCCTACGAATGTCGCTCGCATTAAGAAATCAGTCAGCTCGTCTATTGAGGGAGAAACGATCTCATGTCCGATAAAAATATTTAATTTAGTCATTCCGATACCGACCATGTACACTTGGGCTCCCCTGCAACAAAACATAATGGTAAATCAACTTGTTCGTTTGCAGATTTCGGTGGATTATCGACCAAACTATCTTCTTTAAATTCTGCTGAGGCCTCGAACTTATATCGCACTATTTGAATTGTAGAATTTGTTTAATTTTATATTATTTGTGTCTTTATTGCACCACTCGAAGAAATCGTTTTACGGATATTCAGTGTATATCTCCAAAGTTTTTATTTTGATGAAAATATCGTTGAACGAATTTTATTAATGTTTTGTATAGAGCCCATCAAGTGAAAAAATCTTGTTTTATACTTTAAAATAAAATGAGATTGATTGAATGAATTTAGATCGGAACTTCATAGTTCTGTTTTATTCATTCTCACATTTTTTAGAACCAATTATTTGACAAATTTTTCAAATATGCATCTCAAAAATTTTCTTTATTTTGGTCTCTGTTCAAGAAACGAGGGTGTGTGAAAGTGACTTAATTTTTTTCAACATCCATTTATAAGTACCAAGTTTCATAAGTTTCGATGAATTCTTGAAATTAAATGAATATTAATCTAAATCTAAAAGATATTTTTTCGATTTTACGTTTGTCTAAAGATTTGGCCTTTGAGTGCTGGAGAATCTTTTTTCCACTTTCAAATACTTGAGAATAACAATCGGAAAATTATGCGATTGAAGGGAAGAAATGTTCTGAATAGAAGCCCTTGTTTTCAATCAGCAATGGAGGGTTAGAGTCATCCCGGCAGTAAGATTAGTTAGAATTGAAGTAGACAATGAAAAAATTTCTAAATAGGACCTGAAAATTTCTCCCTTCATTATACCTCTATCCGTTTTTGACCGTAGTCGCTGATAATCGAGAACTACGTCATTTGTTTTTTCCCTAATCTGAATTTTAACAAACAAATTTTTTTTAATCATCCGCAATAAATTGTGACTACTGCCAATACCGCAGCAGTTATCCACAAATTTTATTCTGCTTACCCTTCTAGGCAACCATCTGTCATTTTGTATGATTAACACTCCCATATTTTTAATAGTGTCATTATAATTTAAGTGCTTTAAATGATTATTTTCGTGTATATCGTAGGTTGAAGATGAAACCGTGTTGCATAATATACCTTACATGGGTGATGAAGTTCTCGAACAGGATGGTGCGTTTATTGAAGAACTTTTGAAAAATTACGATGGCAAAGTGCACAGTGATCGAGAAGGTAGTTTTATGGACGATCAAATGTTCATGGAGTTGGTAAACTCTCTCCTTACTTACCAAATACGTGATCAGGTTAGTTTGATGCTTTTCTTATGTGAGTTGCAATCGCCGTTCATCAATTCAATGACACTGGTTCTTAATTACAGGAAGAGGAAGCGAGTCCCAATCAAGAGAAAAATGAATCCAGTCCCGAAGAAAAACAATGGGTTGATGAAAAAAAACCTTTTCCTATGAATGTGATTTTCCAGACTGTTTCGTCGTTGTTCCCAGAAAGGGGAAATCCTGAAGAATTGAAAGAAAAGTAAGGATTTGTTTCGCATTAGGGAAACATTCAATTTAATTTCGTGTTTTTATACATTTCTGATGAGGTATTTCGTAATGTAACAAGTTTTTAGCATTTTAACTAATTTTTTCGTTTCTTCCCTTTGAATGTATAATTATTAATTATATTTACGAACTTTTGAGAGGAGGATGTTTTTGTAATCTTAGGACCATGATCGGAAAAATTATTGTGAAATTTTCTTGAAGTCGTAATATGACACCCTCCACAATTGGTAGGTTCTACGAAATCTACATAAAAAAAAAACTGCCGATGGCACGCCAGTTGGGAAGGTGAATATTACCTAGAATAGACAGAATTAAAAATTTCGTGTATTGAGGGTTGTATTCATTATAAGTCTTGAGAATTTTGTAATACATATAATGGAAAAATGAAGAAGCCGTAATTTGGAAACTAATTGGCTGATGAAACCCCTTTTTTATTACAGGCTAATATTGCGTCTTATTAGTCTTATTTTATAATATGCTAATACACATACACACGAACACACAAACTCTGTGGGTGGAATCCCCACAATATATATACATATTCATAAACTTTGGGAAGGATGCTTTTGGTGTCCTGGAATATGATCGAAAAACTACATCGAAATTTTTCCGAAGTCATGACATGCTACCCTCCGCAATTGGTAGATTCTGCAAAATTACCTAAAAACAACAAACTGGTTTCTATCTGAGAATATCAACGGAAATTCGTATGTAAAATCTTCTGTTTTCCCCGAAATACTTGAATCAAAATGAGAATTTCCATGTTGACCGAAATATCTGAGCTCGAGCTCGTACTTGGCGTAATTTAATTTTCAAATACGAAATTGAAAATTATTATGCAGTAATTTGAATTTTGAAAGCCGCATGGGCTCGTTGATAGAATTTTCCTACGTTTTCTTTCGCTTATACTTTATTTTCTTGTTGCAGGTATACGAAGCTTATTTCCTTAGTAGATCCTGCGAACGCACCTTCAGAATGCACGCCAAATATCGACGGACCAAATGCGGAGTCTGTAGAACGAGGGCCAACTATGCATTCCTTTCATTCGTTATTTTGTCGTCGTTGCTTTAAATATGATTGTTTTTTACACCGTAAGTGCTTCGTCAACTTGACTAATTGTTTTGTGTTTTTTCATAATTTTAAATAGGAGTTTGAATGATATGTCTTAGATGACTTAGATCTTGGTAAAATTTTTTAAAATGTTAGCTAGAAAAAAGTGAAAATTTATTTCACTTCATGTTTTGGTTAAATTTGCGAAACAATTAAAGAGCAAAATTCTGTTTTCTTGGCATAGTGAATTCTAAGGTCTATAATACGTTCCCTTTAGAGTTTTGTAAATTTTGTATTTTAAATGAATTTGGAAAATTGGTTTAATTACTCAGCGTATATTGCCTAAGGTTCGTATGATAGTGTAGAGGAATATTCTGGTATCTGTCTGATATTCTCTGATTGCAGGTCCGTAACCAGTCTCCTGTATCAGACGGGAAAAATGAAATTCCAGCGGGGTAGAATTTTAGACATATTTTATATTTGGTCTTCTTGAGGGGAAGTGCTAGTCCTCTTTGGTGTGTGGATTGGTGGGGGGTAGATTTTTATATTGTTGCTAGCTGAAGGAAGTGAAAACGCCAGGGGGCAATACTCAATTTTGCCCCCTACTGGTTACGAACTTGCCCGAGTGCTTGGAGGAGTATGAAATTCGTTTATTGTTTTCAAATTAAATGTTTTTGATTCTGTCTCGAAAACTGCTCAAGACCTCCGTTTCTGTTCAAACATGCGTGCTAAATTCCTCGTCGAATTCATAAAATATCAAACAACGATATAACTGGAATTATTAGACGAGAAATCTGAAAAAAAATATTACGTTTATTTTGAACCTTGCTCTAACCACGTATTCTCCTACTTCGCTTAGAATCGAAAGTTTTTTTCACCGAGAAATACTGACGTGCTCTTTACAATTCTTCGTTGCAGGTTTGAAATCTCACCATTCTGGACTGAATTTGCGCAAACGTAAAGGGCCCGATCTAAAACCATTCCCCGAACCTTGTGGTTCCAAGTGTTACACGTTATTGGTAAGTGTAATTTGTTCTTTTTTTACCTCAACTTAGATCGCTTCGTGTATGAAAAAAAATTTATAGCGAAATTAGGCGAGTAAAACATATATGGTGTCCAAAATGTTCAGTTTTTACCAGAATGGTAGCGAAGCATTTATTTGTCGGAAAAATTTTCTGCTACCCTTCCGTTTTTGTGAGCTTTACTCTGTTCATGTGAGCATTCACAACCAGCTTGGTGAAAAAATCCCGATCTCTGGCTCCGTTAAGAATGTCTCGGGCAATGCCTATCCTCATCCATTTACGGATGTTTAAGAGTTTCTAATATCTGGCATCTCTTTTTCGCTCGATGTTAACCATAATATGTATTAGATGGAAGAGTTCGTGTTTCTTCCTCGTCATGACTGGGCCTGAATACGATCGATCTTCCTCCGTTTAAATATGTAATTCATCTCATAAGGTGCTTAATTTTTCGCCTGCCTCGCTTGATGAAATTTTCATCCGTACCTTTGCAATGTATTTTCCTTTTTGCTGCAGGACGGTATGAAAGAGAAACTGGCGGCGGACGCAGCGATCGCAGAATCTGAAGCTTTGAGCATTAAGGACGAGGAGGAGGATGACGATGACGAGGATGAAGATAGTCTAATCCACGAACACACCTCCAGAGCCAGACGTAGGACCAGTGATGTGCTGGCACGCAGTCAGTCCGAAAATAACCACAATGCTGAACTGAAAAGCGGAAACGCTCGCGCCCAAAGTTTGGACAGCGACTGTTTGCTGAAAATCAAGAAACAGATTTCGGTTGACTCTGGCAATGACGCCAGTTCCGAAGACAGCAATGACAGTAAAAGTTTTCTTTAATTGGACTCTTCCCGCGTCGTTTGTAGCGCTTGGGAATGTGTATTGTTGAAAATGGAGCCATTTTTGGCTAGAGTAGCGTCGAATTTATTTGCAAAAAATTCTCGATTAAGTTCTTTTTATTTTAAATTTGGCTCTTAATAATTTGTATCGTTTTATCATTGGTGTGATACTTTTTGTGTCTTCCGTGAACCAGAATTTTTGTTAATCGGTTCTGGCACCGCAGCCATTTTGCGTACTGCTTGAAGGTTATTTTTAGTGTTAGATATGGGATATTGGGTAGTCAGTAATCTCCCAGCAGGAATTTTCCAATCATATGTGGCAGCATTAATGGTACCAAACCAAACACATCTTCATTTTGGGTGGGGAATATGAACGCTGCTGGTCTTGACCTTTACTTTTTTTGTTGATTAGTCGTCTTTATTATCTTGATTAGTTTTTTGTCAGCCATCAGTGCTTTTTTCCCAATGTTTTTTGGATGATAAAATTTTTCATCACAATGGATGATCTATTTTAATACGTCTTCAGACTCAATTCTTTGAAAAAGAATGTTTTAGTAGCTCGAATCAATGTCTATTTGGAGGGAAATGATTACACATCTCGATTTAACCACGAAGCCTCTTGGAAATTAATCCAAAAGAGGAAATTTTGTCCTATGTTCCTGTAGAAGAACTAGATCAATCCTAGAACGAAAAGTTCTAAAACCTACCTCAGCAGTGAGAGACTAATGACGGACTTATACAAAATGGATTGAACCCAAAAAAGTCGTAATTGCAACATATTTAGTCTCTAAGGATCACTTCTTCTGCCGAAGTCACTGAACTTGTATCCAAGAAATTAGAAGAGGAACAGCCTTAAGTGTCGCTTGTGGTGTGGGGAAAATATTTAAGGCAAGTTTCTAATGTAATTTCAAATGACATAAGCTGTCTGTGAGTAGATATTATCCTAATATTTTCCCAAGAAAAAGTGTTTGTAGAATGAACCTTCTGTCTGTTTCTCGAAAGTTTATTTGGAGCAAATTGTTTGTTTGAATCACTAAAGAGATAAAGGGATTGCATTACTTGTTTCATTTGAGCGCTCAAGTGTTTATATTATTAAGATTCTTTCAAATCCGCAAAAATTATCCTCAAAGGATTTAGTGAACTAATCTGACCCTCGTATTCGTCAAACGTTTAAATTCATCATCAAACATTTGCCAATTCGAACATATTTGTGAAAGCGCTCTATTTTTTTCCATTAACACGTTCAATTGGATACATCTCAAATTTCAAATGCTGACCAAGATCGACCCGCATCTGGTGCGTGCCGAGAGCCTGATTAAAAATGAATCTCGACGCAATTTTCCGACGAATCGCCAAGCACTAATATTCGTATTTTTGAAGTATACATAAGAGACGTACACTTGACTAGTTGACAAATACTTATGCTAATATTGGAAGAGCACGCACGTTGAGTGGTTCCGATTTCAATGAAACCTGCCGAAACTCGAAAATTAATTTTCTCTGGCTGAGAAGGTTGTGGAATGATCGGGTGGATGGGCTAATTCGCTTCGCTGTATTATCCAGTGTTACTGGCTACACTTCGAAGACGTTTTCGAAAGAATATGTTCAAAATTTTACATCAGTTCTTGTTCTAAAATATGTAATTCAAATTCGAGCGAAAATTCAGATGCGACTATTGTGTCTGACTACGAAGCTAATTCACCCACTATCGACCCTTGATGGTTAATTTAAAAAAACTTTTTCTCTTTTACATCCTTTTCATTTGTTTAGATTGTAACTTGGAACCCCCGGAGAACGACAAACCCATGTCGACGACGACGTCGTTTTCGTTGTTGGATGTTTTGGGAACCGACATCTGTGAATGGACCGGCTCCGATCAGTCTTTATTTCGTGCGTTGCATACGGTATTTTTGAAGAATTACTGCGCTATTGCGCAGATCATGCTAACCAAAACGTGCCAACAGGTTAATAGTGTGTGATTAATGATTATGAACGCAGACTGCCGCTAGCTATTGTTGTTGAGCGCTCGAAGTTCACTTAATCTGGTTTTCTCTTTTTTTCCGTAGGTGTACTATTTTGCCCAAAAAGAGGAGGATAACAACATGAGAATTGATTTCATGCGAGAGTCGACTCCGCCGCGCAAGAAGAAGAAAAAACGTCGTCTGTGGTCGATGCACTATCGCAAGGTGCAGATGAAAAAAGACACTGCCTCCAATCACGTGTACAATTTCACGCCGTGCAGCCATCCTTCTAGCCAACAGTGCGACGAAACTTGTCGCTGCGTGCAATCTCAAAATTACTGCGAAAAATTCTGTCGCTGTAGCTCCGATTGTGCGTATCTCGTTTTCGCACCGCTTTGTAATTTTTCAGATTTTTTGTTTACGATCGTTCTGTGACTGCGTGGCTTGCCGAAGGACATTGTACCGAAGGGTCGGCCGTTATCATATGGGGGGTGGCAAGATGAGGTGGGTTGTGTTTTATTTTAACACGTTTCCAAACAATTCGGTGAAACGTTTTCAGAAAATTCGAATTCGGTATTATTGATTTGGTAAATTAACCGTGAATCGGATCGATTAAATGATAAAATATTTATCTCCGTAAAGAATGAACTTTACAGTTAGCAAAAATTAATTCTCGGCTCCTTCACAATTGTTACCCCATAACTGAATATACTTAAACTAAAGGTTTTTCCACGTAGTACTACGATAGAAGTAATTTATCTGAAGTGTAGGTATTTTTTAAACAGTAATTGCGAATCATTTATTAACTGGCTCCGTGCTACGGGTTGTAATAAAATTGTAGAATTTGCAAACGAGCAACGGACCCGTAAGAAATATGTAGCCTACGCATTTTCATGCGATTTTGTCTATTGTTTGCAGGTCAAAATCGATTCCCTGGCTGTCGTTGCAAAGCCCAGTGCAATACGAAGCAGTGTGCCTGCTTCCTGGCTGTGCGTGAATGCGATCCTGACTTATGCCAAACTTGTGGAGCTAACGAATTTGATGCAAATACGACTTCGTGTCGTAATGTCAGCGTTCAACGAGGACTGCGTGAGTATAATTCGAACAGTTGCTACCGTATATGATCCTCATTGATGTGCTCCGTTTTGAGTAGCTTCTTTTCCAGTCTCGAAATTTTGAACGTGGATGTTTTGCGAACGTGTGTGCTTTAAGAATGTTTTGTAAAAGAACGATCAAGCACGTTTTTTAGTAATTGCTGTTTGCCGATGAGGTTCGTTTGTTATAGCATTCGAGGTGAGGGTTTCGATAGATTTTTGTTTCACCGAATGATGTCACGGTGCCAAAAAGTAATGAGTATAAACTCATATGTCTTATCTCTGGAGTATTCTCCGTTGTTTCGTTTGGAAATTAACGTAGTTGTTGCGTTTGTTATTTTAAGGCAGTAGTAATTTCTTGCCGAAAGTTTCAGTGTTTCTATATACAGTTTTTTTTTGTTTTTTTTTATGGTAGCTCCGCCAAAATTTGAGGGATCTGGTGGTATTTTAGGTACCCGCCATTGCTTTTTATCACATCGCCTTTTCACATTTTGTAATATTACATTCGGTACTTATTTTTTTCTACTGGCACTGTGGTGTACCTGCGAATTGTTTTCGGTTTTCACATAATCACATTATATTAACAAATGAATATGATTCGTTGAGCTGGTGAAAGGCAGTAAAGCATACCATCTTACGGACAATATCCACGAAAATCCTTTCCTAGTTTGGTCCTTCGTAAATTTGAAAGTATGATGAAAATATAATCGAACACGAATTCTTTGACCTGTCTATCAAAGTTAGCCATATTTTTCTGTTTTGGAAGTAATAGACAAGCTGTATGGGTTTTGTCGGTATTAAATGAAGGTATTCCATCTTTTCAATTACGAATTTAAATTTTTTTTACTGTTTCCAAACGTTTTCATCATCATTGGCAAACAGTAAGACCCAACCAGTGTTGTATCCCATCCGTGGTAACTATTCACCATTTTCATTACCATCCACGGATTAATTGCTCGTGTGTTAAACATAGGAAAACACCTTCTTCTGGCCCCATCGGATGTTGCTGGCTGGGGTATCTTTTTGAAAGAATCAGCCCAGAAGAACGAGTTCATTTCGGAGTATTGCGGGGAAATTATCTCACAAGACGAAGCGGATCGTCGTGGAAAGGTCTACGATAAATACATGTGCAGTTTTTTGTTCAACCTAAACACCGGTAAATGAATTGTCTTTTATTTGTATTATCGCAGTCGTGTCAGAATAAGAACAACTCTGGAAAATCAAGTCTGCTCTCGAACGCTTTAATAATATTTAAGTAGCACACAGGTCGAAAATTAATTCATCAGAATGCTCAGTAGTACTAGAACTTAAAATAGTGGAGTGTTATAAAAGGGTTTGTATATGAAACTATTATTTGATTTTTTTTTAGGTGATTATTAAAATTCAATGGTCACGTTGCTTTTGCTGAAAAATAGCGTGGACAATGCAAGTATAATTCCGACGTTTGCCACTAACTTTAGGTGTTCTGTTAACGAAATCGGGGCTCGTTTGAATAAATTTGATAGTTTTCAAATAGTGGTGGATATTTTTGAAACTGAACTGTAGTTTCGTTTATTTTTTATTATGAGTTGCCACAAACCTGGATACCAGTTTATTTTTACCCAATTTTCTGTCAAATGGGATATTAAAATTGACCTCACAAAAGAGTTTGGGGTGGGGTTGTTAAAAATTATCCGTTTCATGAGAAAAGAAAACGATTGGTACTATTTTTTCATTTTGACCTAATTTTATATATATATAATGTATATATCGCTAAAAATTTTATGTTCAATGTTCTAAGAAAACTACCGGGTGGATAGGGCTGAAATTTTTATGAGAGATAGTTCTCATATTGGAGCAGGTCTGAAAGAAATTTTTTGCCTATCGATTAATTAGTTTCTGAAAAAACTTGAAAACAAAAAATTTCTGAAAAAATTGTTTTTCCAGCATTCTGAGAAAATGACAGAACTATGATCGGGCTGAAATTTTCACGATAGACTTTTCTTATGTTGGTGCAAGTTTCTTAGAAGTTTGGTATTAATTCAGTAGTTTCCAAGAAAATTGGAGAAGAAAAATTTCTAAAAAAAATTTTGTGTTTGGGGTTTTAAGAAAACTACCTAACAGATAAGGCTGAAATTTTTGCAAAAGATGGCTATTGTGTGGGAACAGGTCTGAAAGAAGTTTGATGCTCATTGGATTAGTAGTTCTCGAGAAAACTGGAAACAAAAAATTTCTGGAAAAACAATTTTTAGAGATAAAACATCTATAGATCAATATTTTTGTGAAAGATATATAGAGGTTGTGGATTGAGAAGAAGAAGTTTTGTAACGAGAAATAAAGAATTAACCAAAATAATGTCTTAGAAGTGTGTGTTGAACAAATATCGATATGTATCGATATTTTTGGCAGCACTAAACTGTAGTCCAGTGTCGTTTCACTTCGTGCTCAAACAATGGCTTCTTGTTGCATTTTTCTGCCACTTCTGTCATGGAATATCACTTTAAGTTTGGGACAAATATTTTGAGTATACATTCACCCGGTTTGACTTTCTTGTTAGTAAGTGGCAACGTTTTATATTTCTCTTGATGAATGAATTTTGATTGTTAGTTTAATTTTTAACCTCTCAGTTGTATTGGCGTCTAAATCAAATTGATTATAAGTTCATCCAAGCACCATCAAAAACCAACAAATTTGTTCATTTTGGAACAAATTAGTTGAAAATAAACAATGTTGATTGCGAAATGAACAAGTTAATCGGTTTTTGATCATGCCCAAACTAACCTAATGTAATATTATATTATTTTTTTAAATGTACCCAGCTGCAATATTTATTTCATAAAATTCATTTACGTCTCTTATCTTTGAGAGAGTAGAAAAAGTAAACTTTTGTATTTTATGTGTATCATTATCATGAAATACCTTAGAATGATCTTTCCTTGTTGCTGTTCAAGAAAGTGGAGAATTTCATAGTGATGATATCCAGTATAAGCGGATTTATTCTAAATAGCAATATAGTGTAATACTATTCGTTTGTTTGATTTGCCATATCTCCTTACATCTCACAGCCAAGATGCAAGGATGTAACTATTCGTGTGTTCTGTTGACAATTTTGCAGCCAGGTTGTAAACACGGAGCTGTTTGATTTGCATTTTGTTTCAGCTGGTTGTAAGAAAGTTGTGTACAACTTTGCATTCATGTTCAAGCAGTTGTAGATGGCTGCAAGGCGAGTACAAAGTTTTCGTTGGATATGTGAATCATGTTATCATTAGCTCTGTTTGATAGGACTACACCAACTTACACCAGCCTACACCAGGAGGGCGATTCCACAAATACAGGAATGTTATGGGACTTTGCGCCAAGTTTTACTTGAATATTTGTCGAATATCCCTACCGGTGTAGGTTGGTGTATGTTAATGTAATCCTATCAAACAGAGCTCTTGTTTTCGTGGTTATCAAAAAATTCAAAAGTGGATGTAAAATGCCATTTCATTTGACATTGAAATGTAAATTTACAACTAACTACAAGTTTTACCACCTGTGAAATTTCTTTGCATCTTTTTTACATCTCACATCCAATGGCTGCAAAAAGTAATGGCAAATCAAACAAAAACCTTATAATTATGTAAACATACAGGGTGTTCCCTTAATAAGTACCCCAAAGAAAATATTGGTGAATTTTGTTTTTATAACTTGAAAATTTTGGCAAAGAAATGCGAGTAGATTTTCTGAACTAAAATTTAATGAGAAATCGAACGATGTAAGTTTTAAGTTGATACAAGTTATATTCACGGAGATGGGAAGGGGAGAAGTGAAAAAAAAAGTGAGAAAATATTTGCTTCATTTTCGAGGGGATTGCTTTTAAAATTTTTCTAGGTTGTTGACAGAAACTAGAAAATTTTTTTTTGGTAGTTGGCCCTTTAAACATGTTTCCAGATTTTTCATTAAATTTTTATCATTTTCTCTCATAATTGATGTCTTACTAATTGTCTTTCAATTAAAATTACAAAAATAAGGTATGCTGAATAACTTAAAGCAATCCAACTGAAAAATAATTTGTATGTAGCTTCATCTGTGAATGAGATCTCAATTAGAAATCTAAGATACTCTGTTCTTCGCATCATTAATTTTGCTCATATGTGGCTAAGTCTTGTCGATATCATCTTGAAAGTTCATAGTTCAATGTCTTGTTAAATTTTGATTGTGAAAAGCTACTCGCATTGCTTTGCAAAACTCTTTCGAATTTTTCAGGCTACAAAAACAAAATTCACTTACGTTTTCCTACTAGGCAATGATGAAGTAAACAACCTTCATAACGTTAAATGGAAAACTGATGAAAATATATCTCAAGTGGCGTATGCAGTCAACCTCTACTTATAGAGCTCTAATTCAACTGTTTATATCATTTCGAATGAATTTATTGGAGGAAAATTCTATTTTTTATCTTTTTTTCTATTCCTTTTTCAGAAATTTTGAGAGAAAATTTAACTATAAATGTAACTCATACATTATTTGTTGGTAAATATGTTGTGAGGAATGACTGATGAAAAATCAAACTTGCGTGCCATTTACGATCTATATTCTATATTTTCGACATGTACGTTTGAGAAATTTTAAATTATATGTGTTTCGTTTGTTACAGACTTTGTGGTGGATGCTACCCGTAAAGGCAATAAAATTCGATTCGCCAATCATTCTATAAATCCGAATTGTTATGCCAAAGTAATGATGGTAAACGGAGATCATCGAATTGGTATATTCGCCAAACGACCCATACAGTCTGGAGAGGAATTATTTTTCGACTATAGGTATACTACCTTCAATCCTGATACGCTTTTCGGTTTACATTTATAAATTTTTTTTTTATTCTCTTCCTGCCACAAATGGAATCACTACGTTGAATTAATCGTGAATCCTGAGTTTTTTATAATTCGTGTTTCTAATGAAATACGGTAGTGGAAGTTGGTTAAACTGAAAGTCTGAAAATCGAATTTCTTTGAAGGAGCCCATCATCGAATGTCAAAAGGTTGAAAATTATTATTAAAGTCAACTGAAAACAAACGTTTAGTTTTTACAACGGTTTCCTCTCGAAATGAGGTTACTTAATCGAATGGGTGGTCAGTTAATTATTTTAATTTATCATTAATTTTTCGCCAGTTACTGAAAAATTGAAACTTTTTGTGTTTGGAGATCTGGAGTATTGTCAGTCAACTGAACCGATTAAAAAAAATTTTTTTTTTTTGTTTTGCAGAACTTTCTTTGAAGAATTATGGTTGTTTATTTTCAAACTTTGCCCTATAGCTCTTCGATTAAATGTTCTAGAAACTCTAAACAATTTTTCAACATTAACCGTAACGCAGAATATAACACCCCATGCTCTGTCCCCTAACGCCATTGATAAACTAGAATGCACGCAGCCAATGAGACCAATGCTATTACAAACGATATGGTGTGTTACCAAGAGACAACAGAAGATAAACCTGTTTTTTAGCACCGTCTTATCGTTATCTCTTTCTAGCAGGCCATTATAATTTTGGGAAACATGCTTGTACCACCGTCTTATTGCTGTCTCTGTCATATCCATGTTCAGCCTTTTACGCTCGTTCTAGTTTATATTATACAGTTCAGTGCCTAAAGCTGAAAAATATTTTTAACCATGCTATGAATTAGAGAAAAGAGAGTTAAAAAAAATGCTATCTTTTGTTTGCATTTTGCTTTTTCTCTCTTTTTCTCTCGTCAGTTTGACAATCCGGTAGCGGGAGCAAATGACGAGTGTCCCATTGGTTCCACTATTCTCTATTTTTCGCGTGAAGTCGGTAATTAAATACACGCCAGCTCATTACCGGTGGAGGAATCTTTCGGACGATGCGTGGGGCCTTGTCTAAAGGCATGCCGCTTTGTATATCAGCTATGGCAGGGTGGTCTCCTGGGAGTTAGGCTTTACCTCTTCTACTTCGATCCCCCTACATCATTGCCCTCAAAGTGGAATACCATGGACCAGCCCCCTGCATCTGCCCGAAAGATCCCATCATCTATATCATGATTGAACAACATACTCCAAGCATAACTAAGAACATCTTTACAAGACATCATTAGTAAAAAAATTAGTAAATTGTTCGATGTTGGGATTCGGATCGCCAACCCACATCTCAATAGAGATTTGAAAAATTATTCACGTATTAAAAAATAAAATAAAATAAAATAAAATAATGAAAAAAAATTGTTATCTCGTTACTCTGCTCCTGCCTGTGACTTTTTCAGTTCGTCTCGTTTGACACGAATTTAAAAGACTATAGACATTAAAGAGTGAAGATTTTTTCTAAGGTTCAGTTGGAATGGACTTCGAAAAATTTTGCAAGTCCTCATCAGTTAGTATCAATTTCTTTAATTAATTAATTCACCAAATTTCATACTTTAGTTTCTTGAATAAATTATTACTTTTCCATTAGGTATTTAAATTTTTATTAACAGTTGCGAAATATGAACTTGATTAGTGTTCCTGTTAATTATCATTGAAAATGTGAAAAAACTTTGGGGAATTCAAGATTATGGAGAGGAATTTTGAGAGAACCATTCGTTGTGGAGAAATTAAATTTTGCAGAGACATTAAGGTATGTTAGTTGAAGATTCTGTGAAAATTTGGCTGAAATTGTACGTTGGTTTTCAAGATATTACTGGAATTCCGTAACTTAATTGAATTCTTATATCACTTGAATCACTCAAATCTGAACAAAATTTCAGCAATATTTCGAATACCGATTTTGGCCAAATTTTCATAAAATCTTTAACTAACATGCACCGATGTCCCTGAAAAATTGCAGTTTTCTAAAAATGACGGTTCTCTCGCAATTCCTTTCCATAATTTTGAGTTCTTTCTAATTTTTTCACAATTTTAATGATTGTCACAAAAATCAGTAATCAAGTTTTTATTTCGCCAATAATATATTCAAGGAAATAAAATACAAAATTTTATGAATTAATTGATTAGTAATTTAATCATCTTTTCAGAAGTAATTTATTGTTGATATGATTCGATGAATGAAAGCCGAAGTATGAATCTATATAGTGCATGAACACTGGAACCATCCATTCATGGTAACATCAGCTAATCTATCTTATCCATCAATAAATAAAAGATGGTTCGTGGTTGAACAAAATTAATGGGAAAGATTGAAAAACAACTCTCTACTTGTTGGAAAAATATTATGAAGAATTTCATCCACTTTCGTATGTACATAGATAAAAATACCAGAGTGAACCTTATTTTTCTAGGGCAGTTGAAAAGAAACTAAAAAGCACTTGTAAAATTTTCAAAGTCCAAAACTGAATCTCAAAAAGAATCTTTACTCTCTGGCGTCTAGTCCTTTCATCTAGATTCGGTTTCTTTCATTGCTTGGTAGTTGGCGCTTGTGCATCAAATTTAGTGGAATTTTCAGCTAACAAATTTCCGTCACCTTTATGTCTATTATAGTAATTTCCGCCTCTTCTTTCTGAATTAAGACCATGAAAATGAATGCTGTTCAGTGTTCATTGTTCATACTTGGTTTAGTTAAATTGCAAAATGTCTCAAATGGAACAGTTTAAGAAGAAAGAAATGATAAATGACAACAATATATGAGATAGAAATACAATTACATCTTTTGAAGAGAACTTTTTTTCAAAATTTCTCCAATGAGCTTGGTCAGGAAATTCTTCACTTTTCCAAGAAACTGTTTTTTTTTTCTAGCACTAACCTGGAAAATCAAATAGCTCCTTCAGAGAACTACTTCTCCTTTTTTCAAAATCGAGCAGCCTATTATTGAAAATCACTAAAAGTTTTGAACAATTTTCATTCGTGGAGCTTAAACTGGCAGCGTGCGTTCAAGATTTTGTGAAAAATATTATCGTTTTGGTACTAATGTGTATGGAATTATTTATGCTCAATATCTTTGTCGAGATTTGGGAGTCGAGTTTCTTACTTTAACAGATCTGAAAACATATTTATTCTGTTGTATGTGGATGGTGATGTATGCTTGACCGACGACTGCACATTCTCATTTACTCGACTTAAGCTAAGGACTTTTATAGTATTGTTGAGTTTTTGTCAATCATTATTTTTAAAGTCAAAAACGTCATTCATTTCAGATATGGTCCTACTGAACAGCTGAAATTCGTCGGTATCGAACGTGAAATGGAATTTTTATAATAGACTCGGAACACACCACTGCCGTAGATGAAATTTCTTATAGACTGCATGATTACTTTTTCGCATTTATGTAAGAGACTGCATATAATTTAATGTATTTTTTTTTTTTAAATTTTGTACGTCGCTTTGTTCGATTACAAACGACGACATTTTTAATTTGAACTTTCTTTGACTTTTTTTATTTTTCTAATGTTTCCATTTTTATTCGGACCTATTTTTGTAACTAAAACAAAAAGCCAATTTTAATTTGCCATGCGTGGTATTGTGGAGTATTAAGTATAATAAAGGACGCACGCCAAGCGAAAAGTACCATCACTTTTAAGATAAAATATCTCCACTCCTACGGAAAGGTGCGATTTTCAGTCTCATTATTGTCTACCAAATTTATGTTTTTTATATTTTCTGAATTAATGATAACTAAGTATAATTTGCGGGTTGCAAGCAAACCCTAGAACCATAATTGAAGCAAAGTGGGTTACCCTCAACGACCCAACCCTCAAAAATAGTGTATAGGGGCCACATCACTCATGTTAGAAGTGAAAATTTGTTCTTCAATAAATCCGAGAATGTAGCGCTCATTTAAATAGTAAAAATTTTTCATAATCAACCGTTTTTTGGTCACAAAGTGTAAAATGAGAGATTCAATCAGAGTTGCCTTACGTACGGATTTTTTTCCATTGTGGAACATGTTCATTGCATTGGAAAAATCTGTTTCACAATGGGAAAAATTTGTACATATGGCAGCTCTGAGTTCAATTCAAAAATTAACTGTAAATTTGAACTCGGTATCTCAAAACACATAACTGACCATGTATCGGTCAATTTTTTAAGAAACAATCATTCTAACCCCTTTTCAGGGTCGCAGAGGGCCCAATGAATAGTTCCATCCAAAAATGAACTGAAAATCTGAACTCAGCGCCTAAAAAAAAAACATAATCGACGACGTATCACTTAATTTTATCATCCCAACCTGTTTTGGGGATCACAGCAGCCCACAATGGGTCGTTTGATTCAGAAATGAATTGAAAATTATGATTCAGTCCCCCAAAAAATGTAATAGAAGATAATATCACCCAATTTTTAAGAGAACGATATCCCAACCCCTTGGAATTTGAACTGAAAAAATTGAAATTTTGGAATATCTAAAATGGTTGTGCGACGACGGTTCAAATCTTGATAGAGGAACAGAATTTTTTTTTTTTTTAATTGGTCGAATTTAAAAAATACGCCTTTGTTGCAACATCGGGCTCAACTTGAAATACTTATTTGAGAATTTTGCTAATATTTGGTTCAGCCATCTATGTGAAATGTTGTCATCACAAAAGTTGTTCTGTGAGTGGGTACACAAAAAAGCTTCACTTGACTTCACCTCGTTGGCCTCAATTATATTTATCCATTCTTTTAATTCATTTATTTAAGAAAAAAATATCTGATTATTGTCAATAGGCCTGAATTTGTGGAAAGCAGATTATAATTTGGTACTGTTGGAATGTATGGACGATAATTATGTTTGAAATGGTAAAAAAGTGTTACATTAAAAGTTAGTGTGGTTTCAGTGCAGATCTGGTTCTTTAAATTTTCCGTTTTCAGTTTTAGTTAAAATTAAATTGTGGTTTCCGTTCTGCGAGCTGTGAAGCCTACCTTCAACTAATTTTTACCATTTATTTTTGTTGAAATCCGATGGAACTGAGGTTGTCGACAGTGTGGGGCAACAGATCAATTGAAACCATCTTGATCACGATCTGCAGATCCCAGCAATATTGTGATCTTGATCCTGATCTACAGATCAATCTACCAAGATGATCTAGATTGCGATCATCGTTTCCTATTTTTTCTGTCAGTTCCTAATTGTCTTCCCCTGATCTCTATCTACCATCCAGAAATACTTTTGAAAGCTGCTTGAGGTAATGCTCTTTATTAGCAGGTATGCGCATGAGAATGATAAGAGATGAACAGCCATCTTGTGTTATTTGATTTTTTGTGAATTTTACATTGTTTATTATTACTATTTATATATATATATATATATATATATTTAATAACACAAAACGGTGGTTCATCTCTTATCACACTCATGCGCATACCTGCAAGTGAAAAAAATGCAAAATAAAATGATAAAATAATTTTAGTTTTGACTTTCCAGTTCAGACATTCACTCGAAATTTAATAATATAAGCGATCTGATCTAATGATCTAAATTATTCAAAAATTAGATAATTTTTTTGAAGTTATAGTATCTATTAATCTAAGATCGCGATCTTTCAATCTATTGATCTACTGATCTAATTTTGAAAGATCTGTGCCATAACTGCGAGTGAACCGTGGATAGATAGAATCCTATATCATTTTAATTACATTGAACGAATGGAAATTTCAGCTCAGTCCTCCTTTTCATTCTCGAGATATCACTGAAATTTTTTTTGGTAATGGGTTGCGAAGTTGAATCTCTAATTAACGATATGAATTATCAGTGATAAATATAATTTTAACGATATATTTTACGTTTGATGTTCCATAACAATTTATTAAATTATCATAATTATTAAACTAAATCGCTAAAATTTGCGATAAGTCATCAGCATCCGAACAAGCATAGGTTCAGGATAATCCTCACTTTTTACCAAATAAAAAGTTATTTTTCAGTTCTAACTTTTTTTTGCCAGATATCTCGAACAGTGACTACGAAGTTTTAATACCGTCTTCTCCATGACGAATCTAGCTAATAGCTTCAAAAGTGGTGCTTTTTCTCGTGGCAGCGTTTAGATGGATGCGCATCCTTTATTATATTTAATACTGTGTGACTATCATGCTCGAAACTTCTCGAAATAATTTCCCAGTTCCCCCTTGACTAATTTTTACTTTTGTACAAGGGCTTCCTTCAACTTTTGAATAAGTTATACATACCTACGTGAAATGTATTGCGAACAAAAATAAGCAGATTTTTGTTGAAGAAAAACTCGCTTAAAAACATCAGTTTTCCGTTTATTGTGAAAAAGATTCTGATTTCCTCAAAAAGTTTTATTTTCTGACGAGAATGCATTCTATATAATATAGTCATTCAATTAATTCTATGCAGTGTAATATTACATTTTATTACAAAATTTTACCTCTGTATAACTTGTTTGTGGTACCTCATTGGGACGTTTCTCAAAATAAAAATATTTCAGATTTTGTAGTGGTTTTCTTATTGCATCGCGCGTCAATCTGAACATAATTACAAATCAGAATAATAAACTAATATTAGTTTGTCACTTTATGTTAAACGTACGATAAGCTTAGTATATCTTCGCATGATTAGGGGAGAAAATGAATTTTCTAATTGGTAATTATGCACCCTCGTGCCAATTTTCAGCCATTTTAGCTCAGTGAGAAGTACGAAAAATAAATGGGGATGGAAATCCTGAAGTTTTTAAATTTTATATTAGATTTTGTAAATATTTTGATCTGTTATTGCGAATAAGGGAATTGAATGATTTATAGTAAACTTATTCTTTTTAAGTTTTTAGATAGCGAAAAAATAAAATTCACAAATCTTCCCTGGAGTACAAGGGCCCCTAAGTTTTTAAATCCCGTATGGAGGGAGACAAAATTTCGGACAGTTGATATCCTACTCTTTTTTTGGATTCCCTATCTCACCCTTTCACTACACACTTTAATTGGTTTGGTAGAATTTCTTTCATGTGGAGTGAAACTCGCTCCATATTGGTTGGGCACCACTGACTGTAGATGAATGCTGGAGAAACAGCCTGTTGGTTTAGTAGTACATCATTATATGTACCTATATTAGGTACATCTTACGAAAAGAAAACGTAATATTTTTTACTGTTTTTACTAAATCATTACCTACAGTAAGTTTACAAGCCAACAAAAACGACATTATTTCGCTAAATTATTTTACCAGTATTTTCCCTCGTATTCGATGCACGTGCGCCAGAGCCACTATCCCCCACAACCACACACGTATACGAAAAAAAAAAATTTGTTACTTCCGCCGAAACTTGAAAGGTTTCACGCGTTTGAAATGAAGCTACGTACTGTAAAAATAGATCAACGTCTATATTTCAAAGGTAAGCCGATATAATACGGGCTGAGTAAGCTATTGAAATGTAAATGAAGATTCAAAATTGTAGCACAGCGCTTCTTCAGCAGCCGCTTCACCAGAAAATGTAGGTTTTCAAAAATTAACCAAGTACAACCAAAATTGGTAACAAGTTAATATCAATCATGAGATTGTACTAAATTTCGTAGCGATAGATTGAAAATTATCCATTTTATAGCCCAAAACGGGACGTCATAATGACCTCCCTCTCCCCACCAAAATTTAGATGAAGCGAGGAGGAATGGTAAGGTTGAATGATTGGCATAGGCGTGCGCACATGGGTTCCTGTGAGTACCTGGCACTCATGACTACTTTTTTTTTTCTTCATAATATAAGTGATAAGTAATATTAAAATTTATTAAATAAGCTTCATTCAATTTCATATTGGGTAGTAATTATCTAAATAATTACCTACGTCTAATATGTTTTATGACCTAAAGAGGAAAAAAAAAAAAAAAAAAAGAAAAAAAAACTCAATTACGCCAGAGCATATATTAAGGGGCCTTAAAATTTAGTAAGTGACGAAAGGGAAAAATTTGGATGAGAAAATAACTATAGGGGGCAAATAATTTTTCACCACTTTCTCACGCACCCCTGACTTTGCGAGTCTGTGCACGCTATGATTGAGGATTACTGTACGGAGATTTTAAAAAAATTGAGAAACCCCTCCCTCTTCCGTGAAATCCTGGAACACCCCTTCTTTGAATGGAATTGTTTAATTTAGGAATACCTCCTGGAAAAATGTCCGAACACCGCCACTGTTTAAGAGTTCCTAACCTACTCTGCAGTCGGCACCGTCAGCGAACGAATCGAATAAATTATGAACTTCAAGTCTTCGGCAAAGCACCGAGGACATATTATGACCACATGAAAGACAGAACTTATTCTCCGAATGCGAATGTTCATATTCAAATAAAAATAACAATATCTATTCACAAGTTGTTAACCCAGCTATTTTCCGAATATTCAATATTTACATCTTTGCAACGATTGAATTTATTCAGTGTTCATTATGAATTAAACGTAACTACTATTTTGGCTGAAATTCAGCTGAATTGTATTTTACTGATGAATTTCTCGTTTTTTAAGACATGCTGATTAGTGTTAGAGCGTCTAAGTCGTTCCTAAATTGCAGTTTAGCGATCAGAATACCGAAATTCTCGAATCTGTAAATATGTCTTTAAAAAATGATATAAGTATACCTACACACTTCATAAAATGACAGAAAAATGGCGTCTGTGAGAATATTAATTTATTAGGAAAATATGAGAAGTTGATGGTTTCATAATAAAGGCCAAAAATGCGACATAAATCACTTCATTTAATAGTAAAATTTCGAATGAAACGATACGACTGTGAAAACTTGCGTAATTGAGAGTGAAAACACGCGGTATTGTATCGTTTTCATCAGGAGAGTAGAAGTCACTAAAAGGTCGTATGTTTTTTAATACCATCGGATAGTAACTAGTTCACAGAAATTATAATAGATAGCGCCATCGTTATCATTTTCAGTGTGGAATTTATAATTCACACGTAATACGCCTGTGAAAATTTGTCAAGGCACCATCCTACATATTCTCTCGCGATTTTCAGGAGAAAAACGCGTTTGGAGCCGTTTTCATTAGGAGAATGAAGGTGACTAGAAGGTATCACGTTCCTGATATTTTCAAATAGTAGATAGTTTTCGGAAAATATAATAGATAGCGCTACTGATATCATTTTTAATTTATTATCATATCATGCTATGAAACGCCTGCAGAAAATAGTTATGTATCACATCTAACATATTTTGCTCGATTTTCAAGTGAATAATACGCGTTTTTTAAGACGTTTCAATTCAGAGAATAGAGATGATCAAAGGGTATTAGATTCATAATTATTTTCAATTAATAGTTTACAGAAAATGCAATAGATAGCGCTACCAATGTCGGTTTTTAATTTGTAACTTTACTGAACATTAGAATTTATCGAGTTCAAGTTTCAATAAATATGACCATAGTGAAAAGAGAAAAAAGTTAATCGAAACTTTTCGAAGCATTTATCATTGAATATTGATAAAAAATTCCTTAGAACTTAAAATTCGAAAAAAAGTGATGAGAAAGCGTTAATGATTTAATTTGATAATTAGAAATCCTCGTTTTCTCGTCGTTGACAGAATAACAGTTTGTGCTTTCAAAGGTCCACTACATTGTAATCAACGTACAAGAAGAAAGTTTTTTTAACCGAGCTATTTCAAGACGGATTGTTAGCGCAACAAAATAAAGTCAAATTAAACTAATTAAAAGTTTATTTTCATAATTTATTAATTACAAAATATTCAGTCAATTTACGTAGTTATTAGTATGCTAAAGAAGTTGGTATACGATGCAAAATTAAAGGGAGGATTACACAACATAACTGAAATTAATAAAATAATATAACAGGATATTCCGTGCGCGCAGAAACCGATAAGAATTCGCTGTTAATTCTCATATACCCTGTATACCGACGATTCAAAATAATTTTCACTATTAGTTCGCTCATTTTCTAAAATCAACAGTAAAGTTATTATTATTACAACAGGAGGAAAACAATATAATATTCTATTCACCTTTATATATTATTGAAGACAAAATTTGACTAGTTATCAACATCAGAAAATGAACGTGTCCGCGTTATAATAATTAAATATTTTTCTCTCTTTCTCTTTTTACTATAATTATTATCATCATTTTCACCACTATCGTAGTAGTTATACTTTCAAACCATTTAAAATATTTTTTGAACACATTAAATTATAATATTTTTTCAAAACTTTTTTTTTTCTCGCGAGTAACGTGTTTGAACCGAAGTTAGGTGAGATTTAAAAAAAAAAAAAAAAAAAAAAAAGAAAATGTAATGAGTGCCAATTAATAATATTCCATAATAATTTAATGATTTATATACACGACACGTTATGTACATCGAAATTATCGCCAAACGAAAGAAAAAAAAAATCGCGCGATTACCGAAAATATTGAATATTCAACTTTGAAAAAAATAAAAATAAAGAAAGGAGAAATTAGAGCTGAACTTCGAAATCGCGTAAGTCATCAGATCATCGGGAGAATAATTATGAAAAAAGGAAATTATAGAATCGACGAAAAAATCCTTAAGCTAATAAAAACGTATGGTTAAAAAATGTCTCAAGGTTAGAGGACGAAAGGAGAAAAGAAACAAAAAAGCACGAAGTTTCGGTCCGAGAGTAATTCCAAGTGAGACAAAAATTTTTGCTTATTTTTCTATTTCTCCATTCAACACACGGAAACAAAAAAAAAAAAAAAAAAAAAACAACTAAACCTAAGATGTAGAAATACGCAAAAAAAAAGGACACGTAACTATTAAAGGTAACTAAAATAATATGAAATATATGTATTTCTTTATTATTCTTTTTCGATTCTTTTTTTTCCTCTTCCTGTATGAGTTAAGTAATTACAAATGAAAGATTGGTGAATCAATGATGCGATTTTCCCAAAATTATCTGTGCGAAAAACGCATACAAATATATTATTTTGTTCAGATTGATGTTACGAAAAAAAAAAAGCTAAATTTTATAGAAATCGAAAAAACAAGAAAAAGGCAATTAACGAAACTACAACGTAAGGCTTTTCAACCATTGACTAAATTCCATAAAAAAACAAAAAACACGATGAAGTTACGAAATTTTCGGCAGGAAAAACAACACTGTTTATGACCAAAAAAAAAAATTTAACTAAATTTACCCAAAACGGGATACAGAAAAGAGAATAACGTTTCGATTTCTCTCAATTAGAATAAACAAACTCATTAGAAATAATCAAAATGAAAATAAAGTAAAAGGTAGTGATAATAATGATAAAAATAATAATAACAACGACAAAAGTAATGCACTAATAATAATAATGATAAATTACGATAAGAATAAAGATATTAAAAGAACTTATCAATAAAGAAAAAATGAAAAAAAAAAGAAAAAAAAAGGAAAAAGAAAAAAGAAATATCACAGAGTCAACGTGGATTCCAAAGAAGAGAGAAAAAACCACGACAAATAACGTACAAATTTCAACGTCGGTCAGTCAAATATTTCAGAAATATGAATATGCAATTTAAAAAAAAACAAATTCATTAAATGTGACAAGGCACAACACATAAAAATCTGAAATTTTCAATGTGCGGTTGAGATTGACCAACGTTTGCAAAATAAATTACGATCGTAATTCGTTTTAACAGCGATTTAACGTTCGTGGCAGGGGTATTCAAAAGCTTTTTTTCGAAAGGTACACAAAAAATGTCTAATTTGTTTATTTATTTATTTACTTATTTATTTATTTAAAAAAAAAATTAAATAACAAAAGCGAAAATTATCGTTATGTACTCGTCGTTGAATCGTACGTGCTAATTCTAACTTCTTCGATTGCTTTACACCAATCCAAAGCGTATCCTTCAGGATCTTCTAGATAGTATGTTCTATTTGGCTGTTACAGAAAAGAAAGAAATTAAAATTAGTCCAAATTCGCCGAACGATACGGTAGGAATGGATTAAAAATAAGAAAAAATAATTCAGTTTTCAAAGAAGCCGACCGAGGAGAGCTCGCATAAGCACGGGTCGTTTTATTCGACTAAAGGTGCAGTTAAACCAGACGTACAATTCCCCAGCCTGTCTACATTTGCCTCGTGTAATGGAGGGTTCAAAACTCGCTGATAAATTCTCATTGACCCATGGGCGTAGCAACTGGTGGGGTAAAAGCTGGGGCTCTTGCCCCACCGTAAAAATTGGTGAAAAGAGGCGAAACGCCGGAACCAATGAAGAAAAAAGGCGGGAGTTACTGCTGGGGCTATATAGGCGGGCTATACTCACGAAGGATTGATGTGTCAACTTAATAGTGTGGTGTTGCGAACACGCACAACCACACACCTACACGTCATGTAATACACATAAATGAGAGTTACGATTGTGAGAGTTACAATTATGCGAATCTGACGATCATAATTCTCATTTAGCCCCAACCATAGACTGAGCGCTAAGACGTTTACACATCATTAAAATCAAGTGTTGTAGGCGACAGGCTTATAAATTATTTTACATTATTTTTTTTAAACCTAAGATGGCGACATAAAATACATTCATACTTCACTCTCAAATATGAACTTCTAAGGGCGGGGTGTGTATACGAAATTTCATTACCCAAGTGAAAAATGCTTTGACCATACCCAAAAAGTTGACAAAAGGGAAACACTGTGTAATGATATATCAGCTTTACTTTTCTCAACAGTTTTCGTTTAATTCATTTTCTAAAAGTTAAAATTTCCTTACTTTACATAATACAATTTAGGATACGAGAATAGAGAGAGTGACTTAAAAACCTCTCTGGAAATTGCTATAAACGCCTGTTGCTTTGACTGTACAGTATAATCACATAGACTGAGCTAACTACAAAAAAAAAGTGTCCGTAACATCGGAGGTACAGGTAAAGAAAAATAAGTCAGTGAAAGTCGTATTTTGTAATCAATTGAACAATTCCCCCGAACAAATTTTGTATGATTTTATTAAATTTAGCAAATTGTATCGGGAAATTATCGAGTTTCTTATAAAATACGAATTCTGGCGACTTCTTTTTCCTTACCCCGTACCTGCGATGTTACGGACTTTTTTTCTGCCCTACGTATATGGCATTTGACCAGTCCACATACTGTATAGTCAAAGGCTTGCGATAACCATCTGTTCTATATACTTTGCTCTGGAATAAAACCAACGTGTGAATCTCCATCCTTTCCTTCCCCCCTGGTTCATCTGCCCTGATTATGTCACGTCGTTCTTATTTGGCACAGTTAATAGGCATTTACACCAACTAAGCACAAAAAAAAAAAGTGCACGTACGAAGGTACATGAATTATACTCATACATTATCTTTCTACCAGTTCCGAATGTTAAGCTCGGTCCAGATTACCACAATAAAACGTTGCAGCAACATGCGCAAATGTTGCTGATGACTAATGTGAACGGAAATTTGTGCTCACATGCGCAACTCTGCGCGCAAGCAAAAATGTTCCGACTGTTGTCGGTACATGAAGGAGATTTGCACAAACAGGCTGCTGCAATCTGGATGGAATTTTAACCTAATCAGAACTCTGACAAATGCGCGCCTAGAAAGACCATAAGATAAAGAAAACAGATGCGCGCATGAACATTCATGGAACATGATTGAATTAAAACGCGCAAGGAGTTTGAGTAAAAAATTCGCAAATGTTGCAGCAACGTTTGCAAACATTTGTTGCGGTAATCTGGACCCAGCTTTAAATTCTTCCTCACGCTCGAACAAACTTGCGCACCAATCAAACCGTCGTTACAGAAGTTACAAGTATTCAATAAAATTCAATAACGCTCTCGCTCGTGTTCGCTTCCCTCGTGTTTAGTGTTTGTGTCCCCTTGATAAAAGGATGTGCTTCTCGTATCAATAAATTGCGACTACCAGCAGAACCAGCGACCAGTACTGTTTGCAGTGTATCAACCAGTTGCTACTTTAGTTGGTTTGTTTTGTAGCCTGCAATTAGTTGTGTTCGACATGGCAAAGAAGAGCAAACATGAAAACTTTTAGGGCGGCGATTCTTCTAATTTTGACTGCATGCGCCAATATAAAGCAAATGCGAGTTCAAAATTAACGGAATAGCCCTTTCCCCTTCAAAAATTCATAGGTTCATTCTTTTTTGCCACATCGAACACAGCTAAAATTATGATCGGCTGAAAAAGTGTAGGCACCTAGGTACTCTTTAACACACGTCCAATTTTAACTACCGATACAGATAATCGCACTGTAGGTGTGCCACACCAGAGCTGGAGAAACGTGAAACAGAGTAACTGCATCCCAGATACTGACGATGCATACCAATATATTGCACCATTCCACCTAGGGATGCTCCGTACGATACTGTATCCGGTCAAAAAAATTATTTTTACATAACAGGTTTAAACGTGTGTCTCTCGTAACTTTTTTGCCCGGATACACGTATAACACGTAAGTATTATAAACTCGCATCTCCGAGTGAGACAGCTGCAAGATTTCCGAACGAACGGAAGTATTCCGTTGTGAGCTTTAAAACGTCATCAAATTGTGAACGCTGAGGGACGTTGGACTGTAAACACGGCATGAGTGCTAAGCATTGACGCTCACACGCAACATAAAAAACATTTTTTATTTTGAACTTAAGCACAGAGCCTTTTATCAGCTCATGTCGTCTTTGTACCTCCATGTATGTAAGTATCAAAGAGTAGACATTTCAACTTTAAATTATTGATCAGTGAAATTTCGGAAGTTTCTCTTTCACTAATGAGAGAAGCTCACGGAAAATACTCTAGCCTAATACTCTGCATCAAACATTTACAATTCTGAGCGAAAGCATCAAGGCACACAACTCTCACTTCACAGCCAAGCCAAGTTCCATACGACTATATGTACATTTGCTAACTGAAGCAGTGACGCAGTTGTTCGCGTTCAATTCTCACGTTGTGTCCATGAGTATTGTGTGTCTAAGAGGGGGCTAATGTTATTACTGTTTAGAAATGAGAAATATACTAGTGATGTGTCAAATGTCGATAAAAAAATTATCGATGACTATCGATAAGTTTGACATATCTGAAAAAGTTTACAGGACTATTAAATTTATTGATAATAAGATGGATCCTTCTTGTTGATGATACGCGAGAATCGTGTTTTGGTCTAGACTCGAGACATCAGCCAGAGTGAAGAGTTAGAAGAGAAGCGAATCTAATTTTGGACCTAGTTTAACTATTTGAATTTTAAAATATTCCCCACTGCCATTCCCCATCAAAGTTCAACATGAATGTGAAGGAACGTAAGGTAGAAAGGTACGAAGACTAATAACGATCTGTTCAGTGAATTAGCAGCAGAAACCAAAAATTGTACAGTAGGTTTGTTTTGCGCATCTAGATTCTTATGGTAGAAGTTGGTGTCGTCTAATGACAACGACAACGAACTAATTTGCTACGCAAGTAAATTTGCAATTTTTGCAAAACAAAAAAAATTGAAAATAACTATCGATATTTTTTGAAAGTTATCGATAACTGTCGAAAAACTGCTTTGAAAAACGTTACTGATAACTATCGAGAATTATCGATATGTTTGACATGTCTAAAATATACATAGATATTTTTCATACGATAGAATATGCCAATAATTTAGCTATCCTTCAGGAAGGAAATTCTATTTTTGTGAATGAGAGGAAAGGTGGCATTGAGATGTATTCAGAAGTTTTAGGTTTCAATTAAAAATACTGTCTTATGAAATCCTACAATACGCTATGAATAATTTGAGGCATAGTTCACCGAATTGAGAACAATACCATTGAAGGCAGAAATGGGTCCGAACCATCTTTCGTAAATAACGAAATTTTCGCCTCTTTTCGTTGATTTTTTAGAGTTTTTTGTTTTGCAGAAAAATTTATACTCTCGGCCGAAGTCTGAAATTAAGAATACATTTTTTTTTTCTTCTTCAAAATTTTGCCACCTTCAGTCCTGACGAGCTCAAAGAGAAACACGCCATTTGTTGCAAACAATACGCACACATGCTCGTAACATGTGACCACATTTACGCATGGAAAATGAAACGCACGAGGCATGAACACGTGTACTTACTGTGTGGACGAAAAACGTTTTGAAATTTTTTGGTTCGACTCTGAGCTCCGGACTCCACGGTATTTCGCCTTTCAGCGTGTAGGTAACAGGATCTGCGTAATACAGGTGCGGACCCATCGTCAGCAGTAGCATTCTTCGGCGAGAAAATAAACCCTACAGAGAGGAGGCGCAAAACAAAAAACAACCATTCAAAGAAAATGATGACACAAATTACGAAAGACGACTTCGCTCAAGCTACGGGGAGACGGAAATTTAAAAAAAAAAAAAAAAAAAAAAAGACGAAAATTCGACCATCTAGTATTTTAGTTTATCAAATTAAGTGGTTAAAAATAAATTTGATTAACTTCGGTTCTCTTTACCCAATTTTCAACTTTTTTTTTTGTAACGACTTGTCATTTCATTTGTACCACTTAGTTTTATTTGTCCTTGTGAAGCGAACATTTTCGTTTGCATTCAAAGTTTTAGTTTTACTCTTTTTTTTGTGCGGTTTTCAGTTCAATCATATAATTTTAATTCTGGGAAGTAGTTCTGCGACGAGAAGAAACTTCAAATAGAACAATTATTTTTTAACAAAACCGAAATGTTAAAAACTTAACGCCAACTTATTTTAAAATCGCAAATTCGCGAATCACAATTTATCACAGAAGGAAAATGTTAAGACGTGTGCGATTCAAATACGTAGCCTAATCACATGCTTTGAAGAAAACTATTCATCTCAACTTGCACACCGAGTCAAGTCTGAGAGTTTGGCACTTTTCGGGAGCTCAAGTTTTTTTCGAAATCTACACTGACAAATAAATCAGAATTTTTGGGAAACAGGTTCGCTAGTGCGTACGCAAGGGAGAACAAAGGGGCGCTTGCCCCCCTTCTCGACCGAAAAATCGGAAAAAACTAATGAAAGAGGGAAAAGAAGGAGGAAAAAAATGGCCGGAAAAATAGGAGCGAAATTTCTTCGGATTGCCCCCCTTCCGTATTTTAATCCTGCGAACGCCCTGCGGATTTCCACACAGAATACCCCTACAGCTCTCTAAATTAAAAATAAATTGTAACTCTTATACAATTTCATGGCTGATAAAATGGAGGCATTTTTAGTCTTTATTTTTCTGTTTTTTCATGAATATCGAATGAACATGTAAGATTTTTTTGTCTGAATAGCATTGATCTAAAACTCTGGCCACTGTCTGTTAAAAAATGTTGAAATGGTTAAATAATGGCGAGTATGAAAAAGAAAAGGGTACAGTCCACGAATGTTTGAAAAATTTCAAACTTTCGAAAGTACTGATAGAAAAATTTTTGATTTTTTGGGTAAAGAAGCAGTATAAGAAGTTGTTTTAGAATGTTGAAATTTAAAATATAAAAAGATACAACCTTCCAGTTTTCGGACACATCATTATTTAAGAATTTTTAACAATCACTATTTTCCAAAATCATTGCATTACGAATGAAAAAATCTCAAATTTCTAACGTTCATCGCAAAAAAGCCAAAAATTGGAAATGCCCTCGTGATATCAGGCATGAAATTTTATGAAGCGTAACAACGATTTCGTAAACTTCGTTTATCTACATTTTAAATTTAGAAAACTATATTTACCAACAATGATAAAGTGGCCGAATTTTTTTGTGTGACACAGGTACATATTTATTTTGACCTTCTATGTTTTTTTTTTATGTGAAAAAATCTTTAAATGACTGCCAAAAAAAAAATTTAACTGAAGAGGACAGAGGTAAAAAGTAGATTATTTTTCTCATCATCTAGGTGGTCGAATGTTCTTGAAAGTCACGAAAATTATGTATACTTATCTTATTTACAGTAGAACGATGTGTTCAACGCTAGCGAACACGAAGTTGCTAAAAATGTATAGGCTACGGTACTTACTTTTCGTTTATCCACCAGGCCTTGTTTTAGGATCAGATTGCCTTGTACCATCGTGTCCCACTTATTGTTTTTTTGTTTCTCGAGCTGCTCTTGTATTTCAGCAGGACTTAGATCGAGGATGCCGGATTTCTTACGCGGTCTAACGGCAGTGATGACGGTCGGTTCAGCGCATCTGATATCCAATCCGAGTAGTCTCGTTAGCTGGCGATCATTGAGGCCAGGTTCAAGGTGGTCAGGAACCTGAAAAGTCAAGCAGCACACATCAAGATGATGAAAATAAGGATTTGTGCGAGAGAGGCAAGAGAGGCAGCCATTTTTGTCGAAAGGTAAACTCCAACCAAATCCTATACTAGTGCCCATATTCATATCACGCAGCACCCAAAAAAATTAAGATGATACAGATACGTAGTATCGTAATTATATAATAATACGTTAAGATCACAACACCCATTTCTTCGATTCGCGTGAGAACGGATTGATGGATTTTCATGAAAAAGTTATCAACAGAAAGGGCTTAATGAGTGTAATGCCCGAATGCCATTAACACTGTCAAGACAAAGTAGCCCAACTCCAAAAGTAGATACCTCAAAATTTTCAATCTCAATTTCATCTATGTAATTCGTGTTTGTCCTTATTTCTGAATTTGCAATCATATTTATTTATATTGACTATTGCCGATGGGTCCGAACCACATTCGAATTGGGTACCTTAGGAGTGGTGATAACAGCAGATGAGCGTGCGTCCTCTAAGCTATTTTTAACTCGGTAGACATCGGAAGTTAAGATGTTGGAAAGGTACTCACTCTATACTGACTTCGCAGTTCTTGACTATCGGGACTCGTACCCGGAAGATAAGGATAAATAGGAGGAGGTGTTGTCGTCTGTAACGTGTCGAAATTTAAGCCTTCGTAGAACGGATGCTTTCGTATTGACGTGTATCTGATCGAATCTTTCGCACCGATTCGTTTGTCCGAATCCAACACCTGAAAACACAAAACAGATACCAAAATTAACGATCGTTGTTAGAGCTTTTCTAAAATGCATAAATTCATAAAAATTAAGGATTGGATCATCGAAATTTCAGAATCAATTTCAAAATGATGGTTTCGTTATTTATCACGGATCATCGGGGACGAAGTGATAATTACCCATCACCGAGAGAAAGTAATTATCGGTAAAAATCTGTACACCCGCAGCTCATTAGTCATTACACCAAAGTATCTCGAGACCTAATCGAGATACAATGACATTTGTAGACTTGAAATACCTATATCGGGATGCCGAGATTGGGATTCAATCAACTGATTCGATTCTGCGGCATTCCGTTTTTCGCGAATTGCTGTTTTTTCGCTCGATCTAATCAAATCTCTCGATCCGACGTGTACGTCGTAGTGTTTTACATACACCAATTTGCTAAGCCAAGTTCTCTCAAGAACTCAATAAAAATCCGACACACTAATTCGTGCTTCATGCAGGGGAGGAGGTGACTCGTTTTACTGCGCAAAAACCTACAAATCACCGTCACACGCCAACAAATTTGACTACTTAACTCGCATGCCGTTCTCGTAACTGTCGATAAATCATAATAACTACGATTTGTAGCTTTCTCATTCATTCGTGAATGGTGCGACGCTCGATAGTACAGCGTCTTTTGCTTATCATCTCATTTATTAACTGATCCGTCGATGAATGAACTATACATACACACGCCTCGTTACCGGTTCTATTCTCGCAGTGGAACCAAAATGTCGTGTGTATTGGAGACAGGTCGTCTATTCGCAACGCGCATATAGCACCGTGGAATAGGGTTACTCTTTTTACCACAGCAGTTCCTATAACTTAATCGTTCAAATTTAGTTTAATCTGAACAATCTGACCTCGTATCTGAATTTGTATCAACGGATCAACGAATCAAACTACCGAAGGAAACCACACTGCACACTGTCCAGACTTGTGAGACCGGCAGAAGCAGAGCCGTTCGTCCGAGACGGCCTTCGGGGCAAATTCAAGTATATTTTAAGCGAATGCGAAAATCCGAAAAAATTAAGATCCAAAATCACATAGCCGTGCGAGGGATCAATTAGCTAGACGGGCAGAGAACGGCACAGTCAACGAGAAACACACAGCTTTTGCAGAAAACTCATCGGAGAGAGTGATGAATAGCACAGAGAGCCGCGACTGCGGAGGAGTAACCACCCAACGATAGGTACCTACATCACCGTACAGGCGAATGAAAATGGGAAAAGAAACCAACATGGAGCAAAAATACAGTCATCGCGCAACTGCATATTTCAGGCAACGTTCAAATGAACTTCTGACTCTGGCCACTCCGCACTCCGGCCATGTTAGGTCGAACTGCGCCACGACCAAAATTCACGCGTCAATAATAGTGTTTGAAATGTAGGTCGAGTCGGTTACTGGGTGACGGACATCGTCGAAATTTCTACGACCTTATATGGTCGACGATTCTTCTGTCATGGTTGGAAAGAGAACGCGAACTAAGTGCGTAGTCGTTAACGTTATTTTCGAATTAAAAATGCATTTCCCTCCTCTATGCGCTGCATCCTTCATTTCTCAGACTGTTGGCCAGATCTCATTGTATTACAGCTGTTCAAAGCATTACAATACAATGTCGCAGATAACGCCTCGTAGGCGAAATAAAATTCGGTTTGTTGTCTCAAATTAATTAGGTAAACATTATTGAAGTAATTTTCAGATTTCGCTGAGAAAGCCAACGTTCGAGATGATAAATTTAGCTTGGAGAAAAATTATAAAATTACGGAGTGGCCCAAAAGTAATGCAATCGAAGAGAATTTTCGCATAACCTTCGAGTCGCTCTGAATCTACAGCAGACCATAGAAATACTTAAAACAATTATTTAATCGAAAAGTAATTGTTGGTTCAACTTCAGTACGCATAAATAAAAATCTTAATTTTTCTATTTTTTAGGCAATGATTCGTAATTTCATGCATTACATTACTTTATTGATGTCACATTATTTCAAAACTTGTCATTTTTGGTGGTTACGCTTTTTTAAATCAAGAATGAGGACGAACAATAGTCTATCAAATCTTTTCACCTGTTAATAGGATTTCTTGCTTGATAGAATGAAATTATTTTCACCATTTTATATTTCTTGGTTTTACCGCAAAGACGTGGGAAATGTATTTTTTTCTACTTAGAATACAATTATTCGCAAGTTTGGTTTTTGAAATTCTAGAAGCGGAAAAATTAAGGTTGATAACATTTTTCAGAAATAGTAAGTCTTAAAAATATAAGGTAGAATCCACGAATCCGCCTCTATTTTAAAATTCGGGCTTCTGAAACATCTCATAGGCCCGAATGCAAGAACGATAAGTTTCAACAGTGACTTAAGAATTACCTACCTAACAAGGTTATATGCATACACGACGTTTAAGTATAGATATAATTAATTGATAATAGAAAAAATGTAAGAATTACTCAAGTACTGACTATTGTTTTTGCATTCAGCTCTTAGTTAAAATTTCATTCTTGGCCCAAAGAATCAAAACTGGTCAATGAGATGTTTCGGAAATTTGAAATTTTTAAATACGAGTGGATGATAACTGATCAGATTTCATACCGGTTTTTATTTCAGCGGTATAACAGACCGTCAGCACACTCCGCATTGCGAGGGACGAAGCAAAATGATCGAAAAAAAAAAAAAAAAAGTTAGAAATGCCCCATTCTATCAAGCATGAAATGCTGTACGAGTGCACACATTAGGTAAATTTTATTAATTTGTATAAATACATTCGCAAAAAATAATGTAGTGTGCGAATTCACGAGTGCCACTAATTTTGAAATCTTTAACAAAAAAAAAAAAAAAAAAACGCGCTCTAGGGTGTCAGCGAACTAGAACATTTTAATGTGGTACACATTTCATAAATTCGTTAATGAAAATTGAAGTTTGAAAAAATGATAACACAATATAAATGAAACACATATCGATATCATATCGATATATCGATCAACACCAATTCCTTCATACTCTTATGATAAAACACTACATATCGATATGAATTTAATTGATATTCCCTCATTTCGACTAGTGGGGAAATTGTGATTGTCTGTAGGAATTTGTATTCTTTCTGTGATTGGCTGTAGCACCCTTTTTTAATGAAAATTTAACCAAAATAATTTTTTCCGAATTTACTCTGAATTCAGCGTAGTGAAAGTAGAAATGTGTACCACATTAAAAAAAAAAAAAAAAAAAAAAAACACGATTACTTCACAAACAAATAGAATTATGTATTACATGAAATGACGAATCATTACGAAAGAAAAACTGTAAAATGGTTGAAGAGAAATGAGGTTGGAATCTGTTATTATTTAAAGATTCCATCAAACGGATGTTCGAACACCTTTGAGACTCTCTCTCTGTATAGTTTCTCATGTATAAAGGTTTGTGTTTCATTTTTCGTATCGCAATCTAATGAATTCAACTCTGTTGAACTATTCGAAAGATATGGTATCACCAAAACCTGTTGCTAATGTTTTCGTGCTATTTCATATTAATCCGTTTGTTGATTAATGCAGTTTTTTTTTTTTTTTTACTTTTTTCTTTCAAATTAACTGATCGATCATTATTATTCCAAACTCTTTTCCGCGAAAATTTAAGTATTTAAAAAAAATGTAGGTAATGGAAACGGAATTTGAAATAATAAAATTAATGTGCGCGCGCGAATGCATGTATAACCTTCGGCAGTAAATAATATATGCGTCCTTCGGTTCGTTTTGACAGCTGTAGCTATTGCATTTTTTTGCAAACACGTGCCAGTGAATAATTTCTCCATTGTGAACGCCACGGTTTTTTTTTTTTTTTTTTAAATTACTGTTTTTTCCTCTTTCTCTTCATCGCCTTAGCTTTCACACTCCTTTATTCGATTTTCTCTTTTACAACCACACGTCCGAATATCGCGAACCGGTTGTCCTTCATGAAATAACGGATAAAGCTAAATCGCGAATAATTCTTATTACCATTGGCCTTTATTTTTTCAAAAATGTTAAAAAATAAGAAAAAACAAACACCGAACTTCAGTGAACCGTAACACCTTATGCAGTACCGTAATCTTTTCTCGCATTTTCTGACTTTGTGATTTTTTTTTTTTTTTTTTTTTCAGGTTAGACCACGCAAAAATTAATCAAAAATTGAGAATACTTCTCAAAGCATTTATCGCGGAAAATTTTACAGTGTTTTTCTCCACATCGATGGTAACTCTCCCAATCATATTCTAAACACGACTGAAAACGTTTAGGAAGCCCTTGAATTTTCATCTCTAAGACCACCTTGCCCTCCACCAATTTATAAAGCCAAAGACTTTCAAATGAAGCTAAGATGTAGAAAAATCAATCGGTCACCTACTGTATCAAATAAAATCAAAAATAAACAGTTGTACCTCAAAGTGCTTTATAGTTTAAGGTGCTGGTTGGCTTATTCCAAGGGAGTAGTGACGAATTAAAGCAAGACCAAGACCTAACTAGTCTTGGCTTAACACGGTCAAATATTGGTCTCGAGTCATGGTCTTACAAGATTTGCATCATTATCTACAATTAAATTAAACTTTCAGATTACCAATCATTAAAACAACAAGATTATGATTATTTCTAAGTTCGTTTATCATTTTCCCCTCACATAGCGCTTCATAGGAGTATACTATGGGAAATTTTAGACGAGCATAAAAATGGATGACGAACGACACATAAGTGAGAAATCTTAGGAGCATCGAGTGAACGCACGTTGAAATGAATAAAACACGAGTTCGCAGGGAATAACAAGCACACCACTAGAAAGAACATTAATATGTTTATGTTAAAAACGCGTTTTTAAAACATAAACTTTATTTATGTTTTTTTGCCTTTAGCTTCACGTGAAATAAATATTATTTCGTTGCGGAAGGTTGGCTGCAGTATTGGTAGGTATATTTTAAAATCACAGTAGCGGGTAGAATTAATTAGGTTAAAAACGAATTTTTAAAAGATGAGCTTTTATTTATTTCTTTGGTGTAGCTTCATGCGAAATAAATATTATTTTGTTTCGAAGTAGAATAAAAGCTTATAAAAACAAAAATGAAGGATAATTATGGAACAGCAATTAAATGTTTTCCAACCGACACCAAAAACAATTCGAACATCCCAGCGTTTTAAACCACATTTCGCCAAAACTAATACAACAAATCACCAAATAATATCTAACGACTGAAAAATTCATGTACCAACGAAAACTCAAACGCTCGTAAGACATAAAACAAAAATTGCAAAAATATCAACTTTGACCATTCCCCCTTCCCGAATAAAAGTCATTTTTGACCATGTGTGTTTCACATACAGCGCCAATTTAATCTGATAAGCAGCATAAGCCTACCAAGAAGAAAAGAAAAGAAAAAAAAAACAGAAAAAGAACAATAAATTCCGAGCGTTAGCCGATTTTTCGAAATAGTTTTATCCCCAAAAATTTCCAGAACAACATTGCCCGCACTGACATCATCATTATAATTATGATATTCATGATCATCATAACCATCACTCTGAATTAGTACTTAGTTATCGTGAAAAGTTCGAAACCCCGACACCGCGGCAATCAGAACTCGTACCACTGTACCAGGAAGAGAAGGGACCTCTAACGAAAAAATAAATTATTAATAAGTACCTACTATTTACTCGAAATTTCGGAAGTAAACTAACATTAAATCGAGCCAGTCGTGATAATGATGCAATATTGTGATAACATTCAAACAGAGAAGGGAAAAAGTTATCGTTAACCAACAAAAAAAATTGTAAAAACGAGACTTGGAAAAAAAAATGGTTTTCAGAACAGTTAATTAATAATGGAAAATGCCATAAAAACATAATAAAATACCAATCAGAATGCTATAAATACAAAATATATAGTTTATAAAATACGAGCGTCTCGCGCCAGCTTGATGAAAGTATCATTCGTGAAACTTTTTTACTGTTTCTCAGGTGTGTTGGTGAGCACAGTAGACGCCGATATAGTACCTGTAGCAGGATCTTTCAGACGATGCGGGGGGCCTTGGTCAAGGCATGCCACTTTGTAAGACGGCAATGGCAGGGTAAACTATAGGGGGTGGGGCTTTGCTCACCCGATTTGTCCCCCAGCCGTTGTCGCTTACAAAGTGCCATACCATGGACCGCCCCCCCGCATCTGCCCAAAAAATTCCACCACCTATGCAATGAGTAAATCTAGAATCTGAACTCCTTGTAACTAAAAACATGTCTAATCTAAAAATAATTATTTTTAAAAACATTTAAAAAAACATCAACAAACGTTATATTGATGAAAAACAACGTTACAATTAATAATAACCTCATAATGATAAAATGAGCAAGCTGGGGGTGACACTTGTTATAAAATTAAAAACATGATATTCTTATACGTTATTGGAAATAGACAAACAGACAAACAAAGAAAGTTCGTAGATAATAATCGATGGAAACAGGGGGTGTGGGCGAGTAATTTGAGAACCAATTTTCGAGAATAGCAGAAATTTTTCTTTTTTAGAGCAGTTCCTTCAATATGTATAAAGGAGAAAGAAATTAAAAATATTAGCATCTGTGGTAAAGTTAGTCCTAAATATAATTCGAAAAATGAATAGATGGAAAATTTTTTTCGCTCTTTTGTTTTTCGTGAATTTTGAATCTCCAGGAAAAAATTACTGAAAAATTTGGATAAATTGCAAATTATGTTTGTATTTAATTTCAATTTCGTACACATTTCATTCGAATGAAAATCTACTTATTAATCATTGTGTCATAGAACAGTTTGGGCGAGGGGGTGGGTACGTTCTTCTTTTCAGAACTCAAGGAAAATTTTGCCACTAATAGCTCAAATTCATACATACATAAGCAAATTTCTTGTTATCACAGTACAGGTCGCAATTTTTATCCGATAGTGTCGAAATTTGGAACACACATAAGTACTAAGCCAAGAACCTGACATATTGATTTTGTAGCGGATCGGCCATATGGTACTTCTGGTATGGCTACTTTCATTTTTGTTTTGACAATAAAATTTTCCATTTTTGACCCATAGCTACGAAATTTGGCACATGCACTCACTATGAATTATTATAATTTGCTATAAATGTTTGTGCGGATCGGCCATACTGTACTTACTGTACGACTATTTTTGTTTACGTTTAGGCTATATAACTTCCAATTTCCAACTAATAGCTACGAAATTTAAAATAGATACTCATTATGATTTATTATAATTTTCTATAAATTTTGGTGCGGATCGTTCATACGGTAAATCTGGTAACACTATTTTTGTTTTTATTTTAGCTATAAAATGCCTAATTTTGGACCAATAGAAACACAATTCTGAAAAAATATTCATTACGATATATTGATAACTTTTTAGCGACCACCTAATTTTATAATTTTTCAAAACTTACTTTATTGAACCGGGTTGCTGCTACGTTCGAGTTCTTATATTAGGGTAACATTGCTAAATTCGTTAAGTCTGGGAAACAACGAATTCGGTTTTGTGTTATTGCGCATGTGTTGAATGATGATTACAATCTAGTACACACACACACGCTAATAAAACAATAATAGTTTTTTGGTTTTGTTTAAATTTTTCACTTTTCATTGCCCATAATGTCATGTTTTTACTATGTACCTTAGTCTTCAGGCTAAACATTTCCAACGTTAAAAATCAGAGCTGAGTAACATTTTCAAATTTTGGGAAAAAATGTCCATTTATGGTTGTTTGTTACATTTAAACAGTGAAAAACTGTTACTTTCAGAACTTTTTGTACATTTCGTTTTCATATGGGGCTATACGCAGCGCTGAGTGGGATTCGAATCAGAAATTAAGTTACAGATTTCGCGATTCGAATTATTTTTCCAGGAAAAATGATTAATTTGATATTTGAATCCTTTCTTTATCGATCAGTCATTCCAATAAATGAATCTAGTTAGTCGAATCATTCGAGTTTCCCAATGATAAAACCCGAGGCAGAAAACGAAGCATACAGTCGATATCTGAAAAAGGAGTACACCAATGACAGAATGGTGAATGGGCAGATTAATCCTAATTTCAAGAAACGAACACTAAAATATTCTAAATTAATGCTTTCTTAATTTCCGTCCCTGGACAACAGTTTCAATTTCTTAATAAAATTAAATAGTTGGTGTGGCATTGTGGACAACCACCACAGTGACGCCTGCATTACCATCAGTGATTGTTTCAACAGCACCCACACAAGTTTCGGAGGACAACATTAAAACATTTTTGACTTAATTTTGGATCCTCCCGAAAACGAAGCAACGGGGGCAGCTGCGACTACCTCGGGTGGCTCAGCAGACGATCTATTTGTGGTGGCTAAATCTCAATGGTGGGAGTTGCAAGTTATCGTAGACCAAAGTAACTTGCGTACTTACGGTTGCGGATGAGTGCAACATCTCCCTGCAAATTTGGTTTTTGTTACAGTCACTTTGCAGGTGCGGCTACACCTAGTTCCACAAAATTTCATTCAGGCTTTGTTTTCAATGTCGTGAAATGCGTTCAAACCCGGCCAGAGTTCTCAACCAACTCTCATCTGCGATGCAGGAAGAAACCTTCATGTGGTCCTTCAGCACCAAGTCACACGCTGGTGATTGAATTGCTTCCAGTTTTGGTGAAGTAGAGTGTAGCAAAGGGCAAGGCGGTGGAACTGACTTTAGGTTTTAAGAAACTGACCCAAACCCCACCACCTAAATGTCTTTCCCAAACCTGCACCATGGTGACGACAAATAATCTGATATTCACAGTTCGAACTGCCAGCTCAACATCCACCTCTTCCATTTCCAAATTGGCTCCCTCGCGTGTTTCTCCTCTGAGATGTCACAGCCCAAAGCGGGGAGTGCTGTACGCATGGACAATGGACCTCTGACTTCACCCTTGAAACGACGTTTGAACAAGCGAGGAGGTGGCCATTTGGTGAGCAAAGTTTCCCTATCAGACCTCTCCTACACCAATTTTCAGTGATGACAATATGCAAGGACAGCCCCGAAAGTTGCACCAAATCCTTGTCGATTCAACCAATCATTTGTGGTTCAGCCAGCAATGTGCAACGTTGGGTGCAATTTGCAGCAACTGTGATTGTGGCGAGGGATGCATGTCTGATCACTCACTAAATCAACCTTAATTCCCCCACTCGCCTGCAGTTCTTGGCCTCTTCTGCGAACACCCATGCAACCCCCAGAAATGATCTATAGTGATCGGAGGAAACATGCTCCGTTACACACTTCTGTCCGCGTGTCCCGCTATCGTAGGTTCTAACAAACCTATTACGAGGAGAGTGGAGTGGCGATGCTTGGTTTGGTGGCGATCGAGTGCCTACTGTACTACGGACTTACCAACCAAGTAGTGAGCTAGGCAGTACTTGTATCGCCGAACTTCCTTTCGGCAATCACGACTAACACATTGTCTTGTTAGCTAAATTTACTTTGCTCAGCATTCTAACTCTCGACACGCAAGTGTAGTGGTGAATGCGTCATATGTTTGTGCATATTCCCACAATTTGAAAAATGTTTCAAATTTTTTAGGCCTTTTTTTGGGGCGGAAAGGGAAAAGGGAATTGAGTGATTCGTGATTTGCTTCAAAATGTTCATCACTTGTCCGACACCCTACCTATAACAGAATTTTTGAAAGCCTAGAACGTCTCTACCGAATTGTTCTTCCAATACTTATAATTTTTCAGAAAAATTATCAACATTACCGGGTGGAAACGAAATTTATCGTTGAATGAGACGAATTCGAAATCTCATAACCACAAAAATGCTTTGGCTCTCACACTAGCTTCGTTCGAATTACAAAATTGAGACCGATAATCGTGCCGTACCAATTAAATGTGTGGAACACTATCGAAAAGAACGAGAGCTATAAACGAAGAAAAGTGTCAGAGGAAGGGAGAAGAGAAGAAGCATAAAACATTCAACCAACAAATGGGCCATTTTCGGGGCCCCTTGCGGTACGTGACCACGCAATTATTAGGTACAATCATACGAATGGAGAATGTTTTTTCTCTCCCCGTTCAGAGAACCGCCATACATTTATAGGGCTGCATTTAATATTATTTGGCGTGTACACGGTGGCACGAGTTGTACAATTGAAAATTTAGCGCCATTTAGCGAGGTGAAAGACGATAAAAGACGAGTTCGCAAGTCCATAAAACGTTGAATTTTTCATCATTATCGTATGTCCCCCTAAATTCGGTACATGCCAACAAAACTATGGTCACTCCCAAAATGGGAAAATATGAATGGAAGTCGAACCATTTAAATACCTTATGCGTCAGGAAGAAGGAAGCGAATCATGTAGGCGGAGGAGAGATAGCGTTGCTGCGATCTTTCGAGAATAATGATCCATATTCGATACTTAATTAACTTAAATCTCACTAGAAGAGCTGGAAAGGTACAGCTGAATATTTATTTGGTAACAAGACAAAATTGTGACTACCCAAGACTAAGTCAATTTTGAATTTTTTCCGACGTAAACCGGTATCAATCAAGTTATATAAGGACTATAGCAAAAACATTGAAGCACTACCCTATGGCTGCGAAAATTTTTACGGGGAAACCACGATCAAAAACAACATTTTCAGTGGTATGTGAAAGGGACTGACAGCGGACCTAAAATGTGGATAAATATTTTTCGGGTTCCGTTTCATACTTTTCGATAGTTACTAATTATTATTTTCTATCCGTCGGTCCACTCCGTCTATTTTTGAATCATACATTTTTTCATCGTCAGACTTTTTTTTTTATAGAAATTTTTCCAAAATTGAAGAGGAAGAAATTTCTACAAACCAAATTCCATCATACAATGAGTCAGATATTGGCGTTACCTCAGTCCCTTATAAACCGATATCTCCCTCAATTTTTAAGTTCAATTATACTTTTTTTAAATACGTAATTATTATAGCTGAAATGAATAATTCAAAAAAATTATATCTTCTATTCCAATTAGTACGTTTTAGAAAACTGAAACGTTCCTGGTTTTTTATATTCCACTTTCAAACCGTCTTTAAAATTCATTTCTCAGTCTTTTTAAATAGGGTTTGAAAAAGCTTTTTTTTTGTATTTCCAACGGCAGGGACATTATCCACCACGGACGTTCACAGAATTTTAATTAAAGAAAGACGAAATCGCCTAAAAGCAGAAATAAAAAACTATTTCGCATTTTTAACGGAAAACAACGGGGAAAAATCCAAAAAGTATCTGATCTCTTATCAACAAGAAACTCGCATCCGAGCAACAGACAAAATATGAGAAAAAATACGTTGCATAAAATAAAACCTACATTCTTATCCATAAATGTCAATGTCACATCCATACTACGGGAGTACAGTTGTATGCTCTATTAGCACTAGATAACTTACCAATAACTTTTCAACGAGATCTCGAGCTTTATCGCAAAAACCACTTGGGAATTCGTACTCTAATTTCGTGATCTTTTGGAACATCATGTATTCGCTTCTGTAAACATCAAACACCAGAAGTGGTCATTAATATACGAAGAAAACATCATAAGTGCCGTTTGAAACGCGAAAAACGTACACTGCTCAGTTCGACAGTAATAATGGGATATATCTGAACTCGAGTGGATTATTTGTTCCTACTTAGCTCCTTAGATGTCGAAAAGTATAAGTGTTTTGCTAGACAAATGAAAACAATTCTATTTACGAGTCGATAATATTTTGAGTCAACAACGAAAAAAATAAAAAAATAAAGCAAAAACACCTACTCGATCATACTTCTTAACATCGCCAAAAATACCTACTATGTGTATCACACTGGAACCGAAACAGCATTTTTACAGACGCATTATTCATAAACAATGCTGCTCTACCCTGAAGTATTGTCATTAAATAATTCGATGAGAATCTTAAAAAATTTATCGTTAAAAAAAAATTATGAAATTTTTTCCGCGACATCAAGTGCCTCGCAATATTCCACGTATCAAATTCAGATAGAGTATAGGTACGCGCACGCAATTCTTTGGTAGCGAATGGTAATTCTAAGCTATTTCGAAAAATGAAGTTTCCTAAAATGATCCGACTCTCGCAAATTTCTGGCAATGGTACCGTACCACGAGTTCTAAGAATACAAACTGTTTTGCATTTATTTAGCATATTATAGTTTCTACACCGCATTCTAAAACACCATTTTCGTACAACTTTTCTTTCGCACAATATACTTTTATTTGAAGGAAATATACCTAATATGTATAAGAAAATTAGCTATAAGAAATTGAAATTGAAGCATTTTTTATCTTTCAATGAAATTTACTGCGAAGACATTAAAAATACATTAACCTAAAAAAAAAAAAATATTGTTTATTTCGAATATGATGCTACCAGATTTAATAGACCAGATACACATCCATAACATGAATAATATCAAATTAATTGAAAGAATCCCTCAAAGAAATGTCACAACTTTACAAATTGAATTATTTCTGCGAAAACATATTCTTTGAGATTCCTAGTCTACTTTATGCTCACATTTATTGAAGTGTTTTGCACTTCCTACTAACTTTCTTTTCATTTTTTAAGTCCACAGTCTAGGGAAAAGGATTAATTCTGACTGCAATTTAATCATTCGTCAATTTCAATATTTAAAATGCTTAATGAATGAGCCGCCGACTGAAAAATTCCTGACGCTGCTATGGATTGGAATCGCACAAGGCAGGATTCCGCACAATTCCTGCAATTGAGGGATTTCGCTCAATAGGCGATGAAGTTTTACAAGATCCTCCGGATTGTGCGTTAAGTGTGTTTTTTATGCGAATTTTACACAACTTTCTGATGTTAAGCAACTTTTAACGAATTTAACAAAAAACATTAGTAAAATAAACATTTAGGTACCTCAAATCTTGTACAAATTCGCTAAAAGCAACGGAAGGTAGTAAATTTATAAAAATCAAAAATGGAGGTGTCTATTACAAGAATAAAAAAGCATAACAGAAGCGGAACTTCGAACGTTCCGACCAGTGTAGTAGGAATGAGGGGAGAGTTTTGGGGTCAAATACCCCAAAATTTTTTGATTACCTCATATGCGCTCGAAAAATAATCGTCAGTTAGGCTCCTGTTTAGAAAAATTTTGTGAAATCCTCCCCTCAAATTGTGCATTGGCTACGCTACTGGTTTTGACGAATTTTAATTAAATCCGATTTTCTAACATCCAATTTCGCTACAAACAATTACGTTCCATCGAACTTCGTACGTTTTTCTTCAACGATAAAGAGGTCTCTCTTCAAAAAGAATAAAAAAAATATTTTGTGGTTTCATTTTACTCATACAGCTTGAATGTAACTCGATACGCTCTACTTCCGCGACATTATTTGTCCAGGATCCCTTTGATCCGATCAAATGAATAGAAATCATGGGACCACTGAAAACCCCGCCAGTGTCCCGTGGAATTGAGTGAACTTTATGAGATTAAAAACCTTAAAATGCTGTTTTTTACATAAATATGAACTCGAAACGAAATACTGAGAATAGGAAAGGTTCGATACGTACCTCGATCGAAAGGGTGGCAGGCCAGAGATCATTTGGTAGACAATGCAGCCGAAGGCCCACAAATCGGAGCTGGGCGTGACCGGCTTGTCGGTGAGCAGTTCGGGCGAGACGTACTGAGCAGTGCCGACGAAACTGTTTTTGCGGCGACGTGGCTCATCGTCATCATCATCGTCGTCACCGTTGTTGTTGTTGGCGACGCTGTTACTGCCTCCGCCGCCGTTGCAGCCGTTAACACCACCGCCGCCGCCTACACCGCCATTTCGGGCTCGGCTGCGGTCGATCGGCGGCTTAAACATTTTGGCGGAACCGAAATCCGTGATCATGATGTGCATGTTCTCGTCCAGGAGGATGTTCTCCGGCTTCAGGTCGCGATGGATGACGTTCAGATTGTGCAGGTACTCGAGGGCGACCAGAATCTCGCCCGAGTAGAATTTCGTGCATTCGACGTCGAACGAGCCGACCTTGTTGATGTGCGGCAGCAGTTCACCATTTTTCGCGTACGACAAGACGAAATCTGGGCGAGCATATGGTTAAGGAAACGATCGACAATCGCAGTAAAAGAAATTAAAATCTATATAACGGGGAATGAGGTACCCCACCCACCTAGTACCGACAAAGATACCTAGTAGTGTCGTAACACGGGAGACCTGAACTAAGGACGACCAAAACCACAAACACACCCAAACAGGGGCAAGACAAAGACCAAATACTTGTAAAATTTTCGCAATCTTACTACTCAAATAATTTGCAATATTTAGGGTTCAACTTTTTTATTTCTCCATAAATACTCGATCAATTTAGGAAGGGCATAAATTGGTTTTAATTTGACCATTGATAATATTAAGAATCTTACCAGCACGACCGATACGCAGACCAAGACCTATCATAACAACCTTGTACACTCATCCATCAATGAAGTGACAATGTGAATCTTCATATACTAGGTGAAACTCTTTATTGGTAAGTAATGCAGATTGATGAACTTTGCCCTCTCATGTGCAGAACTGATTCAAAAACTAATTTTTCAAACATACCCACATCATAATAAACTACACGAAACTCCTAGAAAACAAGAAATCAACTTTAAGGTTTCGGTTACGAATACGTTTTACACCAAAGAAAAAAAATTGATAGTGGGGTGACCGAAAAAGGCAATGAAAACTATACCATCTTTTTCTTTGGGCCCGATCCATTCAATTTCGGAAATCACGTATTTCAAAGTTATCAGAGTTCCTTCAATATAAAAGATAGGCAATAATAATGAAAAGATGCACATATAATGGGTTTTGTTCCTATTCATGTAGACACTGTAAACACTACACTCAAAACAGTTGCCAACAATTAAAACAATACATACTCGCAATATTCTAACCATCAAGAAATTGACACCCTTCATCTCTTCAACAAATATATATATCGAAAACATGAGTACTACTAAACCAAGAAATTTTAATTTAAGCCAGTAATTTCGGCTGAAAGAATGTTGTAATGAAAAGATAGGTTGTACGAAAACGTTCGGCAAGCAGTTGAAAATTCAAACGACTTAGACCTCTAATTTTGAAGTCGTTATCATTGAAACACGAAAGGTGCTGATTAGCAGTTACAAAACATTTTAAAATAACCCTTATCAGACACATTCATTTGGTCATTTTCTCAGAATAAAACTACCAAAGGAAAAAACAAAAAAATATATTCCAGGAAACGTCATGTTAATACATTCCCTGTTGTTTTTTCAAGTTTTTCTGAGAATTTTTCCCACATAATTTTTAGAGCCGCGATAGTGAAAATTAGTTTCATTTTATACAGAACTTGAACTTCTACAGAGTTTGCTAGGAGGGAAGTGAGAAACTTGAAAATAAATCTATTCAAGTCTAAAAAGTTGGTTCCAACTTCCGCTCATTTCTAAACAGACTCGACAGAGGACGCTTCGATTAAAATTCTTCAATTTTCAAATTCAACTAACTTAACAAGTTATTATTTGTCTAAAACCTGTCGTATGATCAGTATTTAAATATTTCAAATAGAAACTGTGTACTAATTTTGTTTCCTTCTCAATTTCTCAGTTCCGTTCCACATTTTTTACTCAACTACTATTCCAAAGGCTCAATTATTAAAGCTTTCTCGTTTTACTCGTACTTCTTTTTTCAAATTGGAGTTGCCTAAACTATTAATCACTTCAACAATATTGAAACAAACATGTTTTGCAACTGGGAAACTTTTTTTTTTTTATTTCCGTCCTTAAAATCTGAATGAACAAAATTTACTATTTAGACAACACATGGCACTAAAACCGTTTCTGCCAGATGAGAAAAATAAGCGGAAGTATCGAAAACAAATTCTCAGTCTTCTACGAAGAGAAAAATTTATAGCACTTCGCATCGAAATGCTCAACAATCAAAATCAGACAGTAAAAAATTAACAATAAAAAAATGCAGTTTAAAACTTCCATAAATTTGAGCTGACTGGTCAGTTCGAGTTCTTCGTCGTCCTTGTGTTGCGTTCAGTTTCTACAAAACAACTCGAGAATTCTATAGCTGTTATCTCTTTGTAAACAGCACTAACAGAGGAGGAGGAGAGGTTATAGTTGAAAAATACTTTCATGGCAGAAAAAATTTGATATTTCCACGTTATACAACTGTTTTAGGAATCTGCAGAGAGAGAGCCAGAAACGAAGCAAAGGAGGAATGAGAGTAGACCTTCAAAATCCGATGATCCTCCTAGAAAATTTAAAAATATGACTGTTGAGAAAAACATTAAAATAATTATACACGTATTTTCATTTGAAGAACAAATGATAGGACCCAGAGTTCTCCCAGAAGTTTTATCTTAGCTTCACGGAAAAAGTTATTAAAAATCACAATTGAGGTGCTAATCTAAGTAACCCTGCTAGTTACGCCGTTGGTTCGTGTAATTAATTAAATTTTTATTTCGTTGCAGTTGTTCGTTATCTGACGATTATCTTAACACTCGTTCAACCCTTCACTCACCTCATTTAAATTAATCGTACTCGACTGCCAAAACTACGCATCATTCTAGCGAGCTATTTCTGTGATTCAATATCTACATCATTTGTACTTTAAAATTTTCTTCGCACTTAACCTTAACTTATCATGTTTAATTGATTTGGATTCCTTTTATTTCCTGTTCATCAGATTACCAAAAGGGCCATAGATCGTTCACGCGTTTTTAATCGGGGAGTAGTATGCCGAACAAAAAATAAAAATATTGCAACATGAAATGATGAAATCACGTGCCGTAAATACTCGTTATCTCTTTATGATGTAACCGGATTATGTTTCATATAAATACATATTATTCAGCTTCAAGCCTTCAGCCTTTGTCGAGTGTGTCTCGACTCGAATGAAGAAGACCTACACCGCTTATGGGTCGCCACACTCGCCTGCGTACGTACGAATGTCAGCGTACCAGCTTTACGCTTTTTCAAAAAGCTGTGGAACTCACTCAACAATGGCTTTATGGTACTCGAACAAATGAAATTCCGATAATTCCAATTCCATCGTCGCGACGAAATACGTGGAATTCTTTCGCGAAGATTACGAGAAACTTTTGCGTATGTCACCTGCCTTTTCCATAGTACTGAATAGAAAAAATGAGAGTGAAAAAAAAAGAAAATTATTTATTTCTCCGAAACCCATCCGTCATCTTAAATAAAAGCCACAACGGCGTTTGGCTTGGTTGTTACAGGAAAAAAAAATTGCCAGGAAGTCGTAGATATAATGCTAAATGATATCATATCCTTGGGAAATTTAAAAAAAACGGAAACTTTATCATGACAAATAACGAACACAATTGATTAAATTGGGCCAACTGTTAACTACATCTGAATTTGGCGCCATCTGGTCAGAAAAAATCGACGAAATTGTCGACTTTATTACTGTTGCAATAATTAACGTCATAGAGCTTCTTTTTTTTTTTCGCAACTCAAGATGAATATTAGCATACAACCAGAACAACTTCCTCCAGAAATTGTATAGTACAAACCTATCATAAGACAATTCTTAAATGAACTTGTATCTGGAAATCTTACTAGAGCACATGTTAAGCTGCCACGATTGGCTCGCTAATAAAAGTGATGCTAGACATGAGAGAGACAGTGTTATGTTGCGCGAGTGAGATAAACACATACCCTTTCCTCCTTCCGTAAATAAATATTATGCACAAGGGCCTGTTTCAGTCCATTCAGATTGACGCTGTGAATGATGAAACAAAATAACTAATCACTCAAAATCGAATGAAAAAAAAAATACGGGGAACGTTAGAGAAACTCATTTGGCGTTATGGACATACATAATATGCGCGCAGCCACATTCCCTCGAGAAAAGGGTAGGCTTCACACTCTCCACGTTTCCCACAGGCATGTCTAGGCGACGATCATTATTGCATCATTTTTTTCCTGAAATCTGCGACTAGATTTCTAAAAAATAAACAGGAGAAATTCCAGCATCATTTAGATCAAAAACCAATTATGAAAAAGGATACATAGTCGTTCAGGATCTTGAAAGGTATAATACAGCTTCACGATGAACGGCGTATTACTCAAATAAAATAGAATATCTTTTTCACGTTTCACGTATTCCGTTTTCTTCTCTCTAATGATATAGTGTTTCTCGCAGACTTTGACTGAAACAGAGCAAAGGAAAAAAAAAGCATAATAATAACTTGCCAATTAGCCAAGGAGTGAGGAGGAAATAAAATTGAAGAAAAACAACAAAAAAAAAAACAATTAATGAAATTAAGACCAACGCGAGGTAAAAATGCTACCGAAGATATAGGGGAAAAAAAAATCTAAATTGGTTCATTAAATTTTCTTTAGCACGCACGTGTTCTCACTTTTCCCTCCATTTTCAAAAAGTATATTAACCTACTCACAATTTAAAGAACTTTTCATATACACACACACACACACACACACACACACGCAAACAGCCATCGAACGTACAGTATTATAATTTATAATGTACGACGGGTAGTCATACATCAAACACGTGTAACGTATAGAGTAAAGCCACGTGTTACGAAAAAGCTGCTAGAGGCGGGGATTAGGTGGAAAAGTGGATGGAGGACAGGCGGTCGAAATAATAACATATTTTTATTGTTCGCAGTCGCAAGAAAATAACGAAAACGTATTTCTCACAAGACAGGTAGGCCTCGACAGTAACAGCAAAATTAGCAACACCAGCCAACGGGTCAGCCAGAAAAACAACGCTGCAGGCCAAGTGCCAATAAATGCCTACACATTGTTAGGTGCACTGCAGTCGTTTCACGTACGCCCTCTTTAGCCAGTCTTCCTTTCCCTCCTCTTACAGTCATAAAGTCGTTTACATAATTATAATTAGCACGCAACCGATCCCTCAGGTATCACCACTACTCCGCCAACAAAAAGTTGGCCTACTCACTTTTCAGACTTAAGGCTTCAGCACACCGATGCGGTCACATTCGCCCGGACGAATTTGAACGCCTCGATAACGTGTCTAAGTAACGGGCCGGCGTGCTGAAGCTTTTACACTACCTTTCAATTTCCGTCGACCAGACTCTCTCACTCACTTATGCTCTCCGACTCCATCCTTTCTTTCGGTTTCATTCGCTGTTCTTTTCGAGTTCTGACACTTATACCTTCAATTTTTGGTTCCTCTGCCCTCGGCCCCTTTCTTCTATCCAATACTTAAATCTAGCGAGTTAAAATAACTTTAAAATATGATCATCTTTCGACGACTTACTTGCAAATTCTTTTTGGGTATGAATATCCTTGGTCAGATATACCTGTAGAGCAAATCGAGAGAAAAAAATATAAAAATCGATGGAAATAAAATGCGTCGATTCGCGAAAAATATCGTAACATAAAAACGACCATAGATCATTTGGGGTGGGGGGGGTGGGTTACTGTGTAAAGTGTACTCATTAAATGTAAAGTAAAATTAATTTGCACTGATTTTTTTGCTTTTTTATTTTTTCATTTCTTATTTATTTTTGGATCGAGGAACGTACATGATTTGTGATTGGAGCCGTAATCATAGGAGGTATAAAGGGTAATTGCCTCCCTCCCAAAAAAAAAATTTGAAATTGAGCTCAGTTGAAAAATTTTTCATATTTTAGCATTTTTGACAAGAAAAAATAATAATTTTTAAATTTTGACCCTCCCTTCCAAAATAGAAAATTTTCGACTCACCACAGTTCTGTCCGTAACTGACAATACTGAAACTAATGATTTCTCTAATTTTATACGTAGCTGACACCTTATACCTATTGCAGATGTACTCCTCAACTCGTCACTTCATTTTCACAAGAACATTATAATAACCAAGGCGTGACGCGTTATAGAGAGACGACTAAGACCGAGTGATACGACACCACGGATACATAGAATCTGACATCACAGAATCAATTTTGAGAGCCAGAAAAATTACATAAATCGAAAATTTCGATGACCCCGTTATTAATCGACAAATAAATATTTTCATGCAAACAAGTACGTATTTTTTTGAAAAACTTTCAGTGGAAATAGTAATGTTTACTGTTGCAAATTGCAGAGATTGACTGCGAAAGAGAGGGGAGAGAGTTTTCTGATTTTTTTTCCCCTAGAAAATAACAACAGTGACTAGTTTAATTTTTCAATTATAGGTAAATGGCATTCAAACGGATACCGAAACGAGATTTTCGGGCAGATTAATAGGGGTGTTTGCCGTAGTTGAGAAACTATTAATTAATATGATGTTTCAAATGATTGATTCAATCCGCGGTACATAAAATTGTTAATCACTCGCACTAACGATGTTTTTATACTTTTTCCAATTACGGACTAAGGTAGATGCGTGCTCCAATGAGTAGCCATGCAAAGTTTAAACTCAAGCAAGTAAAATAACAGGAAAATGTTTTTATATAATACATGATCAGAAAGGCAATGTTTAGGCTGGTACTTTGCGAGTGCAAAATAGCTCTCATCGTTGATGAATGTAATCTCCATGTAAAATGAACGCACTTCCATGTAAAAATAAGATGCATACGCGTTCACTTTACACTGAAGTACGTTCAGTTTACATCGAGGGAGTGGTTAAACTTTCCGAATGAAGTGTTAAATCTACCACAATGAGGAGATTGATATTTTGCTCCGTTTTTTATAATTTTCACGCAAGATTCATCATTGAGATAGAATTTCAACGTTTCATTACTTTCTAATCAATTATACAAAATATCTTTCTTAACAAGTTGAAAAGTGATTTTACACGACTTAGGAATTGCTCACTCGCTGCGCTCGTTTTCGAAATTTCCCTCACATGTAAATGCTCATTTTTGAACTTTGGTGTGTAATATACTATAACTCACAAAAAATAATTTAATAATTTTTTTGGTTTGGATTAAGACCCATGAAAAGAAACTGCCCTCTAACACTTAGACGAGATATAACGTTTCAATTTGTATGTGTTGTCGGTTGGTTGTGGCCGAATTATAAAAATTAGTATGAGTTTCAGCTTAACTCTGAATAATTTTAGGTTAAAAACGAATTTTTAAAAGATAAAAGCTTATATTTTTTTTTGGCTTTTAGCTTTACGCGAAATAAACATTATTTCGTTGGGGAAGGTTGGCAGCGGTAATGGTATATTTTATAAATCGCAGTAATGAGCAAAATAAAAGCTTATAAAAAACCCTTTGTTAATTGCGGCCCAGAAAATAAATTCCAAATGAACCAAAGAAGCTACGTATAAAGCTGGCCTTGGTGTTATTTTATTGGCAAAGTAATCACTTATTAACCTGCGTATATTTCATAATATTCAGGTCTATGTGAGTGCAAGCCTGATAGAAGTGTGGTGTCTATTTGTTCAAGAGTTTTCGAAAAAACTGAGAAAAAAGAATTCCTAAAAAGAGGTTCTTCCAGGATTGATCTTTATTCGCAGATTTGAAGAAAGTTTTGTTCCTATCAGTTTAATGGTTTCCAAAAAGAATGTGAAATAGATAATTGAGGAAAAAATCGTTTTTCCACGATTCGGAGAGAACTACTGAAAAAAAAAATCTGAAATTTTTTATGAGCGACGATCTTCATAATATTGCAAGTAGAAGGTCCGAAGATTTTGGTGGCAATTAATTTATTCAGTGGTTTCCGAGAAAAATGTCAAACGAAAAAAGATTACTGAAGAAAAGCAAATCCCTTGTATCGCTTGAAGTCTCTCTTCAAGGGGTTGTTTTTCTTAAAACTGTAGCAAAGATATATCGATAGATTGATGTTTGTTCGATATCGATAATTATCGATAATTTTTTTAAATGTTTTCACATATTCGGTATTCAGGTTTACTGTTCAAATAATACATGCGAACTGGCAAACTGGGTAATAATATCGTAGTTGGTGCGAACGTGGGCCGCAATTTGTACCAAAAACGGCCGCATTTTATACTTTTTTCTGTTTAATTATGACAAAAATTTTCTTAACATAGTATGATTTTCGACACTCGCATTCTATGGCGTCTGTACGCTATCAGATCAATCAAAGGATGGCAATAATACTGGTTAACACGTGCTACTACTAAGCATTCACCGAATAGCAGTTTTTAGGCGGGCAGACATTACTTACGCGTGAACTTTCAAGCAGGTTTTCCTTGAAAATATGCTTATGCTCTATTAGGAGCTCTTACGAACACACATGCGTTTCAATAAATACGGATGAGAGAAAAAAAGGAGAGAAAAGAAGAATAAAGATGAACATTGATACATTATAAGAATGGAAATGGACGAAAACGACTACCAATAACAATATATTTTAATTCGGATTACGTACCGTCGAAAAGCTTCCTTCGCCGATGACCTTGCCAAATATGAAATCGTTTGGCGTTCGTTTGGTTGGCGGCATTGGAGTGGGCATTGTTGCACTCGGATTCGTGTTGCTGTCCGTGGCGGATGTCATCACCGTCGCACCGATACAACACGATTTTTTCACAGTCTCATTTTCAGTCATAGGTGATAGAGGAGCCATACGTATGACCGGAATTACTTTCTGCGAAAACAAACGAAATTAGGTTAAAAATGAGTTTTTAAAAGATAGGCTTTTATTATTTTTAGCTTTAGCCTGATGCGAAATAAACATTATTTCGTTGCGCAAGGTTGGCACCAGTATTGGTATATTTTATAAATCGCAGTAGTGAGTAGAATAAAAGCTTATAATAAAAAAAACGAACGTTCAGACATCAGTCGGGAGAAGTGACTTCAGAGGAGGAAGATCGAAAAGGGGGGGAGAGAACGAAGACGGTAGAAAGACGATGCCAAACGAGCATATTCCTTTGAAATGTTTCTACTTCTTCGCTGTAATTTCCACAAAGGAAAAACAAACAATTTTACCAAAAGGATACCCGCTCGTACGAAAGTATCATCGAATCGAGTTCGGGCGCCACAAATTCGTGAAACATGAAATTCTGAAAATTTTCAACCATGCCTTTGAGGTTTGGGAAGGTTAAGTGTTTCATATTATAGGCTGTGGTATTTCATCATACAGCGTATCTGACAAGATGATTCGGAAACTTCAAACATCGATATAACCGGATACTACCACTGAGAAAAATATTCTGCATATCTTCACTTTGAAGGGAACTGCAAGGCCGCATTTTCAACTTTGGCTATAAAGTATTTAGACTGAGCTAACAGACGAAAAAATGTCCGTACACTGCAAGTACGGGCATTTTATATACATATGTATATTTTTATATACATCTATAGAAATTAAACGGTAAAGTTATTTTTTTCTCTGTGGATGTTCATTCATCCATGTCATAATATGAGTAACATTGTGCCCCTTTTTTTTTTTCTATTGTTGATATTTTTCCATTCATTGTCTGTAAGTTACTTTTTCGCTTCTAGGTCGCCATATTATCTGTTGAATTAAATTCAAAGAAAATATTGTGTGGAGTTTGTGGGTGGGGTAGCGTGCGTTATGAAACAAAACATTTTCCACCCCCTAAGTTGAAGGTCCCCTCTTGACAGCTACCTAAAAGCAGAACTATCTACCATAAAATATTACACTGATTACGGCTTGAAAACTGTTGGGCCTATGAAAAATAAGTAAATAAGTTTATTTGTAGAAAATTGTGGAAGAAAACATTTTATTAAGAATACAATTTTCTGTAGAATCAATTTTACCCGAAAAAATCATTGGTCCAAATTATTTTGGGGACTGACGAGAGAGTATCAACTTGAGAGGTGGCAAGTGTTCGATTTTATATAGTTCAGGGTCCAATATGATAAGCCTCCAAAGGGCAAAACTTTCTTATTTCTCACAAAAAAAGGGAATCACAATATGGCAACCCAAAAAGTACCCATTTCACAAAAAATATGCCACAAGAAAAAAGTCTGTCACTTTACCTGTAAATACATATATACAAGTGTCTCGTGCCAGCTTATCCAAAATATCATTACTATGTGTTATATTATAAGTGTCACAACTGTGTGTTATAGGGAGTTGAAAAACTGAAGAAGTAGGAAGTTGTTTGTGGCGTAATAGGTTAAAGAATTGCCAAGTCGATAGATGTGCCATGTTCACACCCTCAAAGTTGCTGCATTCTTTTATGGAATATTTTGGGGGGATAATTGTTAAGCTTTGATATCATCACATGTACCTTTGATGGTAAATGTGAACATTCAATATTGCATTAAAAAAAATTTTTTTTAAATGCTTGTCCAATCATAAAGGATATAAGAACATGACAAAGCACCTAATGATATTTTGGCAAAACTGGTGTGAGACGCCTGTTAAATACATATATATATATATATATATATATATATATAATGCGGGATCTAGGCGATATCCGTTGACTTCGTTTTCCTTACCCGGACCCGCAGTGTTACAGACAATATTTTTACATAGCATATATGGCGTTATCACAGTCAATATACTTTATAGTCAAAGATTTTCACGGCTAATGAAAAAAAATGAAAAACAACGGAAACATCCATTTTTGAGATGAAAATCGTGCTCATCTTTTTATGAGGAACAAAAAAAGTTCTATACATTGTTTGCCTCACTTAAATATTGAAGGAGACACCAGTCTATTTTCGAAACTAATAATAAGTTTGGCCTTGAAATTACGGCAAGATACATTATGCAATATGTGTACATGACGCTTTTTCTGGTACCTGATTATACTGATATTTTAAGTTTCCAAGTGACTTTGACAAATACGCAGAATTCTCTTTTCCGAATATCGATAAAGAGCATCGAGTATATAATATGTAATGGAGAGCTAATTCTCCTATAGTCTGTTCAAAAAAAAATACGCCATACGGGCCGAGGTGCCCTCAGGCTAGTTGAAAATGATTAAGATAAAATGCTCTAAACAGAAATCATTTGATGGTGTATTCGTCAATTGTGTCATGTCGTCCAGTGCGAATGCGTTTTCCTCTTTTCGCCCGCACCTCAAGAGACTCTCTGTGTCTTGCGGGTAGTAAATGGCGCTTTTTATTTCGAACAGACGAGAGTTCCATTCCTCAACGATAGTGCATTTCGAGGAACGAAATTACTGTAAGATGTATATCTGTATATTCGTACTTACAGATATAATAACGTGCTAAATGGAATAATTTTATTCCTCGAAAACGCTATCTGTATCTGATGGCAACAATGGATAGAAATGTTACACGAATCGGCCTTCCGTAACATACACATATCGAAGGTAAAGAACGTATCGAGTGTGACACTTCGCATTTCAGCTCAAAAATTTTGAACATCCAAGAAGTTATATTTCACAGTTACGACTAACTAATTTTGTATAAAAAAAAAAAAAAAAAAAAAAAAACAAAAAAAAAAAAAAAACACAAAACAAAACCTCCGTATTTACTTTTTTTTGGAACATTGCCTCGCTCAATTTCTTACACATATGTCCCACTTTTTTTTTGCCATTTCATAGTTATTGCCTTTTTGAACTCAATGGCTTCTTACAGTTCGAAGAAATTCTGACCTTTGGGTGCAATTTTTGCATCAGTGCCAAACCGTTCATCATGCAGATACTCCTTCAGTCATGAGAAAAATGAGGAGGAAAAGGAACGCATAGCATCTTACTCGGCTACCTGCTCCGCAATATTACTATTTCCATCGAACAGCAGTCGTAGTTGTTCGCGGACATACTTTGGGTTGTCTAAAGTGATTAACACTAATAAGCGCCAATACGAAAATCTTCGTGAACGCGTATAACTATCATTAATGGAAATCGGTGCATACTGATCGTAATAGGCGAAATCGCGACTCCACCAAACAAAATCAAAGACGAAAACAACCGTAAATTAGAGAAGGATTAGAAGATAACCAACAATCACCAGCCTATAAGTCCATCATGTACCATACTTATATATGCGAAGGTAATTATGTATCAGGGCCAACTTTATCACCAAAAAAACGGTGAACTAAATGCCAGAAAATCAAGGAGCCCAGAACAAAGAGGGTACTCTCCGAATTTGATTTCAAAAAACGATTTGAACTTCATCAACCTACATTTTATTGCATAAACGTTGATAGCGATCGTTTAATTTATGATATATTGTTGAAAAATTTATAATAACAGCGAGCAAAACAGTAGACAGCCAAAAGAAAAAAAAATATCGCATCAGCCATCAATCATTCAATAGCTTGGGAAATATGGTTTCGTGTCAAAGAGTAATCGAGTTTGAAAGAAAAATTCAGTAAAATGGTACGTGCCTCGAGACATATAAAATTTACAGAAAAAAATCCTGCTAATTTAATTGGCGCGAAAAGTAATAAATCAGACGTTTCACCGCATAAATCATTCGACGAATGACGTTCACGCGAATTGTTTCATAGATGACTTCTTTCAAAGATTAAACTTCACAAACAACAAAATCGATGACCACTTTTCTCTAAGGCAGTCGGTGATCCACAGCCACACCAGAAATTTTAGTAGACTTTCAAATGGTAAAATACCACGATACTCAAATGTTTTCTCGTGCTTCCAGAGGAGGAAAACAAAAACGAAGAAAACAAATTAATGGAGTACGATTTTTGGAGCATTTCTCAATACAAAAATGAAAAATTTCTCAATTAAAATTCTGTCACTTTGAAGAGAGATTGACAAACACAACCTCTATCTCGTAATTCGCATGGAGTGATCACAGCCTATCAAAAGATATATTAAAATCCTTGAATGTTTCTGCATTCATCCGTAATCTTTATTTTCGTTCATAAAATTTCGTCAACAAATTAATAAGCTTGTAAACCCTCCGTTAATTGATTTCCACCACGAATTAAACTGAAGGCATTCAACTGATTCACATCAACACCACTTAGCCGGGATTAACTTCTGAATTACACAGCCTTGGAAGCTGCAAGAATAAAATTCTTCAATTTTTTAAACCGAAGCGTCATACATTTCAGGAACAAGGAGTAAAGGGATTAAATTACAACCGATTTACACAAGCACACCAAGGAGAACTGGGGGCTCCGTTTCCTTGGAACCCTACCTTTCTGATAGATTCAACTCCCTTAACAGTCGGCTACTATTAGTTTTAATTCATAGTAATATTTTTAAAAAGAGGGGGACAAAACTTGATTTCGGCATTTTAGTTCGATTTTTTCATTTTTTTATTTACCACTAACGGGGGTTTTCATTATTTTTATTTTTTTTATTATTTTAATATTTTAATTACTGATTATTGTTTTAGATGAAATGATCAAAAGGGAATCCAAAATTTATAGGCAAAGTTGATAAATTAATGCTTTACTGTTCTATCGGTAAATTTCAGTTAAATGGGTGAATTTTGGTGCATTCGTTTTTATAGTCTATAGTAATATGACGACTATTTCCTGTTTCGCAATGATGTATTTCATAACAAACCGAGTAAGTGATTAAATTCGCGAATTTTCGCAGAATAAGACGTTCAAAGAATGTGATAGACAAGACAGTCTTGGTAATTTTGGAAAACTTCAAAGTTCAAACGACGAAATGATGAAAACTATATCCTGCATAGTCCTGCAAACAGCCTTGACCTCTCAAAAAGTTATCGACATACAGCGTCTGAACAAGTTACTTCACACACGAAAAATAAAATAAAATCGACTATCTCGAATTGCCATCCAATTAACTCGTCGAGAAACCATTTAAACGACGCACTTGGCTTCGGGAGAAAAAAAAACGAGAGGAAGAAAGAAATCAGATTAATGGGCACGCACGATCCAGATCGAGGACGTATAATTTTCGTTATAGATTACATAAAAAAACTTAGTTCTTTATTTTTTGCAACCTCATCAAGTTGAGCTATGCTCCAAGTTCGTAACGAAATGCAGATTTCAGACTAACCACCACATCAGCGAGCAGCCATTCGTCCTCGCCCCACTTTCATTCGACATTCCGACCACTAAAGCCATACTTGCAGAACTCATCAATGCGAACCGCTAGAGAAAGTCACCTTGCTGTCGTTGCGGTTGTTGTTGTTGTTGTTCGTCGTCTTCACCGTAGAACCAGCATTCCGGTCACACAAACACACCGAGCCAATAAATACGTAACGTCATCGTGAGAGAACGATACAGATATAGGTACGGTATACATGCAGTCGGTACATAATTCATGCAATAGCGAACCGGCACCGTCATCGTGTCCCACAATTTTCACTTCAACAGGTGCAAGAAACAAAAAAAGACTGAACACAAGACACTCAAGTCCATACGTGCTATAGACACACACGTAACCACACATACCTTTCAGTAATACGAATATGACGAGGCACGTATCCGGGCAGGCAGTAAATGTGCCAAGATAACCGACGCGTTTCGCCAAGGGAAAGGTGAAGGTGATTTCCTCATTCTACCAGCAGCAGCAGCAGCGTTAATTGGTACTTGGCGTACTCGATCATTAGGCGTTTACAACGGACGGCGGTTATTTAATGGATATTCGAAAGTAGAGAGTGAAAACAGATTTTAAAAAATGCACGTTGAATGCGAAATACTACAATACAATGGAATTCGAGAACAACAACATATTACATCAATAATATTTGCAAGCAGGCTTTGATGAGAGGAGAAACATGCTGCGGGAAAATCGATCGAAAAATTCTTTCTTCAGTTTATATTTTGCATACCCCCGGTAGAAGGTGAGAGGGGTTCAAGTAAGCTCACTGGTATGAGGAACAAATATGAGGTGGTGAGCTAGCTGCGGATGAAATACGATGTCATAAGTGCCGATTTACAAACACATGAGGTACAGATGCAACACGGAAGTGATTTTCAATGTTGCAAAGCAACACTGAAAATTCATTATATTAAGCTTAAAATTATTTTTTTCATTCTAAATTTATATATTACAATTACAAAATTTGGCAACACTAAAAAAAAAAAGTCCGCGCGTATGTATGATATTGAAGTCGTTCGATGACCCCAACCGACTAAAGGGTAGGCACTAACCTACGGTGAAATAATCCCCTTCGCGCATCCAAAAGTACACGTATGACCGGTTTTCTCACTGCATTTCTAGTCAACGAGCTTTTCTCTTTCGTAATTCATTCACTTGCGACTGAATTTTCCCTTGAATTTCCTCAAAATAACTATCAAGTGCTTTCGAGAACCTGGGATTCATGTTTGTCTTTCAACTCACGAGTCTTCCACTGCAGTGTTTCAAATATTTCACAAAATAAATCAAGCAAAAGGCAATTTGGTTCGAAACTTTGAAAGCGGATGCATTAAAACGACAAATTTATTTTTATTTGAATCCTGTGTTAAAGAATTAGTCATTCTATCGTTTCGTTTTTCATCAGTGTTACTGAAGCAAAGATGCGCTTTCAAATAATACTCGGAATGAAAACAACGAATATTGACAAGAAATCTAACTCTACAAATCCCTTGTGCTAAGAAAATAAAATATGCTACATTATTAGATAACAGATGCAAAGAAGAATTCTCCAAAAGTAGAGGCACGTTTTCACTATTTTTTAAGTTTTTTTTTTTTTTTCCTCGATAGTGACAAAACGTTAGGAGTACCTACTTCACGAATAATGTCAGCTACACTTTTTCAGAATAAAAATACAAAACATTCTGATAAAATTAATTTACCAAATGAACCTCACTTAGCTGTTCAGTTCACAGTTGATAAGTTTTTTAGATCGAATATTGATAGAACTTAAGGGAAAGTACGACCCTTAAACTGTCATACTGACAGGACATTCACCCTAATCTAAACCTATAATGCACAAGATAAGCACCACTTACAGAGAACACAAGCATTTTCGCCTTGACCATGATTACAAACGAGGATCAAAGCTCTGGCGGGTGACTACCCCCTTTCAAGCCCCCTAATAAAAAAATCTATCATCGACGTTTTACGCACCTTCTAGCGAACTCGTTGTCATAGAGCACAAGTCTTCGATTACTAAAAGGAGATCAATAAACAAAAAGGTGAGAAAACAACAGGGTGAATACACCGTGGCAAGCGAGTAAGGATCAGAGGTGAGGAAAAAATTGCAAATTTAAATAGACACCCCTCGAAGAACGAATCAAACGTAGTAAACAAATTTTTGCCAATATATCGACTACTCAAAACGCATAAATTAAATCAGCTCTCAGAACTTGATTTGTACTTCGATTTACCAGCGTCAAAAATTATCAACTCAAAAAATAAAAATAATAATACAACTGAAGGGATGACTGATGAACGAGGGAAAACCGATGCGTAACATGTTAGAAATTTTCTTATATTGAGAAAATCGACTATTGTTAGGTCATATAGAATACAACTTTGAGGTGAAATTTTACGCTTATTGGGGACTGATAAATGCCACAGCAGTTGCTGCATGGATCGTTCAGTAAATAAAGGATATTCATGAAACATGCTGCTGATGTAATGAAAAGAAGCAAATGGGTGAAAAAATCTGCAAAGGAGGGGGATTTCTGATTTTTGAATGTTGACTTGGTAAAAATTTTTTTGCAGACGAACACAGTGTTTTTGAACAGCGAACATGTAGAAACAAATTATTCCAGACAAAACGGAAATCAAAACTCAGCTTTGTAGATAACTACCAAAACAGAAAATACTACTAACAGGCATTAAATAATTTAATGGTAGCGATACGTCGAAAATGAACTAAAATATCTGTCGACGTTCACGATTATCTCTTTAATTCCAAAATTAAAAAGATTGTAACTAAAGGATCTAATTACACTGAATTCTAGTCACAAGAAATTAGGAATGTTACCATCACACAAAACAAAAGAAAGTAAGCACATGTACATTGAATACAATAATGATGTTACTTTTTCCTCCATAAACACCAAGAAAATGTTATGGTCGATGACCGTGAGAACCATAAATTTTGCAAAAATTACTCTGAAAATTTCAGGTAATCATATGTGAGCGAAAATCAATAAATGGGAGATACGAAAATAAAAGAATTTGCAGACACATCATTTCTTGACGTCTTAGTACCACAAACAAAAATTGCAACGATTACTTAAAAATCCTGGCATGCTGAAGAATCTGCAGCGATTTATCGTGGAGCTGATAACAAAATACAAACTATACAAATAGGTATACTGATTGCGTGCCGTATTAGGACGACCAGCATTCAGAATTCATCATTAGGCAGCTTTCCACTTCCACTTACAGTACGAGTAGCTCGACGAGTAATTTTATACGCGCCGACTGAGGCTCTCAGCCCATAAATGGTGCAACCGAGTGAGAGGCATAAATGGACCATGAAATGGATCATATGGTCAACATAGTTTTCGCTAATACATCTATTAACAAGAATCTAGTTTAATTAAATGGAAAAACAAAAAAAAAAGTGAGAGAAAATACCGATTTCGTGTATCCAACAATGCGCAAAATCGAGGGGAAAAAACTCTAGCGCAGCAATAGTTCGCCAGAAAACCCAGTTTGCAGTGGAGACAGAGATAGAGATGGAGATGGAGATGAAGATGAAGATGTAGATGTAAATGGAGAGAACTTACTTGAAAAAATTGCAAAATACTATCGACAATAATCCATATCTTTAACAAAAATATGGATCTGTCGATGTTTTATTGCTAAAAACCGCTTTTCCAGAGATTTTTTGTTACCAGTTTTTTCGAGAACTACTGATCCAATGAGCATCAAACTTCTTTCAGACCTGCTCTCACACAACAGCCATCCTTCGTCAAAATTTCAGCCCTATCTGTTCGGTAGTTTTCTCAAAACTGTAAACACAAAATTTTTTTCAGAAATTTTTCGTCTGAGTTTTCTCAGAAACTACTGAATTAATAGGCACCAAACTTCTAAGAATCTTGCATTAACTAAAGGGAAGTCTACCGTGAAAATTTCAGCCCGATCTCTCTCGTCATTTTATCAGAATCCCAGAAAAACGACTTTTCCAGCAATGTTTTGTTTTCCAGTTTTCTCAGAAACTGACTAACCGATAGGCAAAAAACTTCTTCTAGATTTGCTTCAATATGAGAAATATTTCTCATGAAAATTTCAACCCTATCCACCTGCTAGTTTTTTCGAAACCGAGAAAACAAAATTGTAGGCAATATGTATATATATAAAAATAGGTAAAATGAAAAATTGGTACCAATCGTTTTCTTTTCTCATGAAACGGATAATTTTTATCATCCCCACCCCTAACCCTTTTGTAAAGTCAATTTTAATACCCGGTTGAAAGCGAACTGGGTAAAAACCAACCATAAAGAAATATACACAAATTCATGCATATGGATAAATTTCATTCTATTCTCAGACTAACTAACGATCTTGAGAACGTCTCACTTTCTAAAGGAAATGTTTCTCTGTTGCCACAAAGGTAAATTGGGAACGTTGTTTACGAATACCAAACAAAACGACGAAGCAGGTCAGTGCAAAATCAGACAAATTTACCACACCACATTTAGCGAGAGGGCGAAGGAGGACGAAAATAAATTCTGCCACCGTTTTCAATTTTATTAATGTTTTTGTAAGATCGCTCCACCATTCTCAAGACCTCGGTGTACACTCTTCGTCAATAAGTTCTTTTTCAGGAAAACCAAACCAGTTTCCTTTCCATTGACGGACGAAGTCGTCTTCGCTTCTTTGGTCTCCGTCCGACGTAATTTAAATAACATTAACGAGCGATTACGCGAACAGAGAGCAGAATATGACCGCAGCAGCTGAAAGAGAAGAAAAGAGAAAGGAAGGAGGAAGGGGTACCAGCAAGGGGGAATAGAAGAAAGAGAACATCGCCAGAAGGAGAGAAAAGAAAAGTAGGTTCATGTTCGCAAAATTTTTCGCCAGATGGCACATTTCGCGATATTCCAACCGCAAGCCAACCGACTAAATTTTTATTGTGACAACCGAAGTTAATCGCCTGTCGGTTACTGGGTTATACATCCCGCTGAGCTTCTGCACAGACCACTAATCTCAAACGCTCTTCACGAAAGCAAACAACGCGTCTGTGGGAAATTCGGCAGACAATGGATGATCTTGGCCTTCAATGAACGAGCTTCGATACGAGCAAAATGGAAATTTTTAAACGAAAAGAGTCGATTGCCAAACAAATGGTCAGCAGAACATAAAATTTGAGCGAGAAATTTCGAGAAAAAAAATGAGGCCGTCCGCCGTCGAATGAATCAACAACAAAATTCAAGTAAGCGCATAAAAAATTTCCTAGAAAAAAAACTTTCGCTTAGCATTCGACGTTAAAAAATTGATCAATTCACGTGTACTTCAAATTAGGACCTATACCCTTCAATCTAAAAAATTAAATCCACCAACAACAACATACAAGAAAAATAGCTATGTATATATTGAAATAATCAAATCATGAATTGTTTGGTACTAATAATTCAACATTCTCTTAAACTTAGCTTCTGTCCCATTCTTAAAACTTTGTTTCTTCCTCAACCTTAAAAGATAATCAGAAAAACATCCTGAACCTAGAAGATTAGAAAATAAAATCAGTAAAAAGTGTAAGTTTTACTAGATAACAAAAATCTCCCAATAGGTCATTACCTCAAATGAAACTGTGACGTAGCGTTACGGGAGTTGAGGCATGAAAATTAGGAACAAGAGGTCAGAAACAAAATTATTGAGGAATGGAAAAATCTCAAGAAAAATAATTTTAAATCACAATTAAAAAAATTTTCACAAATTTTCACAACTTGACTAAACGAAAAGTGTTATTAATAATAAAATAATTCAAATCACGAATCACATGACATAATCAACCATGATGAAGTTGAAAATCACAGTCATTTTCAAGAGAAACTATGTTGCGGTTCCAGATGGTTGTCCATAATAAGTATAGTTTACAAAATGAAATTAATAGACGCTAGGCTTAACAGGAAATATAGAAATTTACACATATTCCCAAAAGAATACGTAGCCCAGTTGCATTTTATATAATAAGAAAGATGTATTCTTTTAGAGCACTGAAAAAATGACACTTTTTTTCTATATTCGTTTTCATCTAGTATTCCACTGAAGTTGAATATTCTACAAAATTTTCAAATAATATTTTCATGATCCAGCTTCATCTGATCGATAAAAAAGAGAATATACTGATAAAAAAATAAAATAAATGAAAAAATGGTTAGAATGGCATAAACTCGTTATTCTCTTTTCTCTTGAAATACACATAGCCACCGTGATGAAACATTAGCACGATTTCTTTTCGTAATTAGAAGATGAATACTTAACAACCATTCGGTATCGTTTGAATATAAAATGAGGGTACAGACTATTTTCTCACCGAGCTCACACCAATTCCCCAGACCAAGAGACTGAAATATAAAAGAGGACACTGAAGTTCACAACAACGGAATACTAATTTTACAACGAAAAGGCATTCATTGCTGAATACCTCGTCCGACATATTTCAAAACAAGTAGGCTACTAATGCAGAATCTCACACAGAAGCCTATTAGTAACCGCACATAAAATCAATTTCCACTTGAATTACTGTTCCCTTAGAAACGGATAAGAGGAGTAAGTACCTCCACAGTCAACGCTACTGTCAGTAATAATGATCGACGGAGGTTAAATTGATCGATTATTACACAGCAGTACTGATTAAACCATTCCCCGTTTGAATAAGAAATTCCATGAGGTCCATTTCTCCGGGCCCTCCCCATTTCAAATTTTGACTCTAAACTTTGTATGCTAATTGTGCTTCATTTGTGCTAATTTGTGCCGTTAATTTTAGAATTTGTGCTCATTTATTTTCAAATATAGGGGCCTCAGAAATTTATGTGTCAGCCCCTCTATTTGAAATTTTGAATTGAAACTTTGCATGCTAATTGTGCTTAATTTGTGCTAATTTGTGCTGCAAATTAAAAATTTTATACTCATTCCCTTTCAAAAATATTTGTGGTTTTATGTCTCCCCTCAGCCTCCCCATTTTGAATTTTGACCCAAAATTTTTCATACCAACTGGTTTTAAATAGTGCTAAATTTTGCTTCCAATTTTGGAATTTGTTATCACCCCCTTCTTAATATATAAAAAAAAGTTTGTGGGTGGGGCTGGGGAAATGCTAGCCCCACCCATTTTGAATTTTGACTCAAAACTTGGCATACTAATTGTGCTCAATTTGTGCCAATCATTTTAAAATTTGTGCTCACTTCCCAACTCAGATAGGAAGGATGAAAGATTTCCCCTCAGCCCCCCCCCTTTAAGAATTTTTATACAAAACTTTGCCCATTACTCTTTTTTGATTTGTGCTTAATTGTGCCAACAAGCTTATAATTCCTATACATTCAAATCTTTAGTTATTTGCAAAACAAATTTGGGTGAGGCTGGGGAAATGCAGCCCCACCCACTTCAAATTTTGACTTGAAATTTTGCAAACTGATTGTGCTCAATTTGTGCTGATTTGTGCCAACCATTTTATAATTTGTGCTCAATTATTAACTGAAATAAGGGGTGAGAAAGGTTTTGTCTTAGCCCCCCCCCTTTTAGAATTTTGAGCTGAAACTTTTCCCATTATTTTATTTTAAATTGTGCTTATTTGTGCCAACTTCCTTTTTTGAAATTTTAAATTGACAGTTTTTTCCATTTAAGTTGCCAAATTAAAAATATTATCATAAAAACCTTCTATACGAATTAAATAGAAAGAAAAAAACAAATTTTTATGGTCATTTGTGTATAAATTATTAAGTAGGTATTCATGCTAATTTTGGTTTTATACACTTAATAATTTAGAAAATACATTTGGTGATGTATCACACAATAAAATGTAAAAAGTCAATATTAAGTCCCTTTAGGGGCCCATTTAGGAATGAAGAATGGGTCAAATGGAGAAAAGAACACCAAATTTGGTCTGGGCGCCTCAAAAACCATATTTTGTGATGTATCACACAATAAAATGTGAAAACTCAATATTAAGCCCCTTTAGGGGCCCATTTGAGGATGAAGAATGGGTCTCATAGAGAAACAAACCCCAAATTTGGACTTGGCGCTTCAAAAAACATAATTGGTGATGTATCACACAATAAAAAGTGAAACTCAAAATTAACCCCCTTTTGAGGCCTATTTGGGGATGAAGAATGGGTCAAATTGAAAAAAGAACACCAAATTTGGTCTAAGCACCTCAAAAAACATATTTGGTGATGTATCACACAATAAAATATGAAAACTCAAAATTTGCCCCCTTTTGGGGCACATTTGGGGATGAAGAAGGGTCAAATGGAGAAATGATCACCATATTTGGACTCGGCGCCTCAAAAACCATATTTGGTGATGTATCACACAATAAAAGGTGAAAACTCCAAATTAATCCCCTTTTTGGGGCCCACTTGGGGATGAAGAATGGGTCAAATTGAGAAATCCACACAAAATTCAGATTCGGCACCTCAAAAACCAAATTTGGTGATGTTTCACACATTAAAAAGTTGAAACTCAAAATTAACCCCCTTTTGGAAAATATTACTATATCCTATGCATAATGCAACAGAATTAGAAGCAAACTCATTGTCACTGTTATCGTATAGGTATACAACAAACATCGATATATTTTGCGATGTATTGATGTTCTTCAATAGATCGATGCAATTTTTTTTTTCGATATATCGATATTGAATAAAATACATATTTTGAGAATTTTTTGGACAACTGTTTGAAATTTTCTTTTCATATTATGCCAGAAACCTTCGCTGGAGTATACTCAACAACTTCCAAAAGTTTCATGGCCATCGGATGAATGGTGTAGTAATGTATAAAAGACAAACAGAAATACATTCTCTTTTATATATATAGATTAATGGTGTAGTAATGCATAAAAGATAAACAGACATACATTACATACATTCTTTTTTATATATATAGATAACACTGGCCAAAAATTTTTTAAAAATTCACCATAGATAACCCAAAAATATTTTTCAAAATTTGGGAATTTTTTTCATCAAAAAAGTCAGATTACGGAATAACGCATCGTAATTGGATCACCCAAAAGTGTCTAGGAAACGGTATTTCTTGTAGTTATATAAATATTTCAGATAACACCATTCTGTCAGTACTATATTAGCCTTCCTTAGAGATGCATGTCTAAATATTCCTCTAGCAAAATTATTGAGCTTTGACATTTTACTATGTGATACAATAGAAAATAAGTTTTCTGAAGCGTCGAGTTCAAATTTGGTGTTCATTTATCAATTTGAACAATTCTTCATTCCAAATGCTCCCCAAAGGGAGGTTAATTTGGAGTTTCCACTTTTTATTGTGTGATACATCACCGAATATGTTTTTTGAGGCACCCAGACCGAATTTGGTGTTCTTTTCTCCATTTCACCCATTCTTCATTCCAAACTGTGCAGCAAAAGGGGGCCAATTTTGAGTTTCAATATTTTATTTTGTGATACATCACCAATTATGTTTTTTGGGGCGCCGAGTCAGAATTTTGTGTTGATTTCTCAATTTGACCCATTCTTTATCCCCAAATGGGCCTCAAAAGGGGGTTAATTTTGAGTTTTCACTTTTTATTGTGTGATACATCACAAATTATGTTTTTTGAAGCGCCAAGTCCAAATTTGGGGTTTGTTTCTCCATTTGACCCATTCTTCATCTTCAAATGGGCTCACGAAGGGGACTTAATATTGAGTTTTTACATTTTATTGTGTGATACATCACCAAATGTATTTTCTAAATTATTAAGTATATAAAACCAAAATTAGCACGAATACCTACTTAATAATTTATACACAAATGACCATAAAAATTTGTTTTTTTCTTTCTATTTAATTCGTATAGAAGGTTTTTATGATAATATTTTTAATTTGGCAACTTAAATGGAAAAAACTGTCAATAGAGAGTGATCAATGGAAAAATTTACATGTACTTACAAAGTTTTTTAGTAACAACCAGAAAATACCAAATTAAGAAAATCTGACTTACTGCAAAGTATGGGTTAAGTATAGTTCCCTCAAAAGTACCAAGGTAAAAATTTGGTACAAACTGTCATAAAAATTGTAATAAAATTTAACTACTATTTAAAATGGAAGGCTTGAATTTTCTTGACCCTACTGAAAATCTTGTTATAAATGACTATTATTTAGGCTACAGCAGAAATGGGTGATTGTTATTAGTTGCTTGAAATTGCAACTTTAAAATTTCAAAAAAGAAAGTTGGCACAAATAAGCACAATTTAAGATAAAATAATGGGAAAAGTTTCAGCTCAAAATTCCAAAAGGGGGGGCTAAAACAAAACCTTCCTCACCCCTTATTTCAGTTAATAATTGAGCACAAATTATAAAATGGTTGGTACAAATCAGCACAAATTGAGCATTTGTTTTGCAAATAACCAAAGATTTGAATGTACAGGAATTATAAGCTTGTTGGCACAATTAAGCACAAATCAAAAAAGAGTAGTGGGCAAAGTTTTGTATAAAAATTCAAAAAGGGGGAGGCTGAGGGGAAATCTTTTATCCTCCCTATCTGAGTTGGGAAGTGAGCACAAATTTTAAAATGGTTGGCACAAATTGGCACAAATTGAGCACAATTAGTATGCCAAGTTTTGAGTCAAAATTCAAAATGGGTGGGGCTAGCATTTCCCCAGCCCAACCACAAACTTTTTTTTATATATTAAGAAGGGGTGATAACAAATTCCAAAATTGGTAGCAAAATTTAGCACTATTTAAAACCAGTTGGTATGAAAAATTTTGGGTCAAAATTCAAAATGGGGGGGCTGAGGGAAGACATAAAACCACAAATATTTTTGAAAGGGAATGAGTATAAAATTTTTAATTTGCAGCACAAATTAGCACAAATTAAGCACAATTAGCATGCAAAGTTTCAATTCAAAATTCCAAATAGGGGGGCTGACACATAAATTTCTGAGGCCCCTATATTTGAAAATAAATGAGCACAAATTCTAAAATTAACGGCACAAATTAGCACAAATGAAGCACAATTAGCATACAAAGTTTAGAGTCAAAATTTGAAATGGGGGGCTAGCATTTCTCCAGCCCCACCCAGACTCTTTTGTTTATATCTAAGGAAGGGGGTGAGCACAAATTCCAAAATTGATGGCACATATTAGCACAAACTGAGCACAATTAGGCCAAAAATTTTCAGAACAAAATTTGAAATGAGGGGCCGGAGAAATGGACCTAATTCCATGACGGTAACGAAGGAAGTGTAAAAATTTCATTTGACAATTAAGGCGCCACTTTTTTTTTTCCGGAACACCGAATAAACACCACAAAGTTCGAATAAAATATTAACGACAGATAAGCGAATCTACGGAAAAGTTAAATTAACAATGAAATTACAACCACCACCCGAAGTGCTGCTGAACTTTTTTCAACGATCTCAAATTATCTAAAGATAGGTGGAACGATGTGGGAGGAAGGAGGCGAGGATGAAGACAGTAGTTGTCGACCAAAACGACGCATGCGAAATTGCCCGCCGAAAATATGTCTACAAAAAATGTAAACGGACGGCCTTGACATTCGATATTCTATTGGACTGAACATTTGGAAGCGCACTCAGACATACGTGAGTTTAAAAACGGCCGTGATGAAATTTTTTGTGGTCGGCGACAAAATGTAGGCGATAAACACGAAAGGCGAAGTTCGGAAAAATTTTTTTCACAACTCATACAGCGAAGAGAGAATTAAATCGATTTTTGTTAGCAAAATGCGAGATTTCCAAATGAATTCGTCACATTAAAAATGATTTTCATTTCTTCACCAAGTATAGACAGAGCGTGGAAATGAGTTTTTTCTTAACTTTATTTTCGTTTATTTCTTCATTACCACAGTCGCAGTTTCTTAAATCGAATAAAATTGATAAGGAAGATGTATTAAGATGATTATCAAAACTCAAATACGTCACTATTTAAAAAACATTTCACACGGAAAGAAGCGCGGCTGATAACTAAAACTTGCAACAAAAGCCATCAAAATAGTTCAATTTTCCGCCGGCAAAACACCTCAGACCACCGATTTTCTTTACTTCATGTTACATTCATGCACACCAACTCGAGTCATATTGGAAAATTCGAAGTAAAATAAAGCATCTGGTCGCGACATTTATAATCAAAGAACACTGAAATTTATTAACGGAAACTAGCTCCATAATGGACATAATTCAAGTACAAATTTGAATCTTAAGCTGATAATCAATAGTTGCATAATACATCATACAGTGACACTAAATTTTGAAAAGAATTGGCCATACAAGTCCGCAACCAGCAGGTCGTAATCAGAGTATTTTTTAACACAATAAGATGCAATATTGTATAATAAATACAGCATGTCGCGAACAATTCACTTGTCAGTAACATGAGCAAGAAATGATCTACAATAATACACGAATTATACTCGAAAATTATTAAGTCTACAAAATTATTTAATGGAATGATAATTATTTTTCGATAATTAAAATTAATATCTAACAGCAGTATTCGCGAGTCACGATCAAAATAATTCAAAGAAAAAAAAAAGTGAAGAAAAAAATGGTAACTAACGCAGTAGACTAGGCGCCATTTACACTATGAAAATGATACAAAAGGCCGTTTTTATAGGGTGATGGCTATCAACAGTGTATAGTTACTGCACAAAATTTGATATACATCGTTCGAATTCTGTTGATAAGGAAGGATTAATATTCAATCGAAGGATTCGTTGAAAAAAATATAGTACTCAACTAGTTGAGTAAAATACTATTTTTCAAGTCATACATCAAAAAAAGGTTATTGTTGAATTGATTTCGGTTAGCGAAGTTCGCAATTTCCACACTGATTCGGAACGGTTGAAAAAACATTTCGTTTTTGAGTATCATGAGGAGATGGGGAGTGGTATTAAAAATATAGCTAAAGCAGCTTCGATTTCGATTTTAAAGGCTAACAAGATACCTGCGTTTGAGTAGTAATAACTAGACAGAGAAAAAGATATGGCCAAGTCATTGATACACATTTGTTACCAGGATTTTTAGGAGCCAAGTACGTATATTTTCCGAACTAGCAGAACTTTCCTCTACTCTAGTTTTCACAATGATTATCTTTTCACTCGGAGTTTTTATTTTCATTTTTCTACATTTAGTAAAACCAGTTCGCATAATATGTCACACTGGCCTGTTGAGATGAAATAATTTTCTATAGGCAAGTACTTGGTTTCTTTGTAACTCGCTTCCTACTTACACTTCTTTTTTCAATATCAGTATCTCTCAGTGTGAATTATAGGTACACTCGTTGCTAAACAACACTTAGAAAAATCGAGACAACGTCAATTCTTAGGCTGACTACTCAAGGTAAGTGTTCTAAAAATTTTCGACATTCTGTTAGCATATCTAATATAACAGTTCCATTATGAAGTCGCTAGCAATACATTATGTTAACATACAATGAAATTTGGGTTCTTGAAATTTTCTTAAGCACCCTCTTTTATTATCAATGATGAATTACCGAAGGTTGTTTCATGATTTCATGTATTTTGGACTATAACTGAGGATTTTAATGAAACAGAATCCACGTTATCTTCAAACATCAAGAAACATATCATAAAAATTTTACTACTAAGTATTGCTTCATAGCGAAGAAAATACGTTTGCAATAAATTGTACTTGAATCAGATTCCCCAGAGTTTCGGATTTTCAACTATAACTCACAAACTAACAAACAGATTTCAATAAAATTTCAACCAAATAATCCCCCAACATTGTAAAATAACCTATTAAAAATTTACCATTGGCTATTGCTCGTGTTAGGGACAAAATTAGTTCGCACCAAATTGTTTTTGAAAAAATTCCACGATTTCTCTCCACTTCCATATTTTCGCAATTATAACTCACAAACCAATGAACAGATTTAAACAAAATTTTCACCACATTATTCCTCAAACATTTTCGGACAATTTATTAGAATTTTACTGCTGAGTATTGTTCAGTTATAGAGTTAACTCACTCAAAACAAAGCAACAATAAAATTTAAAAATACTTTCCAAACGACAGTTTTAACTTATTGTTGTTCCAAAAATACGATTCTAGTTTCATTTCAAAATCAAATAAATCTCGTGAAATTAATTTATTTCAATTCGGATGCAAAATTTTCAATTAAATTAATCTGACTCTTCTTCGCCTTATGACAGATTCACAGCCCCACACCTTATATAACAGACTTCATAACAAAAGGTTTCACAGCACAGCCATAATATCATAGCATAATTCATAAACAAAAAATATTTATGTTATGGCAGTAACAGAGTTCAAGCAAGAAATGTAACAAATATTTCAAGAACATCTACTCGGGTCAGAAATTTATCTCACTTTTATGAGATCTCCTAAAACTTTAATGTGGACTCCCCTTCTGCACACTACACTCATAATCGATTCAAATTTCCAAAGGGTAATACGATTTTAAATATCGACCTTAAACATGCCCCACATGGCTTTTGTTGTAATTATAGGCTGATCATAATTCACATGGGCAACTTTGCGCAGTATGAAGATAAGAGAGCGATCCATTTTTCATTTTTTAACCAACATCGGTCCTAAATAAGAATTTTGAACATATGATGGGGCGAATGCAAAAAAATTTCCATAAGAGTACACTTTTCGAACGAATTATGGGCTCAATTCATTTGCGGAAAACACCAAAAAAAAAAAAACATTTCATTTGCAGAAAAGTAGCAACGCTTCCTTTGCCGAAAACCGCTAAAAAAAATCTCGTTTGTATGAAAATGTGATTAATGGTGGCAAGGTCCTCAGCAGGTAACCCAAAAAAATATTTCAAGCGTTTTTATATTTCTGTAAGTATTATTTTGGTACTCGCCTTGGAAGACCATGACTCGATATTTCCTGGTACAAATCCTGACTCAGGTTAAAGCCACAGCATTTGAAAACACAGTTAGGAAACATGCGACTCTAATACTGTTGTGAGCAGTAATTTAAAATTAACCAAAATACTTTTCGGTTGAAATTTATTGTTGCAAAGTTTCTGCCCATTTTGTACGTAAGCAAAAATTACTACCTAAGGTTTTATTTCAATCTTCTCATCTTTTTCTGCATTATTTCGCGCAGGCTAAAACAGGGTATACCAGTTTTTGCTTCCAGCGAGTGTTGACATTTATTTACCGCAAATGAAAAGTGATTTTTGTCGCCGATGATATTTTGAAAACAGTAAAAATTAACCGATTTTCCGCAAATGAAATTCACCGCGGATAATAACGACGATAAGGTAGACATGAAGTGTCGGGAGTCGACGACGTATTCACGTACTGAATAAGCGCCGGGAAAGGTGTTATTCCCATCGTTCCATCGCAGATGGGGCGACTCTCGACCGACATCGTCGGATACAAACGCATTCGCGTTCCCACGATTTTAAAATCTCTAAACAGATCGACTATTCGAGAGTCGAGAGATCCGAATAAGGGGGTTATAAATTGCTACTGTGCCAATATGTGCGACGTCTGGTATAATTTTCGTCTTCTCTTCAGCCTGTATCGGATTCGCCTATTTTCTCGGACAGACCGGATTTAAAAAAAAGGAAAACAAAAACCCACCACCACGCAGAAAATACAAAGGCGCGAAACTTTCACACACACACACGCGCGCGCGTTTCAGCCCGCCATCTACTTGCGCTACACCACCGACACCGTCGCATCGTAGTTGCAGGGGGTGTGTGCGGAGAAGAGTACAAAGAGACAGTTCCAGCAATAATACTCGTTTCCGTCCCATCCAGGAAGAGAAAACAAAAGATGAAGAGAAGGGATTGAAGGAGAAGAAATGCACGAGTAAACAGGTGTTCTATCATTTTCATTCGACATAATAAACGCCGCTGTCGCGAACATAAATCACGACCGCACCGGGTAGTGACGCAACAATCGCGTAATGTCCTTCACGGCCCATCCCTTTCAGCTCCCCCACCAATCCTCCCTCCTTGTTCAAAATATACAGACATAAAAAAATTAAAAAAAAACTCAAAAAAACAGCACACAAAATAATTTAAAATTCATCGTAATTAGGATGGGTGTATAATCGGATTCGAGCCCAGGCGTCGTCGTCATCGTCAATTTGCGTGTTCAGACGCCGTTAAAATGCGGCCAGTCGGCCATCTCGCATAAACGAGTAAAGTATAGACATTCATACAAACATACATACATACATACATATATACATACATACATACATACATGCATACATACATACATACATACGAACGCACACGTCACACTTTGAACTTGAAAGACGCCGGTAAAGAAAACTTCATCCACGCAACGACGGCAAGCTCAGACACACGAAGGGGGTAAAGACAAGAGGGAAGGCGGCAATTTTTTTTTGGCCGTCTGACCACTTCCACACCTCTTCACTCCTGGCTAGAAATGCATCCGCAAAAAGTGCGCCTCTTTGTACTATGATCGATCTTAAAGTTTTTTTTTAATATATGTATAATTTTTTGGCTCCTCATTTTTTTCTTTCGATTTTTATCGCTAAAGCGGAAAATTTTTCGACACTCCTATGATTATCCTGCTGGGTAGTAACATTGCATAATCACAGTCACATACACACACACACACACACACACATATATATATATATATATATATATAAATAATATATACAAAAATATGCGCACACATCCACAAACACCAAAGCTGCACTGCACTCGACACTCACAAAATCATATACGGATGTACCGATATCGATATAATTATCACCATCAATATAACAAACGTACTTACGGACAACCCCGTTTTTCAATCAAAACTAAAATAAATTATAGGAAAATTATTGAAAAATTTCTGCACACGCACCAACTATCAAGCAACAAAAAATATGTCGTTGTTCCACCGAAATAAAGAGTTGAACAGTGTTACCCTGCCAGAACAAGCTTCACCGCCGCTTTTCAGGGCTTGTATATACAAGCCTACCCAAAAAAAAAAAAAAAAAAAAAAAAAAAAAAAGATAAAAGATAAAAGATCTTATCTTTTACGAAGAACGAAAAAGTTTTACGTTTCATCATTTTCGAGTAATGATGATAGCGTCGTAAAAATATGAATTAAAAAATTTTGGCGTATTAATTGGCAGTGAGAATTTTAATGTCAAAGAGGTCATTTTGTTACCTTAATTGGATTCCGGCTTTCACCTAATATTGCCTACTAACAATTTTCACATTTGTAAGAATTTAAATTCTTCTTAGCGTAAAAAGTTTGTGAGTTGAGGACAGGAGAATAATGGATTGGCTGGAATTCGACAGCCAATGGTTTCCTACATAAATTTTCAAATCACACAAGCAAACAGAAAATGGATCAAACTGAATACTTAAGACAGCTAGTCTCGACCAAAAACCTCAAAAGGTTGGAATAGTGATAAGCAAAACTGGTCACAAGCGTCTCACGCTAGCTTGATCAAATTGTCGTCTATGAATTTTTTTTTTTTTAATGTTTCTCACGCGTGTTAGTGAGCATAGTAGACACCAGCACAGCACCGGCGGAGGGATCTTTCAGACGATGCGGTGGGTCTTAGCCAAAGCATGCCACTGTGTATATCGGCAATAGCAGGATGAACTCCAGGGGGTAGGGCTTCACCCCACTCACTTTGTCCCTCCACCATTGTCGCTCCTAAAGTGACATACCAGGCACCAGCACCCTCCGCATCTGCCCGTAAGATCCTACCACCTACGCAATGAGTGAATCTATTATCTGAACTTATTCTAACTAAAAACACGTCTAATCTAGAAATAATTATTTTTAAAAACATTTAAAAAAATCGACGAACCTTATAAACCATTAAACAAATAAAAACTGTTTTCCATCGGTGTTTTAACACGGCAATATTCGGATGGTAAGCCCACACTCTGCCATACAGCCATGGCAGCTGGACAAAATTATGATAGTTACAATGCTATACTGAGAAAAACGACGTTACAATCAGTCACTAATAACATTAAAATGACAAAATGAGCAAGCTGGCCAGACACACTTATAATTGGTCTTGGTCGGCCCGGACGGATCTTGCGATTTTTGCAAGATCAAAACAGACTGAGCGAGGCTAAGATCTGCACCAAGTATACCATAACCAGACGACTATACGAAATGAAAACGACGAGGACTAATAAGAGTTCAGTTTTCAATTGCAAATCAAGACCAGATCCGAGACTATCAAGGTTTTTGTGGTAATCTAACTTTGGCTCATTTTTTCGAAGGCCGAGCATCTGCAATCACTTCGCCATGCAGACGTCAAGGCTGGAGGAAAATACGAGTATTTGTAAATTGTCCTAATATTTCATCCCAGTAAACTAGAAAATCTGAAAATTTAGCCAAATAAAATTTTCAATAGGCTACACAATTAGAGCAATAACGAAATTTTTCTTTTCAGAATTCAGTTCTCAGTCATTTGCCGAAAAAAATTCAATTTTACCGTACAACAGTTAGGAATATTCTCAATCGTTTAAATACCAATCAGGGACGTACTAGTTGCACGCATAGTTGTAAAGTCATCGAATTTTAAGACCTTTTTTTAAGGAAACTTCAAAATTAGCAGCAGTTGGAAATTTTTGAAGCAAGAAAAATTGGAAAATCATGCCGGTTGACTTTTTTTTTTTTTTTTAGCTGTTAGAAATTTTAAAAAGTTTAGTTGACAATTTTCGTTCTTCTCCCTCCTACCCACTATAAAAAAGCCTTAACTATGTCCCTGATACCTATATAAAATTACATTACCACTTTCACAGACACCGTAGGTTTTAAACATGTTGATGATACCGAAAACTATGATGACCTAAAAACTTTCAATTATTTATTTTTGTTTCGATTACCATATTGTAAAACTATTGTAAATAATTTCTCAAACTAGTGAATTGTTCCACCAGTCACTTGGCTTATTAATGAGCTGTCTTACATCTCTTGATCTCAAATTTTGAATTATGTTTATATCTCGGAAAAAGCTGATAAATTTCTAACGGAAAATTTGTGAAAAAAAAGTAGTTTCTCGTATAATGTTTAAGACTGCAGGTGAACTGAGGAGAAGAAGGATAACATAAAATAGTATATTACGCAGCTGGAGATGAAAGTGATCAATTTCTCAACGAGTGCAATGTTTGCAAGCACGAGCCGTAGGTGAGTGCAGTTGAATTGCTCACTCCAATCAAGTTGCGTTCAATATTTTATCCAACGAATGTAAAGAAAGCCATATTTGAGCCAGGGAAAATAAAACCTGTGGATTGCTAGGTCGAATTATTATTGTGGTAGAGAGAATTTTGAAGAAAAACAAATTGAATTAATTAAAATGCAATAAAATAAAGCATTTAAAGGTATGGGAGGGGGAAGCTGAGGAACAAATTAGGAGTTAAAAACAATTAAGTCGTAAGAAAAAGAAGTAAGGAGTAAGAAAAGTGAAATTAAGAAGTGAAAAAAGTAATGAGTTCTGAAATTGGCTAATTCGTCACGCTATACATACCTCGAAAATACACCATTTCGTGCACATGTTGCAAAAAATAATTCGATATTTCATAAATACCGAGCATCCTACAACATATTTATTAAGAAATGCGACAATAAACGATACAGAAATTCAAAATGTCTAAACCAGTAAGTACTCGAACTCTGGATGAAAATAACGAAAATATCGACAGTTTGCCCACGATACGACGAATAACTCGTCGATCCTTCGACTCCTTCTCCCTCCACCACAAGTTTTTCACATTTTCCACCCACTCGGTACCTTCGAAATTCCATCCGCGCACGTAGATTTTTTCGCAAATATCAAATAAATGTCGATTCGTTCAACTTTCCAAATCCTCCACCCCCTCAACATTTTGAATATTTTACATACGAGTCAAATAAAATTATTTCTATTTTCCAAACCAAGTTTGCATAAAAGAAAAACAAAATATACTACATGTGGGAATAGTCGAAAGAAAAATAACGAGAATAGCTCTCAGGGCCCGCGGAGAAAATGTCGCACACTTTAACGATTCGTGTCGCGTGTTGACCAACGGCAGCGTCTAATTATATATATATATATGCGGATATAGATATCATTACAGGAGTGGGAGGAAGGAGGAATAGGGGTAAAAAAGGTTCATAAACTTTACGCGAATATCTTTTTCGAACTGAATGAAAAAAATAAATACAGGTTACTTCACGAGGCGAAATAGGAGGTAGTTTACACTTACATTATTTTCATCATGCATCCGTTCTTCTTCCTTTCCCTTCCACTCATTTTTCGTCCTCTTCCTTTTTTCTTTTTCGATTTTAATGACCCTCTGACAGCGTTAATTAGGTGACAATTGACCCGGAGCTTGAAAACTACTAATATTGGTTCTCGATAGTTCTTTCGCATATCTTCAATTTTGGTTTGTTTTGCTCTTTTTTCTTTGATTTATTTGCCTAAATTGAGTTCCTAACGATTTAGTCTTCTTTTTTTCCTCTCTCCCTCGAATGAGTAAGCAATTTTCTTTCTTCTTTTGTTACTTTCAACTTGAAAGTAGAATAGTAGGAAAAGGGTAGGAGAAGAAAGGAAGAAAAGGCGTCGATTGGAAGAAGAACGTACGAAGCAAAAATGCGCGATTTTTGTGCCTGTATTTTTTATTATCTGAACGTTTATGGTGCGATTGTCCGGGGGTGGGGGACAGATAGAATACAAGCGTGAGATTTTGTTACAATTGAGGTACCGGCGGATGTGGGAGCGATTTCACTTTTCCAAGTTTCGTAACCGACAATGTTGCGGTATGACAATTACATTTCGGTGGAATGGCTTTCATTATTATTGGGTCGGAAGATTCGAAAATAACGGGAGACGTCGATACTACTGTAAATTGAATAGAATCGACTCGTGGCGGATATAGAGCGTCATTTGGGGGGGAAGACAAAAATTTTGGAAAATTGAGCTTTTCTTTTTGCCTCTTAACAAATTTTTGATGATCTTTATCAGGATTCTACGCCATACTTTCATTTTTTTTTCTCTTGAATTTTCCTTTTTTCAATTTTCTTTTTTGGCGTTCGGATTTCCCTCTGGAACAGCCACTGATACTATTTGTAGCTACAATGCGACATAAAATCCAACGGTGTGCACTTGTCATCGCCCAATAAGCTAGAGTAAAGCCCCATAGATACGAGTCTGACAATATACCATTTGGAATTTTACAGTTCGTAAGTGATTTATTCATATTTATACTATATTTGAGAAAATATAAATGATTTTGACGTCTCCATTAATTTTATGGAGCATTTTCATCGTTTCACTTCAATTCTATTTTCGTCCAACAGATTGAAGGGCCAAAAAAAAGATTTTATGGAAAACAGCCTATATCGAATGCAATTGCAAAAGAGAACCACTATTTGTAGAAAATTGAAATTTTTCAAAAATATCAACATATGTTTGCTCGGTATTCTGCGAAAGTTTTGCGGAAATGGTATCATTGGTTCACGAAATATAGCTGAAATTCTGAAAGGGTTATATGATTCAAACTGCGAATAAAAATGTAATGAAACTTTAAGAAAAAAGTCACTCGAATGTTTTATTCTGCAGGATAAATTTTCGCACAAAACCAATAAATTGGCTGGCCTACCGAAGGTACATGCAAAAAATTTTCCAAATTCGCTTGCGAAACTCTTCCAATATTGCGGTGGCTTCGATTTTATTAAAATACCTACTCGATCGAGAAAAAAATAGGTCAGCGATTTGAGCGACAAAAATACCAATGTATCACGTCGCACGCATTTGCGACCACTGAACGACCTGGAATTAGGCCAATGCGTATACACAGAGTTCAGTATTATGCATATTTGGCTCAGCGATCACATTACTACAGATACCATCAAAATGGGGGACACACCCAACATACCGATCACAAACATCGAGGAATCGTCTATTTTTTCAAACTGATTTTCCTAACTTTTTTCTCCGCTCCATTTTTTGCTACATTCGTTCAAATCGATATTTTCAACATCGATCTTATGCCACCAATATCACCAGTGGACAGTCTAGCGAGTCAACTGCGATACCGCATTTGAACAAATTTTTAATGGCTACATCCTTGAAATTGCAATTCTATCCGTCTCTTACTTTCTTCGTACGTGTGTATTAAACATTCGAACGGTTTCGACTGATGAGATACGATCTTGCCGGTTGGACAGGTCAAGGATGACGGGATTAACGCGGTTTCTCACTCACTCACTCACTCTCTCTCTCTCTCTCTCTCTCTCTCTCACTGGTGCGTGCGTACACGCGGGCTTGTTTTTTCCCTTCTTCATTTTGTGCAGAAATGCGCCATTTTCAGCAAAGATTATCGGCAAATTGACGGAGCGTGCTAGCCGGAGACTACAATCGTTATATTTTTTTCGTCAAACAGTTCGGCGGATTCATTTTTCTCTTATTTTCGGCGACAATCATCGAATTAAAAGCGCATCTCGTTCGCATCCGCCCTCAACTTCGCACGATAATTTTGTCTTCCATTGTAATCGGCGAGTTCATGGAAAGTCGGAGTACAAAAAGAATGCGTACGCATCAATGAAAATTACGAAAAAATTTCATTCGTCCTCTTCATTCACTGCGTGCGTAAATACGATTTCATTCGTGAAATGCGAAAAAAAAAAAAAAAAATTAAAAAAGAAAACAATACACATTCGCACACAAATGACAACATATTATTATTGTCCTTCGAATGAACGGAAATCGGTCAATGGCGGACTGGCGACTATATGATAAGACATATAAAAAATTTTGAAGACTGACCTTGACCAGTCGAGTAAGAAAAGCGAGAGGAGTGAATTAGGTAACGACAAAATGTATTTAACGGAATATCGGTGCGCATGTACGTGGGCTCATAAGCATACAGCCATAGAACTATCACCAACAAAGTGTGACACCATCCACCCACCGGTAGTCGGGTAATCGTCGCTCGTCGTCGACAAACGGAAGGATAGAAAGGATAAAACTTAAAATTGAAAGATGGAAAAAAAAATTATACAAAGGTGACTGCAGCGATTCTCAATTTCCTTCACACCACATAACACATGGATGAGAAAATTGGTTCGAGGGGACGAAAAGTATACCATCTTCCGCATTTTTATGAAAAGTCCGCGAAATTAGGTATTAGTTAGGGACGACGCGACGGTGTAAATCGAAATTGTTTACGCAACTGGGGAGTGAGATAGCCCACGGGTTCGAAAATACGAAGCTAAGACTAAATTTTCGAAAAATATCATAATAACCACACAAAAATTGGAATCGGTATTTTTCTTTTTCGTGGTTAAGAATGATATTTTCAGCTAAAAGTAGCAAAATATAGGCTTTAAGTAAGTGATTCAACTCAATTCGGATGAAATCCAAACATGTAGAATTTCGGCCGCGATAATAAGTTAGGAGGAAGTGTCCACGCCAAAGAACAAAAATTACAAGGGCCCAAAATGATTTTATGCTATGGTAATTACTGAAATTCTAAAATTCAAGTGAGGAACACTCAAATCTTATTCAAGTAACATGACTGAATCAAACTGACCTTTGATAACTAATAATATATAGTTTACGTAGTATGTATATATAGGTATTATTACTTATTCAAGAGCTCAATAAAATTATGACAAAATAGTTTTTTATACAGTCATCTGCAGATAATCATCAGCATTTGAATTGTGATTTTAACGAAAATCGGAATAATTTTCGAGGGCTTTCAAAAATTCGTGATCAAAATTTTGGTACTTCAGCATGATCTTTATAATTTGACGCATAACGCTCTGGTAATTTCCTGCCAAGTTCAAAAAGATTTTTTTAGTCTTGATTTTTACATAGCCAAGAAAATTACAATTTCAACTCTTCATTTAAAAATGGATGGAAGGATGTTCACGAAAAAAGTATCAACAGAAATGGCTATGCCGGAAATGCCAATTATGTTTTCCAAAATTGAGAACCGGGCGTAAAAATAAAGAGAAGAAGTAAAGGTGGGTCCACACTAATTCGGCCAGAACGCATGGACAAAATTGTTACGACTGCGCAAAAAGTGAAGGCTGGAATAATAGTTAATAGTTAGTTTTCACCGAATCGGTGTTTCTTGTCATGAAAATAAGCAGTTAAATAGAGCTTCATAAAAGAACACTGACATCTCATCAGTCATCTGACAGATTTTTCGACATAACTGTTCTACGAGGTATGAAAAAAATTTTGTTTTTTGTTTTTAGTTTTGACAACCCGAGTATGTAAGAAAACAAACAAAAACAAATGTTCTCGATTTATCTTGTAATTGAAAGAAATTTGAATTCATATGCCTACATATCATACCACGCGACACACGTTTCGAAAACGTGTAAAAGTGAACTCATTTGTGGACTGATGAGTTGATTGAGGCGATATTACAACCACTAACCTTAACGCCCGCTAAATTAAACACCCTACCCCACTCTCACAACTTACATCAATATTATTGTTTTCACCCCACTTAAATACGTTTTTCAACTTTATGGAAAAGTTTAAGAGACGTTGTTCTAAACAATTTTTCAATTTCCCTTCGTGTAGGCGTATACGCACATCACTAACCGAACTGAGGAGGTACGGTCTTCTTTCCATCCATCAACTATTATTCGCGCAAACATTGTTGAAAATGAGAAATTTGCGTGGGATTTCATACAACCGTACTCTGTAACACGTACACTCGTCTCTGGTTTTCTGTATACATCCTACTTCTTCCTTTCTGGAAGGAACGTGGAAAGTCCAGGTTTTTAGAAACAAGTTTTTCGTTCGATAAACCAACACTCTTCTCCCTCTACTCTTTCAATCACCTTTCCTCAAAATAAAATTAAACAACTTTTTTCTATTCACCCCCTCCAAAAAAAAACAAAAAAACAACAACAATGACAATGCAATTTGATTTAAAAAAAGAGTAAAAAGAGTAAAAAGAGTAATAATCGCAATCGTTCGACCGAAATTTATCAATTTTCTGGCGATCAATGATTTTTAGTGGAAAATTCTTCTTGAAGCTGGCAAAGCGTTATCACGTAGCGTTCACCAATTGGATAAAGCTACAACTTAGAAATTCAGTAGTAACTATGAATTCTGGAGCAATCCCAACAAAAAATTTAGTGCCAACTACAAGTCGTCTAATTGCATACGCACATACAGGGTGTCTAGTCAAGTTTCACAAATATTTTGCAAACCTCCATAGACGTCACGCCGTAATAAACGGAAAGTGTTAGGACACAAAAAATCAGACCAATTTTACAGCTACAATTTTGTTCGAAGATATTTTGTATTCGTACATTTTCAAAAAATGTCGACAATGAAATACATTAAATAACGTATCATGTTCTACGGGAATTATGATTTTTCTTAGAACAATTTCTTGCGTGAACGGTTCCCCAAAAATTCTCAAAATTTCATTCGAATCGAAATAATATATTTTTCGAGAACTTTTGGCCTACTTTCTATTTTTAGATGCAGCCAGTCAATAGGACGCTACAGCACATAACATTTTTTCGTTTCTTTCGGCGAGTTATACACATTTACCAAGCATAGATAAAACAATATGAGACACCTTGTATTAAGAACTGGTAACAGTTCCTTTACAGATAGAAAGAAAATAAAAATTTCATAAAATGATACGATCATTACATAAAAGCTGAAACGTAGACGATTAAAAAAACACATATTTCCGGTATTCTCATTCGTAACTTGAAGAATTGCGGCATTCATCTGAATATTACAGCCAACACTATGAACTGATTTCTGATTAGTACGAGCTGGTACCCACCTCGCAGTTCACACATTGGAAGGCGAAAAATACGTCGGTGATCTTACTGGCGTGCTCTCCTGAGAGTAAATTTTGGTGGAAGATCTAATTCGATCCTGCACATACATGAATGCATACACAAATCACCAGCCGAATATCTACTCATCTGCCAACACCAGCCCACCGAACGAAAAACGAACACGTTGCTAATGAACCCCATTCAAAAGACTGAAATACCACACACTCAAAAACAAAGCACCATCCAAACGCAGCCAAAAATATGTTTGTCATAAAAAGAATAATTACCGTCTAATGCAGTTTGATGTCTGGCCGAGCAGATACTACATTCGCACCTTAATAACTGCACAACAGACCACAAAATTAGAAGGAAAAAAAAGTGTACGACCTAAATTAAAAAGACATTTACATTCATACAATCAATGATCGAAAAATTTTTTGCAGACTCGTTAACAAATACACGTTTTTTCGAAGTAATCAATCCGCAACAAGTGCTTTCCTTCGTCTTAATTTTTTCGAACTAAAGAACTAATTTTTTTTTCTTTCAGCATTCAGCGAACATCATCGACTCGATGGGCTTATTCACTGATAAGAAAAACAAGGTTAAACCTGATAAAATAAATAGTAACCTCATGTTTCACGTTAATACATACATTAAATATATATATATATATATATATATACATTAAAAAATACACATTCATTTTTCACCAATACATAGGCCATATTGCAACTGTTTTTTTAAGGCAACGTAACTAAAAAATCGGGAGGTAACCTCTTTTCCCAACATTTCAGACTTTATCATGATAGATGAGAGAACGATGTCATTTTTTTTTTTTGGACCAATTTGACTGCACCGTAAGCGAGATAAAATAATAATTTGAAATTGCGACAATGTTGCAATTGTACTCAACTTGGTTAGCAATACTGTTAGCCATCCAGAAAGTACCTATTACTCCGGAATGGGTAGGGCACTTTGAAAAACAACGCTTATAAGCAATGTGTGGGGAATTCCACACATATTATTAATAAAATTATAAAAATTTGTTTAAATTCATAAAATAAAGAAGATATAAAGTGGAAACTCAAGGGAACTATTGTCCATACTTCCCCTTTCAAATGCGATTTACCGTGTGCTTCGAGAGTTGTGTCAATCTGTTAAACGAATTGTTTTGTGAGAAGAAAAATTATTCTTCATGAAAACTGATTTATGATATAAAAGAGTATCAACTAGACATCATAGTTTTTGGTATTTGGAGCCATAAATATTAGTCAAAACTACGGATTATCTTTAAATTGGCAAAATTCTTTCAATTTTGAAGTTAGGCAATTTTTTTTTTTGCAAATAACTTTTTTATAACCAACATCAAAAATATAATTGAATTTAAAATTTTTGAAATCTTGTCAAACTTGATATCACGAAATTGTTTCTAATTTTCAAGATCCACCACTCACCAAGATCTTGGTAAAAAACACGAGACAAACGATACTTAAAAATATAAGAGGTTGTATAATTATAACCCAAAGTCTTTAAAATCACACAGGTCGGCCAAGTTCCCAGGCCCAAATCGGTTTCGTGTCGTGTGACGTCATCGGTTCCAATTCTGTCGGACACGCTCAACTACTTGCCCATCTTTGACGATACCATAAATTTGTCTACATGTAATCCAATTTAATTGGTGAAATCAACAACCAATAGAGAATGAGATTGGAACCGGCGGCGTCATTTGTTTTGCGGGTTGTTATTTTTGTCAACATCGAACTTGGCTAACCTGTAGAAATTTTAAAGACTTTGATTATGACCAATCGACACCTAATCAACTGAAATATCTCTTGTCGCAAGATAGTTTTTTGAAAATTCACGCTGATTATAATGGTCGTTATGATACTTCGCGAAGTTCTTTTCAATGTTTTATGAGGGGGACAACATCAGATGCCCCCAATGTTAGCTGGGAAACTTTAACCTCGAAAAATAACTGCCTTTAATCTCACAGCGCAATCAAGTGGTAACAGTGCCGCAAATTGAGATGATCAGTGGAGCGGTCAACCAGTGATCCAAATCGTTCGACTGATCTAAAAAATTTACCTCGACAAATAAGTTATCGATTTTCTATTTTCGTTTTTTGGCCTATAGAAATTTGTGATGCACGATGCTTCTCGAGCCTAAAAGTTCACAAATTGCGCAGTGGAACAATCTTCAAGTCACATCTTTCTTGTGACGATGCAGAACGAGTAGGGTGAGTGGTAGAACGCAGCAGCGGAGGTGAAAAGCAGTAAATGAAGCTGCAAGCAAGGATACGTACGAGTACTGGGCAATGCACCTTGACAGGTTCAGCAAGTGGAAGAAAGTACTGGACGGGGAAACGAGGTAACCGACAATAATAGCGTACGTGTTAATGTGCTTCGAATACCAAAGTAACGGGCAGAATAGCTGTTGTTGTTGCTGCTGCAACAGCGGTTGAAGGTAATTAGTACAAAATGAAATGTTCAGCCAACCGGAAGACTGGCTTGCGTAATTAGACATGTGTAACATGGACGACGGCGGAGGGTCATGAAAATAATCGTTTTTAATCAGAGTGATTTACAACGGAAACAAAAAAATAATAATTAAGATGATTGGTTGGAAAATAAATGGAAGGAATCGCCAAATCGTAGCCAACTGAAGAATATAAGCTAGCTGGAACTGTAGCCTCATTCGAATGTCATTCCAATGTACCACCAGCTTTAGAAACTGAATAACCCTTATGCAGGTATGGGTGTCAGACTGATAAAAATTTCTTCAAGTACTGCATAAAGAAAATTATTCGTTTAAAAGATATATGAATCTTTCTCAAAGGCATCTTCCTTATAAGAGATAGTGACGACGACAATGAACAAGACCAAGATCAAACGAAAAATTCGAGAGAAGAAAATGAATAAACTGTAACATGTTCGCAATCTTGCTGTTCATATAATTTGTAATATTTGGGGCTCAATTTTGTTTCTTCCAATATAAAAATTTACAGGTGTTTATAGTAAGGACAGATTCATGTACATTTTAGACGGACAGGAATGGTAAGTTTAATTTAGCCATCGGTAATAGTAAAAATCTTATAGGCAAGTCAAAACCAAGACTAGGACAACGACTAAGACTGAAACTTCAAGACGCATAAACAAGACCTCTTGAGCATGACGAAAACCATGACTTGGTCCTCCAGTCGCTCATTATTAGCAATGGATGGTAGTTGTAATCGCAAGAAATGTTGGAAAAGCCAGAAACTCGACCTCTTAGCTGTTCGAAACATCTTCGAGCATCGTAAATGGCATATTATCAATTGATTCAAATTGTACTTCCACATCGATCATGTAATAGCACCGTGTAATTAACCAACAATCGTTGATGATAAACATTAACGATTATTTTCCACGCTAATTTTCCGCAGGTATCATAAAAATCAAGAAACAAGTTTTCCACATTAACAGAAAGTAGTCAGAAAAATGGAAAAAAAAAACTGGTGAATAATTGCCACTGAAAAAAAGTAACTATCAGAAGGTAGAATGAAACAATACACGAAACAAGAAAGGACAATAAACGATATAACGACAAAATCAAAAGCCAGAAAAAGTGAACCTTGTTCATTGACTTTTGAAAATCATTAGAAATTATACTCCAAATTTTAAACACGATTCAATCGTCCCTTCAACAAGTTTTCAATTTCAATCAGTGATGACGTGTAATCATCCATGATGGACAAAAATCAGCACATACTTACTATTTTCAGAGCAAAAATATTTAACGAATGTTTCAACTGCATACTTTTGAAAATTGTTTAGTCTTCTGCGAATACTTACAGATTAGATCGGGTGAGTAGAGGACAGCATGGCGGGCCTTGGTTCCGCAAAAAAAATATATTTTTCATAACTTACGCACCTATTTTTTCTTCGAAACCAGAAAACCTATTCCGATGAAATTTTGTAAATTTATTCTTCCGACGAAAGTAGAAGACTATTTCAATGAAATATTTATGACAAATGAAGAAGCAGAAACATTCGTGAAATTTCAGTAGGTAGTCAACTTGATTCTCGAGAAAATTTCTGTTTCTTCCCTAGCTGAACATTATACAAAAATACTTCAATAAAATACGTATTTTAATCAGCAGATAAACTTTTCAAGAGTGTTCCAGGAAATCCAATATTTTCAACATTCTATAAATCATTATTTTAAGCTGCGTTTACACCAAACGAACATTCGATGTACGTTCGATCTTCTCCTGTATTCACAAAGTTACAGGATATTCGCTGCAATTCGCTCGGGTAGCGAATTTCGTTCGTTCTTATTGGTTTGTGTGATGGCCGTTAAAAGGAAAAGAGCAAAAAAACGTTTGTTCGTTTGGTGTAGACGCAGCTTTGGAGCAACGAAAATGAATTTTTCCATCACATCAACTAATATTTTGCTTCAAGTAATTTTCCTGATTCCTAAATACTAAGCGTGACATAAATAAAGATAATTTTCATGATTCCTAGACAAACTAAATCTGGAATTGACCAAACAGTTTCATTTCATAAAAATTTGAATCATCGCACGTTCAATTCCGAGGTCAAAAAACGGTGTTAGTTGACATTTCAAAAATGCACCATCTTTTCATCTTTCCAAAAAGGTATAAAATACATTCCGAAAAATCTACATCAAATTTTCATTACCTTGTAGGGTCACGAAAAACGCAAATATTCAAACTCGGCGCATCAACCTGTCACTGTAGAATGCCTCGACGATACGAAACATTTTCGGTAGTCATTAAAAATTTAATTTTTGTCTTTCAACCGAACATACATGCTTTCCCTGCGTGATTTTTCTTTTCAAGGAAAAAGAAATACACACATACATTGGCGAAGAAAATGAGGAAAAAATAGAAGAAAAACAACTAAATACAAAACGTTTGCGATTAAAACGCAAACACCTAGCCTAAACAGGTGCACCTGTTTCATTTCAACCCTGCCCCCTCTCTAAGCGATATCTTACAGTTGACTTTCCTAGAAAATTTTTCAAATTCACGCAACGACAGCAAAACTCGCCAAAAAATTTGCCAAAAAAGGTGGGCGAAAGAGTGATTGCTGCATATAACCACAATGAACAAAAACATATAGCCGACGACAAATGTGAAATTGAAATAACACAACGAAGAAGGTGGAAATTTCCATACAAGTTTTCAAACGTGAAGAAAAAAGTAGAAAAAAAAGACGACGTTGGCGAAAAGGGGAGCAAAAAAAAACACAAAAATTTCTACAGAACTTTTTTGGCTGTAATACAAGTTAACCACACGTCTTCTGCGTCGATAAAACAAATTTTCGTCGGGTAAATGGCACGACACGAGGACAAATTAATATTTGTGAGGAAGGCGGCTACGGCCGGTTTAAAAATGAAGAAAAATATGGCGATAGGGGCCACAGGAATAGACGGCTTACACGAAGAAATTATCAAAATTCATTGGTGTAACTTGGCGCCACGATAACGCATCTGATGACAGAATGGTAGTAGATGCACGAAATCATAAGGAATCGCTTTCCACAAATGACTAAGTCGAATGAGTCCCGAGGGAGTTGGCGTGTCTGAAACAACTTTTTACGAGACTGAAATACCGTCTTATTACACAATATGGAGCCGGGGTGGAACTAGAATCCAATCTTGATACCACATAAGGTTACTTTTTCGAACAAAATGAGACTTCACAGAGTGTAATATCGAGTAGAAAAAAAACTATAAATTTTACAAATTGGAAACCTCAAGGAGACGAAAGTTTCCACTACCTTCATCTTGGAAAGCTAAAAAAAAACAAGAAATGAAAAAGTCAAGATTTTCAGACTGCTCAGGAAGTTTTGTTATGCTCTACATTCTATCAATTAAATTGGCACACTAACAGGGAATTCAGACTTCCAAAAACACATCTGAATAGTAGATTACCGATCTGGCTCCGCAGGTCGGAGTCAGGCTCATGTCTAACTCTTTAACATGAATTAATCCTCAAATAATAGATTGCAGGTGAGCAAATATTGATGTTCACATTTTGCCATTTTATTACAGCGCCGAATTTTTAATTTTATCGGAATTTCTGACACGAAAATAATTCTCATCTCCTCTTCAGAACACCTCTTTATTAAATTCTAACACACGCGACTTTTCAACTTGGAAATACTTTGAAAATAAAACTGCCAAAATACGAAATATCTCGTTGCAATTGGGATTCGAATTATCCAGATTCTACTACAGATTCCAAACACTGATATGGAAAAAAAGTTTCACCGATAATTGCATCGTTGCATTTTTCCAACCATCCGCAATCATTCTATCAGAGCCAATATCTTCGACTTGATTTGGATCCAAACAATCTACATCACAATTTTCAAATCGAATTTTAACACTATCAAAGTAAGAAGGATAAACGGTCACGCGTGTAACTGACGTTGTACGCAAGAACATAGAGGAGACAAAAGTGCTACGTCGAAATACAATACAAAGGCGTCTGCTGCAGACATTTCTCATTATAAAAAAAGAAAAAAGAAAAAGAGAAAGTAAAAAGAAAGGACAATATTCGGCGTTAACCCATCGGGAACGACGCTAAATTAAAGGGACTAACGCACAGACGACGCCACCACCCTGTCATCTTACACCTCCCTAGAGCCACAATACGTTTTGATAAATAGTTATGCTAACCACATACACAAGATTATGCACTTGCATTTACCGAACTGCGAGCAGAAACGCTTTAGTTTTAACGAAACGAAGCTGAATCGCAGTTAAAAATGTTACTTTTGCTCCATCCATACAACGTCGTCCAAAGCCTACACCACTTTCTCAAACCTACGCCTACAGAGATACACTGGGAGATCTGCAGGGCAGAAGACAATTCTAAATTCCCTCCCCTTTGGGTAAAGTTAAAATTTTTCCATTCAAGGAAAATGTCGACCACACGACGACGGAAAAAGAACAGGAAACAAGAACAGGAAAAGTAACATCGCATCTCCAGCATCAAAGTCAACTTTACTTCTCTTAAAGCGGTAGAGTGAAAATCGTAAGTTGGCAAAATTGATACCCGAGGGACCGGTTTTTTGAAAAACCAGGGTTTTTATAGTTGTTTTCTAAATGATTTATTCCCTAAAATGTACTTCACCATGAATTTTCGATCGTTTTCCCTACTTATATACTTGAATAAGAGTACAAATCGGTCCCTCCAACGCAGTTTCAAGCTTCATTTTTTAGCTCCACTCTACTTACTTAGTGGCTCGATAAGTGAAGGTGACTTTGCCAGCACCATAAACTGACCACTGAAAATTTCGATTATTTATACGCTGATCAAGGATTTCATTGCTTTTACCCCCGAGTAGCCTCGCACCAACAGAGTTTCGTCCTTTTCTCAAATCGATCTTTGCCAGTAAAGATGAACGCTAGACCGAAAGTGGTCTTATCGAGACCAATACCAGAATGGCTGATGCGAGAACGAGACAAGAACAAAAACTGATCGAGACAAGACCAACACAAAAACCAATTTTTCTCATCAGCATTTGCTTGATCACAAAAAAGTACCGTACGTACGGTGGTCCTTCGACCATCTTTCATCGAGAAAATCCGCACGATTACGTCAAAATGAAAATATCGGGGTACACCTTGCATTACTTGTTCTTCCTACACACACGCGACGCAAATATCGCCAATATTTTTTCTTACGTAATTCAAGTAACGAGAAAGAGAAAGAAAAAAATAAAGAGCAGTTTATTTGAAGAGGAGAAAAAAAAAATTCTTGTTTTAGATCTGCATCCGGATCGTAGCCAGCCAACTGATGCGTGGGACACGGCTGCCCACTAATACAATGTTTTTCGGTTCGGTACGAAGGATGTACTCGTACTTAGGTTGATAAACTAGAGCAAAGTGGTAATGGGAATTTTTTTTTTTTCACCTTCTTGATACGCGTGGTCGGAATACATTTTAAAATTTCATCAATTCTTTTTTGCAGATGAATTTCGAGGGCGTATATATGCAAGGAAGTAGGGAAAACCGCTGTTGTTGTTTATTTTCGTTTTTTTTAGTTATTTATGGACGTCTGTGACACTATCCAATCTTATTGCTTTTGCTTTTAATTTGCAAGTAATTTGATGCGATCTAGGATCACTACGAAGAAAAACAGTAATGAAAGAATTTTTTTTTTTTTTTTTTTTTTTTTTTAAATACGAAATAATGACAGTTTTTAAGATGAGGAGCAAATTTTTTTGCATATTCTATACAGAAGGATCATCTGCAAGGTAAGACCTTCTCTGTTGGACCAAAAATTGGAAAAAATGAAAGAAAAGAAGAGAACAAAGGGCCGAAAATTTATATACAAATTTTTAGGCTTCTCCTCCCCCCCCGCACAATTATAATTTTGAGTACGCCCTCAAATAGAAAATATACCGAAGTATGCAAAAATTATTATACACGTTGAACGAAATGATTCTCCTCCCAATTCGTTACGCAGAATCGAAATTTCAGGAATGTCTAGGGAACTTTTGGTAATATTTTCGAACTTCTAGATTCTTTCTGAGTAAGTCGAAAATGATGTTAAATTGCGCACTGCAAAGTAAAATATCAATTTACATTTTCATTCCAACACGGGTCTGTGGTCATTACCAAATTTTTACGTTAATGAACTTAACAGCACAGTAATGATTGCATAGCGATTTTTCAATTAGGTTCGAAAATTTTTTAATTTTTTATCTGCTAATCATGAGCAGAATTCAAATAAAACAAGTTAGATAATCGAAAACGAGACTAAAGAAAGGGGAAAAAATATGTATTAAGAGATTCATGGATACAAAAATGAGATGATGTAGCTTATACGTATAACACAGTCTGCATTCTCAACAAATGGAGTTAATTCTCATACTGATTTATAACACAGTGAAAAATTTTCAGGGATAAGGAAATAAAATAAACAAACACTTGACTGTTTGGGAATAAGTTTTTATAAAATCAGGAATATTATCAAAAACAATAACGACCATTTTTTAGGTCAAAGAGTGATTTTGTTACAATAGTAGAACTCGTAAACAGCAATTTGAAGAATAACTTTTACACTATTGAGGAAAGATTGTTGAATACATCAGGGAAGGTTTACCAAAATAATATTATTGTATAGTTTGTAAAATAACACTGAACCTAAATCGAGAAACTAGAATCGAAATTTTACAGTAATCATTACCAAATTTGTCCTTTTTGTTTGAGGTGCCTAAAAGAGAGAAGTCTTCAAGGCTATCTACGAGAAACACACGGTACTCACAGATACTGTAATTAACAACGTTTTTTTTCTAGACTGAAAATTTTTCAACCAACACCAAGAATAATTTCAAGTGATAACAAGTAACAATATTAAAAAGGAACTTTTTAAAAGATAAGCTTTTATTCTTTGCTGGTATTGGCTACACTGTACAACAGTCGCGGTACTGTGGTACTGCGGTAATGATTATAAAAAGTGATAATAACAAGTGGCGCTGTTGGTAGTGAACATACATGAACTAACGGTAGTGAGTGTAATAAAAGCTTACAAATATCAACTTACGCTCGCTCGCAAAGATTAACTGAATAGTAAAAGTTACACCAACCTGAAACAGAAAAATAAAAATTTAAAATTACACTTCAGTCGATAAAACGAACGAACATTTAAAATAAGAATACGTTCAATTGAAAGAAACGAAAAGGCTTGATAATTTGATAAATTATGTGTGCGTAGGTGGATGAAAAAAAACTCAAAACGGTTGTCCAAAGATGTCGAATTTCAAAAGACGAGAGTTCACCAACCGAACCTGTCTTCGCTCTCATTAGTAGAGCAAGGATATACATTTGCAGGGAGTAACTATGATAAATAGACCGTCAAGAACCCACGGCTTGTCAAACATTTTGTTACGAAAAATGAGAAACTAACTTCAACAAATTCAAATATCGTGCATAACTAAGAATAGTTACGTCTAGCTGATTCATCTTCTCGATCACCAAGAAAGTGAGGAATTATTAATACGCCATTCAGCTGTCGCCGTCGGTATTATTAGCAAGTCCTCAAAATTTCATACTTCTACGTCATTTTTTTCTTCATATATAAAGCTCTAAAAAGTTACCAAATTCAAGATAATACTGTGTAGTGTATACAGACGACTCAGTCGATTATTACAGAGTTTGAGAAGGAAAGAAAATCTAACAAAGTTTGACTTCTGCGATATGATGGAATAGTCCCCTGAATAAATGATCCCCCACCCAGCACTTCTACCAAGAAAGAGGGGCTCAATTTGAAAAAAATATTTCACGTAGGCACTTTCTCACGAAATTTATATCATTTCAAACAAAGATAAAGAGTAAAAAAAAACTGAACGTGGTAACTTCTTGCATGCAGGTCTCAAATTCATATCAATGATTCATATATATATATATATATATATATATATTAGGATCCTAAAAACTTACAATATCTAGACATTAATCAATCAACTTTTTCCTTTTTCAAGAAGATGGAAAGAGAGAGATAGAGGAACAGATAGAGTCTCATCATTCTTGTGAGACACGGAGAAATGAAGAGGGAGAAGAGAAATATAAGTTGAGAGGGCGAATGAGAGAACGAATAGGAAAAGAGAGGGGGTGAAAAGGGAGGAAAAGGAGGGGAAGAATGAAATAGAAGAGCGATGAATTTCAAAGGTAAGTAATTATGCTACTCTTTGGCAAGCGGATCAAGCAAAGCTGGCACCACCCGGAGCGGCCAGCTCTTACACAGTGTAAAGCAAAGAGTGAAAATGACTGCACTAACGCATTTCTAGCAGCTGCTCTCGACTGACCACAACAGCGAACGACAGCAACGTAAAATAGGCGGTCTTTCTTCCACGATATTCTCCACATTTCGAGATTTGTGTGAATAGATAAAACTATAATTATACTTGAATACCCGCATCGGCCGAACTCCCAATTAGCCGACATCATATCGACAATAACGCCACGACATTCACCCCAAAAATAAAACCAAATTCTGAACTACTTACGCACAAGTCAACGGTGATCGACGACCCATAGGCGTCAATGAAACTGTTGACCCGGCAACGAACCCTTAGCGCATCGTTTAAAATTATCCCGCAAAAGGAAGGGAAAGGAGGCAGAGGAGGGGCTGAAAGAAAGTAGCTCGAAGTCATTTCCACTGAAACTTCTTTTTGCGCCTAACGAAGTCAATGACCCCGCGCGTACGAAGAGAGTGTCGAATGCCTACCAAAACAGTGGCGGCAACCAGCGGTTCCGCTCTTTCTTATGCACCAGCACCATCAGTGTTTATAACGGTCGAGTGCATATAATCGGCGAACACCGCACAAAACACAAAGTAACAACAGAGCAACCCGACATATACGCATTCCACGAGACAACATTCCGCAGAGAACAGCACACTCAGAGCCAGCAACAAACACGTTCTTTAACCTCCACCACCCAGTTGCCCAGTTCGCTTCTCCTTCAGCCTTCTCTTCGCTTCTTTTACTCTGACTCACTCGTTGCTCTTTCTTCGCTTCGCGAAAACAGATTACAGATTGGAATTTCTACGGCGTGCCATACCTACACATTACTCCCATCATCTTTCACCACATCGACGAATCGAATGGAATTCCTCGTAGAAAATGCATAGGCCTGCACACCACACACAGCGCACCTCCCCTCGTGGTTGTTCATTTTTCTTTCTCTCGCGTCTCATTCGTTCGACCATCAGCGCACTTGACGACCGACTTGGGGGCAAAATTTTGACAGTCGTCACCGACGGGATCATGAAAAAAAAACGCCAATTGCTCGTAAAGTAAACATAATTAGCAAAAAAAAAAAAAAAAAACAAAAAAAAAACGCAGCATCACTGCGTTAAAATACCCACTTTGCACATCTCTCTCAACATTTCTTCAACTTTTTTTTTTCCAGATATCTTTTCAAATCTTTTTTTACATTTCATTTGACCTAAAGATACCACAAGAGAAAACTTGAATGAGACCCTGCGTATAACGTCTTGAATACAAAACTGCTGCTAAATGCAATACAGAATAGATGCTGTCGGCACTCGGGTGCTATAAATACGAAAAGATACTTGAAGCAACACAGGCGACTGTTTGTTTCACATTTTTCTCGGAAATTACTGAATCAATAGACACCTAACTTCCATCAGACCTGCTATTTACTAATTTAAAATCCTAAAAATTTCGGTCCTATTTTTTCGACAGTTTTCTATGAATCCTGGAAAAACCATTTTTCCAACCATTACCTGCCTACTTTACTTTTTTCTCAGGAACTAATGAACTAATAAATAGACTCCAAATTTTAATCAAATTCGCGACTATACAGAAAATTAATTTCATATAAATTTCCGCACTATTATTTTTGTAGTTTTCTCAAAACCGAGAACGCAAAATTTAGGCGGCACATGTATACGTAATAATGTATTTATCAGAAAAAATTACGTCAAAATGGAAAAATCGTGTCGACAGTTTTCTTCCGTCGTGAAATTGAAAATTTTCATAATCCTCAGCAAACTGGGTAAAAAGTTGATATACGATGATGACGTCAGAAGAGCCGGACCATGTTATCGTATGTGCATGAACAAAACGGTGGACATTATTTTCAATATTTTGGCAACCCAGAAAATTACCACGTTCGAGGCCGAAGCTAGGGTTGGGCACGAATCACGAATCACCACTGGTAAAATGTTTCCAATCACAAATCAGTAATCAGTCTCACCCATACAAAAATTCTTAAATCAACGAATCACATATCATTACGATTCAACCTCTTAAAATGATTCGATTACAAATTATTATGTTAAATTTTAATTCGCGATTCGTAATTCAAACAAAAAAAATGAACGAATTATGCTCACGATTATTAAAAGTTTGAAACCTCAAATTGAAGACAGAATTCAACGTTTGTATTGTTGTCAAATTTTAAAGATTCGTAAATTTTGGAGACGATAGGAAGTACTGACGCGAATCATGAATCGGGAGTCGCTTTCAAACCATTCAAAACGATTTGATAAAAATGAACGAATCAATGTCCAACCCAGATCAAAAATAACCACTGTTTTCAAACACAGTAGTGTCTGGTGAAAAATATTTATTACTTTTCAAATATGAGCCTAATAATGAAGGCTTATTCGGAATCAAGTTAAAAATTACAAGCATAAAAGAAGTTCCCGAAATTTTTGTTTTTTTCCACATTGCGAAGTCCATGAGGAAAAAAAGCTGAAGAGATCTCTAATTTCATCGAAAATTTATCGATGTCAAAATCATTTAATCAACACTATAAGAGCAAAAATTCCACGACTCCGATAGTTATACTTATCACTTCCAATAAGAGTTTATGAATACCTTCAATCTTAATTCTATCAATGGAAGAAGGAAGAGGGTCACAAAAAGCCTTCTTCGTAGAAATACAAAGCCGTAGTGGAGTAGTCGTCGATCAAAGGCCTCTAGAAATCGGCCAAGAAAACGTATACAAACCTCAATCCTCGTCTAAAAAACTATTAAAATTGCTGATGTCTCACACCAAGTAGCACACACGATGTTTAAATTTTTGAAAAGATTTTCGTCGGCTAAAAACTATTTACCAAATGATACCTCACTTCAATAATACGTCGATTTTCATAATAATGTTTTTAATTCCACTCGAATTTGGTCTACAGTATACATGTGCAACTTTTGGCGCGATTTCTTTTCCTTTTTTTTTTCACACAACGTATCAGGGTTCATCACGGAAGTGGGTTTCCGGTTCGATAGACGGTACACGTTCATATGGTTACAGGACAGATGAATGAACAGCTAGATGGGTGGATGTTGTTGTTGTTGTTGTTATTGTTGGTGCGATCCGGTCATTTTTCATCAGCGAACGGTGAAAGTTACCGTATTCGTCTGGATGGAGAAATTTCATTCATTGTTTTTTCGACCTTTCTCTCCGACTCTCTCTCTCATTCTCTCTTTCCATCTTTCGGCCTGGAATGGCTGTCAGATCCGTCGAGAGAGAACGTGCAAAACTCAATCAGCCCGAAACGTCGAAAGAAGTGAAGAGGCGCGTACTACGTACATCGTGAACCGGTTTGACTGTGGCGTTTAAGATGGATGGCTGAGTGACTAATTTCGACTTTGGAGCAGGTTATTTTCAATTTTCTTTTTCCACTCGTCTCTGGGTAAAACGAATGCCGACTGCAAAACGGACGCGTCACACATGTTTGTGGGTGTGCGTGTATTCGGGTAAAACAGGTCAACGTCGAATGAATTTGGAGCAAATCGATCACTAGAAATTGGAAGGAGGGGCAGTTAGGCTGCATTGCATGACGCATTAAGTACCAGTGGTTCTTATCAGGGGGGAATTAGGCGGAGAAACGAAATCTGACGCTAAAAAAATCTGACACAATGAAAATTTAATAAAAACGAAATTATTACAATGAACAAACATTCGTCGACGGCGCTATCGAACAATCTATTTTTTGTGTTCTTATCCAATTTGATGTTTAAACTCTATCGCGCGTCATTGTAACTACCTAACGGATACACTTGCGTAATGATCACTACGGAAGGGGCTATAATTGAACCTAATTCAAAGGATTCCATAAGGCAGTTCAATCCACAAAAGTACTTCGAAATTCAGACTTCAGATCGAATTTTTTGTGGGGCTGACGGGGCAGTTTTTTAATACGGGCCTAAGACGCTCAATTTTTTAGAGAGGTGCGTAGAAAATTACACATTTTCAATGTCATTTTTTCCTCAAAAATTCACTCTTTTCGGTACCTCAATATATACGCAGAAAATTCTTCGTGCAAAACCTTTGTTCGATACGGGCAAAAATACCGTAACTTGAAGCACTTTCTGATAAGGGGCTGCTCGGTTTTCCGAGGCATAATTCGAAAATTAATTTAGTTTTCAAAAAGTTCCGAATTTTCTCACCCGATTCGGTAATTAAATTGTACTAAAGAGTTCATTTCTAAAAATAGTATCGCGTTTGTATCACATGGCATACCTAAAAAATTGCTTCAACTGTTCTATTCGGAGATATGGATTTATTGTTTTTGTCAATTCGCAGCACTTAGCACTGAACTAAAATCTTTGGGTTGAACTGAGAACTCAATTTCGACAGAATTTCTCAAGAACATAGAACACGAGCGCAGATTTTTTTTTCGCCACATCGAACATAGCTTCAGTATTATAAAACGCATCCGTTTCCTCTCACACGCTTTTCAAGCACTCGTTTCTCAAAAAACAACTCATTACTGCTAAGCTAGTTTTTTTAAACTCTATCCACTCCACTTTCCTGTCTACTTCGCCAGGCGCCGCCATCATGCAATGTACGAAAAATATTGTGCGTGCGGTTCCAACAATTTAATAAGCCGAACGCGTGCGATTCAAGAATACATAAATTCTGCCGTCCAGACAAAACGCTGAAGGCGAAGGCAAACGGAAAAGAACAGTAAAGGAGGGGGGGAAAGGCCGACCATGAACCGAGGTCAATGGGCAACAAACATCTGTCGCGGCTTTTCAGCAGTCGTCCCTCGCGGTATCTTCCAGTACCAAATACCGATACCGTGTGGATTCGATATAAACGCACAATTTTTACGATACCAGCGTTGTTTACCCGTTAACGACTGACAGGTGGGTTTCGAATTGGTTTTCTTGTTTTTGATTCTTCGTTTCTTTTTTTCCCCCTTTCTTCAAATCAATCCTCGATGGTCTTCGCGGTTCGAACAGAACACCTTCCGTGTGAATGGACCTAACACAGTCCAACACAGTCTCCTTCTAGTAACCATACGTAATAAAAATAAAAAAAAAAAAAACAAAAAAAAATTTAAAAAAAACCACCACATTTCCAACCAACGTAGGAATACAGGCAAACGAAGAGAAGACAGCGATCTCGGTAAATGCGGGTGATTACCACCACTGTCTGAAGCACATTCTGTACGTTCGGTTCCATGTTTTACGAACTGCGTAAAATAAAATAAAATATAAAACATTTACGAGGGGTAGGGAAATCAAAATTATCGTATTTAGCATCTGCTGCTGGGTAGGCGTCGACGACCGCTCAAGTTTCGGCTACCATCGCGAACACGTGCTACGGCGCGCCAGCGGTCTCAATTCGCCCCATGGAAACTTCGTTCTTTTCTTTTAATTTTTCTTCCTTCACCTTTTCCCTTTCCGTTTCTTCCCTGCTTTTACAAATCCATTACGATCGCCTCGTATATCAGACGGCGACGTAAAAAAAACAAAAAAAAAAACAAAACACCCCATACAGATAACAATGGTACGCAGAGGAAAACTTTGGAAAAAGCGCGCAGATCCGGACCACTCCAGACCACTTCATTCAAGGTAGCCTATCGGATGAACTCCAATCGTACTTTGAACCCCTCGCGTCGCGCAGAACGAATTTATCGAAGCGACAAATTAAACGGAATCGACGATACGCGGATGGAGAGACTGCGGACACAGACGAGAAGTGGTGTCGAAGCGAAGCAGCGACAAGCAACGCACAGGACGCGAATTACCATCGTTCTACGAAACACACAATTTCCAAAGATGAGGAGGCGGAGGCAAAATGATCGATTTTGTAGCGATTCGATCGAGCTAACCGTAGGATCCGAATTTTGGAGATCTTCTACCAACAAAAAAGCGTTCGCACGCTGTCTACAGTACTCCCTCCGCAGCGAATCGCCATAAACGGAGAAGACGATTTTTTTGGTTACCAACTCGAAAGTTTCGAATATGCCACGGATTCTGCCGATACAAACTACGCCTGCAGAAGTTGAACGCGCAAATAAAGGTGCACCCGCCCTCTCGGAACAGTTTCATCGCCGCAGCTGGTCTTTTCCATCCCGAAAAACGGTAACGGTAAATTACACGAATTATCCGACGAAATATTCACACAACGGTTTTTTTTTTCCACGTTGGTGGAAAAAATTTTCTCCTAAAACCGTACCATTCTTGCACTTACACACTCGCATAAATGACGACCGACATAGTGCAAATTTCACAAAACAAAATCCGCTAGTTGTAATCGCTTTGGGACCTAAATGAAATCTATGGTATAACATAAAATGGCGGTATAACACAAGTTAGTTCAAAAACGTTTAAAAATGAAATCTCACCGTTGGCTTTGACCAGCTTCTACGTACAACAATAACTGAGATGCCAGTAAATATTCGCGGAGAAAGAGGGAATCTTCGTCGATTTTACTGTGGCTTTAAGAAACTTATGGCAGATCAGCCTCATAATGGTGTCTTGCACGGTGAACGGTTTGAAAGGCAAACGCTCAGTGGCAGCAAATTTCCATTTGCAACAAAATTCACGAATCACGTAGAACCTTTTCGCATGTAGAGTATAAAACATCGACGCGCAAATTTACTGCAGACAATATGACACACTTTCTCAGCAACGTTCTACATTTTCTTTCTTTTTTTTTTATTCTTTTTCAGCTTATTGCCAACAGCTGATAAATAATTAGACGAGTACTCGAATCTTATCGGAATGGTGTATCGATGCGTAACCTTTCCTTAGCTCAAAACACGTGTTTTGAAATCAGTTTACATAATTATATTTTTATTTTCACGCCCTGCGCACAAATTATCTAGTACTAGAAAGAACGAAAAAAAAAAATTACATTTCTTCTTTCGTACGCATAAAAACTGAACTTTATCGCAACTCATTAGGTTGGAAAAGAAAATACGAAAAGGAAAGAAAATAAGGAACAAAAAAATAAAAAAATATGCGTTATTTTCTCTCTCTTTCTCCCTTTCTCTTTTAATAATTTCTTCTTCCGGAAACAGTATATAATAGCCATTTTTATACGCAACTCGTGGAACAATTAGATCTCATTTTTCCTTCCCCATTTTCCAACCTGTCTGCTTCCCTTTAAACGGATGAACAGGTCGTAAATACACGAAACTAATTAACGTTATATTTTCATTCTAAATCATCGCTACAAAATTTCTAAGCAAAAAAAAAAAAAAAATTCGTAGTTACCTAGTACTTTATTTACCGCGTGAGTGACGAAGAGTACGATGTACATTTTTTTTTAGCAAGCAGAATAGCAATTCCGTGAAATGTACATTCAACAAATTGTAGATTGTCCGGTTAAAAAAATTTAAGAAAGAACGTACGGCTGTTTTGTTTTATACTATTAAAAACTGCGAATTGCTGTCACCATTTTTAGAAGAAATAACTATTTTAAATATGCTTTTACAGGGAGCAGCGAATTTTGGTGACGAGAGAGGGGAGAAAAAATGGTCGCGATCTGGACGGTCGCATTGGCCTTCGAGCAGATTCAGAATACGACAATCTCAGAAGACATATTGGTTTCGGGTTAATTATTGATTTGAACACGAATCCAGTGAATATTGTCGACAAAACCTAATAAAATTATTCGATTATTAGCGAATTTTCATTCATAACATCTTCCACTAAGGATGTAATGATTGAAAAACCTACTTTTCTTAAATTCAAACAATATATTTCACAAAAACTTATAATAAATATCATCCCGAATCAAAAAAAATTTTTTTTGAATACAAAGAAAATGTACGTATGTATTATTTACAAACAAATATTTCAGAAAAATTTTCTCTTGAAAACACAAATTTCTTCTTTTTTTTTTTTTTACTTTGAATTTGCTACAGAATTACATTAGGATTTATTTTCAACCATTTAAAAACACCATTTAGTGTTGGATAAATATTAATTACTTATTTTTCAGGCAGATCTAATAAAAATGCAAATGTTCAAAAAACGAATGTACGGTGCCTCCACGAAATATTTTAATGAATTTTTTTCAGAAATTTTTTGCACAAATAGAAGGCAACATGCAACTTACTTCCGCGAAATCCAATGAAAGTATTTCAGTATAAAGAAAATGTACATAAAATTTGAAATAAAAAAGTTTCTACGCCCATTGTTTCAATAAATAATACCATAGGGGCGGACAATCAGGGAGCTAAAGAGGGATATAGTATGATTAGTCAAAATAATAATAATCTGAATTATTTTCCTGCGGGGAAGCTGAAAATGAATATAGACATAAAGATAGCCGAAGACATTAGCATACTGATTATTTTCCACCGCAGGACAGAAGGAAATAATTCATCAGAAAAGAAAAAAATTAAACGGAAATTGTCATTTTTTTCATTTTTTTGATAGTTAGAAGCACCAAACATTGATTGCAGAAACATATTTTACAAATACCAAACCTACGAAAGGTTTTCAACTTTCGAATAACACCAACATCACAGCTAAAGATGAGCAAAATAAGTCTTGATCTTGGAATCGCAAAACTGGAGGGTAAATGAATCTGCTGTTCAAGTAGTTTGCATTATTTAGGATTTTTTTTTCTTGTTTGCACAGTCACAGATACAGACAACTAATACGGTACTATGTAAGATGAAAGCTAACACCGACTATACTGGACCAACAATGTCTTGGTCTCACGGTTGCACACTACGAATCACAGCTTTTTCGACCCCAAAAGTATAGCTGAACACGAAGAGGCGTAGTTTGCTCGGGGCGAGCACTGTGAACTCGCCGCAAGTACATAATTTTATAACGTATTGGAACCAAGTGTGAGAGACATCTTGTAGGCGCAATCCCAGCATTGTGTTTTCTGCCACTTGCGTGTGCATCGAAATTCGTTCGACGATCATCGATCAGCGAGACAATATCATAAATTCGACCGAGAACTTTGACATGTTCGTCGATACACAGAAAAGGTTTCAGTAACGTGTTTTTCTTTTTTTCGTTTCCTTCGCTTTTTCACTTTTTTTTTACGCCACCCTACCCCTTCGTCTAAAGAACACACAAGTTAAAAAATTTGCCATAAATTTTCGTCTTGGATCTTCCAACAACCTCCCATCGCTGCCGCGCATTTAGCACCTTGTTTCACGCACGTGTGAAGTAGTCTACAATGCGAGCGGGCGACGACTTCCCGAAGTAAAGAACTTTAAACTAAAGAATGAAATGAGAGAAGAAAAAAAAATGGGGCACATTCAAGGTTCTCCAGTAAATTAACAGGTAAAAAACCATCTACCCGACGAAAAAGACACAGGGAAAAACACAAAAAAATTAGTCCATCGTTTCAGTCTTTTTTTTTCTCTCTTCTTTACCTCACAATTTCGCACCTATTCCTGACAATGGTTGTAATTCAGCAGCATTCAATTAATGGCGCTTTCCACGAAAGAATAAAATTTCAACGCATTTTAAGGCACAAGCAAAGCGAACCGAGTGCAAGTACACGGAAAAAAGGGGAAGAAAAAATTTGTTTTTCTTGTCAACTAACCGAATGCGGGACGAAGAAGGTTAGGCCAATGTGATTTCTTAGTACACGTGAAAGAAGACATGACGTCAATAATGCTGTCAGTTTGTCCGCGCCCTAAAACACACAAAATTGCTGGCGCCAAACAAAATTTATCAATTTTTATCAGTTTTTTCTTTGGACGTTAACGTCGCGTAAAGTGGCCCACATCAGCCATACCGTATCGCACGTATTATGAAACTATGTTTGCAACGATCAGTGCGACATTTCAGACTTGGTTCAAAATGCCGTGATGAGGCGGAGTGAGGGGGGATTAATTATTTCAGAAACATTATGCCGCGGATTTATAAACTGACTGCAACAGGTAGTTATCGTTTTTCAACGCTGTTCGCAGCGTTCGGACCGGAGATGGCGATGTAAAATTGAATTCTACACCCACACGCATATTCTACGCGTAGAATATGTAAGGTAGAATATCCAATTTCACGTAGAGTATGTAGAATATGCAGAATATGTAGAAAATGATGCTGATAGTGTGACAAAGTACGTGTAACATTGATAAGAATTATCAATTTGTTTATATTCTACTCTTTTTCTACATATTCAACATATTCTTCATATTCCACATCACAAATGTAGAATATCGAATTCTACGCGTAGAATACCATCCCTGGTTCGGACGTAACGAGATGCAATTCTCAGATTTTCATGTAACTTCGATCGTCAAATGCTTACGTCAAGTACACAGAATTGGATTGGACTGAGTTGCATCAACCAACACAGGAAATTCGTGAAAGATACGAGTGAGATACCACTGGTTTTTCTTTATTCATCGAAACTCTAATGCGGTTATGATCGTACTTTCATCTTTCTAATGTTTTCGTATTGTGAACAGATCACGAACGTCAAACTTCTAGGGTAGAGTATCGTAAGTCATCCATCAGATATTTTTCGTAAATCCAAATGGTTGACGAGAAAATTCTCAAATAAACTTGTTCGATAATACAGATAATAACTGACCGTTCGCAAGATTTTTCTGTACATTCAACTTACCTTCAATACTCGTAGAACTCCTACAAAAAGGATTCGTACTTTAACTTCTTCAAACCTACCCCACCACTCCATCTTGATAAATCTATAATTTACTATCACTATTCTGTTACTGGCAATTATGTACGTAGTATACACAGAACAGCGAAACCACGACGTGGAATCCTCCAATTCCAAATTGTTCTCTACTTTGTGGAACCGTTCAGACTGTCTGGCAGGGAAGAAGAAGAAACCGGTTAGAGAGAATGAATTAATATACGCAAACGCACACAGACACACACGTAGGCCGGCACCAAAGCACACATACAATGAAAGCCGGTTCATCTCCTTGAGTGTCTATATAACGGGAACCGAAAAATGTTTAATGCCGTTTATTATTCGCCTATTCGTATATAGACATTGGATTGGCGCGATGTTCGCACATAACCAGAGGGGATGTAAAATTTTTTTTTTATTTTTTCAATGGAAAGACGAAGCTAGTCTACTACAAATATATAGCAGTTAGCAGGGTGGAATGTATACACAGACAAGCACAAACGACCAACGCATAGCAGCCGCGAACATTAGAAGACTCCATTGCAGCACTAGTCCAATCGCCAACAGAGAAAGAGGAGAAAAACGTAATGAGTGAAACCGAGTGAGGAGAAAAAGGGAAGAAGACGGAAAAAATAGTGAACGGAATGCGTAAGTACCCACACAGAAAGAGCAATCGCATCGCTCGACTTTCTTCTTTCACCATTCATCCGGAGCACACTAAGCATCGACACCCTAAACAATTATTAGTCTATTACGTGACTATCTTTTCCACATTCCGCGAGTACTCTACTGGATGCGGATCCGTTCATTCGTGCTCTTGCTCCATTGGTTTCGGCTCCAAATCCAGACGACGACGGCAACGGTGCCAATACAGCAACAACTCGCATTATTCCGTATTCGAAATATTCCACACGATCATACATATCGGTACCTCAGGTAAATATTCCATTCGTCGAAGGATAGCGTTCAAATTGAGGCCAGCAAAAAACTCACATGGACAGGTATACTTATAGGTACCCTTATACGCAAAAGCCAGTGCCCTTTTCCAATTCTAATGAAAATATGTGCACATGTTGTTCCGATGTCTTGCCACGTATCCATTCAACACTTTTTATGCTACTATACTTAGGTACCTAGCCTATAGTACTTGAAACAGATACAAAGCCTCGAGTAAAACTCACGATAACTTTTCCGGAGGAATTAGCAGAACTCGAAAGTCGAGACTACTGTGGGGTAGGTCTCTGAACACAGACAAAGAAAATGATAGGAAATTACGTAGTATTTTGTTATGTATTTATTGTCGACGACATGGGCGTAGCCAGGGAGCGGGGGGGTTGATCCCCCTAAATTTCCAAAAAAAATAATAGTTTTCAAAGAAAAATTCCAGACCACCCGTGGTCTACTGATTTTTTTCGGAGGGTGAAGGTGTTGTAAGGAATATTTATGTGAGCCTCCCTTTAACTAAAATCCTCCCAACGACCATGGTCGACAATCTCCGAAATATTTTGAAGATTGCACAACCAACATTAAACAACGAAAAGGAATTAGTAAATTTTTAAATTATCTTCCAAATATAAGTAAGAGTGCAAAATTTGCAACACAAAATAGATGTTAAGCATCCAACATTAAAATTAATCTAGTGAGAAAACTCGTTCCGAAAGACCATTAATCCAATTTTCCAGTCAAATTTACACGTAACAAGGTTTAGTTTCACAAAGGTAACTACGTGTGTGTGTGTTTACAACCTTTCGACTCTCATTCAACGTACAGGAAATCGCCACGTGTACAGAAAAATTCGGTTGCCTTTTTGTCTTTCTGATTTCGTGGATTTCGATTAGGCTACACGCCACCGTTCGGTCAATTCGATGGCTTCCACCAACTGTCGAAGAGTTGACGTAAACCTGCTCTTACTGTCAGCCGAGAAAAACAAGAAGAAAGCTAAGCTAAAGGAGAATCAAACGAACTTCTTTTACATTAAAAAAAATATATACAAGTACATATAACTGAAAAGAAGTCGGAAGAAATCGAATTTTGGACGTCTCATAAAATAAAGGCCCAACAAATTTTCTTTAAGAAACTGAGTTCATTGTGGGAACAAAAGACGCGCGAAAGTCTCCCATTCAAACGTGATCTCAACTTTTCACAGGTTCAAAATTACGGAGACGTGTTCACCGAATCCGCCAACACATCGCCATGAAACCAACCAACGTCAACTTTACCGCAGTCTACAGGCGCCTGCAATATGCGTATAAACTAAAAGTACAAACTACTGTTAGCAGTGGTGCCATTACCTCGCGAAGACGTCGACATCGGCTTCGACTGCACCAATCATGCAACACGTGAAAAACACACGCGCGTCACAACAAAAACACCACCGGAATGGCACTTTCAGGCCGACACTCGCGAAGTTAGCACAGGAAAAGGTCGAAACGTAGACAAACGGACGGCGCAAGAGACGCAACAAAGGAAGTAAAAATTTGGGCACACATGCATCTCAACCTTAGGCGAACGTCGTCGTTGAAAGACGGATGTCGTCGTAAAACTAGAAAATTTTTTTTATAAAATTTCGGGCGTTCTCCGCGAACACGATTACGACGCTTTCACCACAAACGATAGTCGACGACACACTAACCTGCCGGAAGAGGATAGAAGACGGAGCGGAGAAATGAAACCACGGGAGCGTGGAAGAGGTGGTACAGAAAAAGTGGAAGAGCGAAAAAAAATTCATTTTTCCTTTCCTCCGACTATCTCGCGCGCACCGTAACATGATACAAAAATGGTGGACTGAATAAACACGTAAAATGGATTTAAGGATGCGAAAGAGAGGAGCGGGGAGGCGACGTCAGCAAAATGCTTTCGGAGCTGAAAAAAAGCCTAAAAAAACGTTCCTACCTACATAAACGCCGACATCTCCACATATGCTGCACTCGACAGAAAAATAAAACGTATCTACGATAGATGCGCCTATAAAACTACTCGATGCAAAATATGCGAATAAATTTACTAAAAATCTGTAATATTCCGCAATATTGCGTTTCAAAACGCGAACAAAGTGCGGGAGGCATCATTTCAGGTCTTTGAGGGCTGAATTTAGTCCCCGATATATCATTCTTCGCCTCATTCATTCGATTTTATCCGATTCCAAAAAGAAACGAATCCACATAGGATGTTCGTCGACAGATGTGACGGGGTAGGTATCGCTCTACTTCTGCTGACGCACTTCTGTTCGTTCACGAAGTGAATAAATTGTCATAACAAAGAAAACATGAACGGTAAAATATTCCCTAAAATTGATGGAAATGATGAAACGCCGAAAGGTGCTTCAAACAAGAAACAAAATACGTCGATATTTAAAATCATTTGACGTAATTTATTTGATTCATTCTTAACAGAATAACATGAAACGAAAAGGTAACACGTTTTTTACAGTTTTTATCTGAATTCTGTGTTCGTATTTTTATTTTTTTCCCTCAATTTTTTTTTTTTTTTTTTGGTATTGGGGTGTAATTTCCTCATTTCCACCTCCTTGAATGCCACTGGTAATGAACTAATCCGCAAATGCGATCCCAGCGCTTTGATAACCTCCAGCGACGAACTCGGTAACTATTCACAGGTCTATCCATGTACGAACAAAAAAAATATATTCTGTTCTCTAATAAAGTTAAATACAAGCATATAAAAACAACAACTGTAAGACAAAAGTGTCTCGCGGAAAGAAATTTTTCCAACAGGTTTACATGTTATGATGTCATGTTTGAAGTTCGTCTATTGTTTGGTTGAACACATATTATAACTGTGACTTTCGAATTGGTTCGTGGCACAGTGGATAAGGATGCATGCTAGTATGCTGCAGGTTGTGGATTCAAATCGTAAATATTCTTTTGAATTTTTTTATTTTATTTATTTTAATTTTCTTTAATCACTTTTTGGGCATGTGGTAAAGCTGATGCGTGCAAAGCTCACTTTTTTTTTTTTTAAATACTTGTTAAGTAAGCGCTGAAAAGCATATAAAAAAAGAAAGTAAGTAGAATAAAAAAATTCGAAAGAATACATAAGATTCCAATCCACAACCCGTGGCATGTTAGCACACGTCCTTATCCACTGGCCCATACGCTAATATGACAAATACCGCTATAATTTAAAATATTCAACAAAAAAATAGACGAATCTTTGACGCTCCCATTTCAATTAATCCTCAAACATAACGTCATATATGCAACCTTCTGAAAAAACTTCTTTTCGCAAGACGCTTGTCTGTAAAATTAATACACGTCACAGACTAAAGTTAAGAAATAGAAAATATTAATACAAAAAAGATGTGTTATCATCAATAACAAGTACAAAATGTATTAATTACCACAGGTTCATAATACAACGACTAGACTATACAGTGCAACCAAAAATTATCCCCTCATTGCACTTAAAAATTTCTCAACCAAATCTGGTCAACCACAGCTCGAGTCCATCGACGGTTTTTCACTTATCACGCAAAAATTGTGGAAAGTATTTGGCTCTAATTATAGTATCGACTCCTGGAATACTGACAATGAGTATAGTACAGAAACGATCAGCTAATATCATTAACTGATGCTGATCATACACACACCAAATTTTCAGACTGAAAATGCTGTATGTAAAACAGCTCTCAGGAAATGATCAGAATGCAACGTAAGATCTAATAATACACAAAAATGAGAAGTAACACTTCCCATTACCAATTTAATAGACGCCAGGGCTAATATAGCAGCCTTAATTTGTGAACTTTTTCTTCCGAGATCAGAGTAGCTTGTGCAGCACCGGAGTTTTTCAGACTATAGAGTGATTCACACCTGACAAACTTACTACAGTATTTGATACAGATTGCGCGGTATCAGAGGATTCAGTAGTAGACTGAGAAATTATAGCAGATGATTTAGATTAATCGAAGTATAAAATCTGATGATGTTTGCCATTGAAAATTCTACAGCCATTTCTTCGAAAATTGTAAATTAAAGAACTTTTTAACTTGAGAAGACGCATACGCCATTTTCTGTCCTATTTTGGTAGTTTTTGTTTTGTATCAGATATTTCTACTTTTCAAAGAGCGATGGGTGAACACAAAATCATTTTTACAACTGAATAGAATTTCTCAGTGGAATATTGAATTTAAAATTGACAAATGTGACCATAAAATGAAATTACCTACAAATATTTTTCCTAGGATAGAGAATGGAACATGCGCGTAACTTATCTTACGATGTGGGATGCAGAAGGGAATAAACTCAGGTTAGCTCTAGATTTGATAATGTACATGAGTTAACCTGCGAAAATTGGCGAGTTATTCTCAGGTTTAAGTTAACTCACCACTCTGCACCAGACCCTCAGAGGCTCTCTAGTAATTAAGTAAAAGTACGCAACAATCAGAAAGATGATTAACTGCAGCTTATTAAAATCATCAAAACCGCATTGACAATATAATAAGTACGACCAAATTAATGAAAAAGTCAATGTTTCACTACACAATACTAAACCGGAACGTTTTACTGGAATTATACAAGTAATCTGGCCCGAAGGACCAACATGTTGAGTTGACGTAATGAAGTAATGTTAAAAAACGAACATGACAGATGAACTACGATAGTATAATGTACCTATATTGATAAAAACAACAGCTGTATAACTGATACATGTCACAGATCAAAGTTGGGAAACAGAACACACTGATATGAAAAAGAAGTGTTGTTATCAATAACAAGCACAAAATGTATTAACATCCTTCATATAAAATATTTCGCTTCCAAATCCATGAAAACAATCATAGTTTTTTGGGATCAAAACACAGCATTACTTTTGGAAGTTGAAACTTTTACTTATCCTCTTCAAATTTAAGAGAAACCATTCGAATTCGAAATCAGACACCAGATAATTTAAAATGTTCCAAAAAATTATTACTGAACGACACACCTCTCATCCTAAAAACAAAAAAAAACACCAAAACACTCCTTAACAAATGTTTAAAAATTTGTTTTCTAAGTTATCGACTGAATTTTCAACAGCCAACAAATAGAAATAAGACATCCTTTCGTACTTCAACTTACGTCACAATCTGGAGTTCAAAGCTGAATAAATATTTGACGTTGAAACACTAATTTTTCGAGAGAAAAAACAAAAACATGGCAGTACTTACACGACCACAATCCGTATGAAACGAAGGTATTCGACATTTCTATTAAAATTAGGGTAATTCATTGTTTTAACGCATTAATTTAGAAAGACGAAAGTTCGAAAATTTTATTTTCCTTTAACTGTAAAAAATACAATATTAAACACCTTTTTCATTTTTCTCTTTACTTGAAAAAATTAACTTCATAATTCACAATAGTAATCTCTTTTTTGTTGAAGGAATAATAAAAGTTTATATTTAAATAAATTAAAATATTCTCCTATAAGTTTCAACTTTTGGGGACTGAAGTCAATTTTGAGAAGTAAAGTGGATTTACTAACAAAGATTAAAATACTCGAGAGCAATGTGGGCTACTCACGCTAACCGATGATGCCCAAACATAAAATGCTCTTTAAAATAAGAAATCACGTGAGCAGATTACCGACTACAAAAAGAAAAATGATTCACAACATTCTAAAAATAAAACCCAATAACAGTATCAAACCTCCGAGAGTTCAATCCACAATCGAAATGCAAAGCTTGCTTAAAAAATTAGGTAATTTAAATTCAAATATGCTGAAACGTAGCCGAAACGGTTGAAAAAATATACACAAAGCAGTAACAGAATGGACCCTCATATAATTATAAAATAAACTGAGGAAGATCTGCGAGTAGATGAAGGGACAAAATCATTGGAACAGTGAGAAACCAATAGGGAAGGACAGCGCTGGACCGCTTAAGGTGAAAATAGATTGAAGAGGTTTATATTAACTATGCCAAGAGACACGCCGGTTGACTAGTAAAATCAACTTACAAATAGATACTTAAGTTAGTAAAATATGACTGTAAATAAGTAAATAAATAAGTAAATAAATAAATAAATAAATAAATAAATAAATAAATAAATAAATAAATAAATATACTTCAACTAAAATTTTTATTTCAACTATCATTCACTAGTTTCATTTCACTGCGAGAATAATGTGTTTATATACTGCAACATGATTTTGCATATTATATTACATTTAATTTCCTTAACAATCTATGTTAAAACTATGAGAATTCTTAACTCGCCGTTTTGAAGCCTTGTTCAACATTACGATACATGAGAGAAAAAATTTACGAAAAATCTTTCAACCATATCTCAATGTTAAATACCTAAGTTTAGTAAAAATTAAATTTTAATGATAAATGATGTGTGATATCCGGCACATTAACACACAGTCACACACATTTACAGTAGGACGATTTCAGTGCCAAACAAAACAAATGGGTGGTCTTGCTAGCTACCAGATTCTTGTTCTTGAGAAAATACCAATCTAGTTATCCAGTAAAGTCTAAATTCGTATCTACTGAATGAAGCGGTGAACTGGGTGAACAAATAACTGTAGTGAGTTGAATAAAAGCATATAAAAAGGCTTGAAAATGGTGAGTTGAGAACACATTTTTAGTCTTATTGATGAGTAAACATCTTAGCATTCTATCTATGGTCGGGGTTAAAAAAAGAATTACAATTGACAGATTTGCGTAACTCGTAACTTACAATTGTAAATCTCGTTTGTGGTCATTCAATTATTCAATTTCAATTATAGTAACATCCCCACTTAAAAAGTTCGAAATGATCCACCTGAAAAATAACAATTTTCAATATCTCAAATACAATAGTAATTTCACCCAAAAATTTATGAATAGGACAAAAGCTTCAAGCATACATACGAGCTTTAGTGATACGAAAATCCACGTCTTCAAGGGATACCTCAGTGTTCAGAATATGTAAAAGAATCGCTAGCTCAATTCTTCAAAGAGTACCAAAAAAATAAGCCCTGGCCGACATCCTGTGCGTACAAGTGACATAATTCAGCACGCCGATCAAACGCCGGAAAGACAAGTTGTTTTTTCACGAGTGCACGAAAAAGCATCAGCGAAAAAAAGAAGATTTCCACGAATGCTCGCCACCACTCTAGAAGCAAAACCGAAAAGACTTCGTCATCGTTTTCCTCTTCGAATGTATGTCATATTCACGGTAAAGCTCGAGTGCGTGTAGCTGCAACGTTATCGCATTTTTTGAGCTTACGGCTTCGCTGTCCAACGCCTCCCTGCCCTCATCCTCCGCGAACATTACCGAACCACCACCAAAAACTGGCGCATACACCCCATCTCATTTTCCCACGTAGCGAGAACACAAGTACATTCTCGCCGTGCAAAGCGTCGTCGCTGTTGCTGTTGTTGTTGTTGTTACGCTTTTTTTACGCGACGGACGGCTGCACGGCCTCAAAATATGTGGGTCACACGGTCTGCGCAATAACGACGTCGTCGACTCGACTCTCGACTCACAGCGCGAATACACGCACACACACACGCACGCACATACACATACACATATATAAGCATACACGCACACACAAAACGGCAAACGAGTTGAGAGAAACGTGCCAGATTTAAATATGCACCATGCACAAGCTAGGCAAATATTGTTACACGTTCAGTACAGAGAGTATGCAAGCATGCACAAACACGTAGGCAAAACACATACAAAAAAAAGTCAAAAATGCACACGGTAAATCATCGGGGTAAATAACGCTGTGAGAACGATTTTACAGACTTTTTCCCTTTCCTACAATTCCTCTCGTCTTCTAGAATTCCACGAAATTCTTTCAGATTGATAATTTTGCGATTCCCCAAAATGTAAATGGCTCGGCTATCAGCGGACCGCGCATACACTGTCGAGTAACAAGGCTGAGAAGAACTGATACGGTAAAATTCACAACACTTCAGGAGTGGAAACATTTTCAGATTAGCAGGGTTCAAAAAAACCGGCCAAGACCGAAAATCACCGGTTCGAGACACCAAGACCAAACGTCAAATAAACGAACTCCAAAATGTTCGCAACTTTCCAATTTAAATAATTTGCAATATTTCGCATCGATCTGACTTTTTTTCCTTCTCTTTACTGAATTGTTTACGTTTATTTGGGGTAAACCAAGAATTTTGCATATTTTGGAAGGACTTGAATGGTAAGTTTAATTTAGCCATCAGTAATAGTAAAAATTACGTAACCCAACAGAAAATCAGACTAAAATTGGACTACGCAAGACTAGGACTACCATGGACTTGGTCATTTTCGCTCATCATTACTTTCCAGAGAACTTTCACCAAACGCAACACAGGAAGAGAACGTAAGTGGAAAAGGAAACCGATATAATCAGCATAATTAATTCGAACGGTGAACGTAGACTACAGTCAAAGACGTACACGAAGATATAAAATATATACGAATTTGTAAAAACTGAAAATTTGTCAGTAATTGCGTGGAAAAATTTACTCGCAATTTACGATACACGAGAAACCAGGTAAACGCAACCCGCATCACAAACGAAAAAAAAATAGCAACGCCCAGCAAGCTATGATTTGCTTGTAATTTGATCTTTGTAAATTTTGAATTGCCTACGACCACAAAATAACGATCAGCAGAAAAGAATGTTTACTCCTAACATAACTCATTTATAACAAAAATTTTGCAAACTAGACACGTCTTTAATCAGGTAATTATTTTCAATACAGAAATTTTACCTTGAAATTTTTTTTTCTTTCTAAAACAGTAGCGAGAGAAATTCAGATAATTTTCTCACAATCGAATCACTTTAAGAATGAGGCGTAATAGACGTTAATAATCGTAGTTTGTGTTTCTAGTGAGGGTAGTTCAATTTCGATTTTGCTCAATACTTTTTCAGATTTGGAAAGCTGGCAAAAAAAAAATTTTTTTATAACGATTATTTGACGCGTAACGATTAATATAAGTTTTTTAAATCAGAAAAAATATGGCTGGAAGAGGTCTTAGTTTGATCCTTCATCAATTTTCGCGAATGAACATTTTTTAGAAAATATACACAGACATTCAGAGGTTGAAAAAGTTATAACACTTCACCTTTTCTTTCGAGACTCAGTCACGAGAATAATATTCTCACATCACGAAGAAATTCAGAATTAAAATTAAGTTTTTGGTTTTTTCATAAATTTTTGCTGATATTTTTCCCGAACGAGGAAACAGGTCAAAATTTTACACACGGCCTTGAGTGAACTCATTTTCAGAATTATAGCTTAAAATACCCTAATGTACGAGTTCTCACCGAACATTATTCACTACTTATTCATTTATTTAAAATTCAGTAGGGAAACATAAGTTTTTCTCCAACTGTTACTGCAACGATGAACAACATTTCCTACCTCTCAACTTCATAAAAAAACCAAGGAAATTACTTCAGAATTCTAATAAGATTATAAAGTTCGGCGGGTTCTGAACATAAAACTCTCTTTGCTGCAGCTTTACTCTTTGGAAAATCCCAGAGGCTTAAGTTAGCGCATTTCAAATTCAAGTTCACCACATTTATCTCATTATATGTTGTCCATAATGTGAGTATAAACGAGCTACGATCAAGCTGCCACCAAGAAACAGTCAGAATACTGCAAACGGCGTATCCAAAATAGTCGGTCATAATTGTAGTCAGTACACTGATCAACAGACCATATTATTTTTAGGTCAGAAAACAGGGAGCTGATACGATTGTGCATAGATCTGGCACCTGACCACTATTTCAGGCAGACCCAAGATATTGTTAAATGTATTATTGGATTAAAAGAAAAAACCAACATACAATTAGACATTTGATGTTTGCAGTTAATAATTACATTTTTCAGCAGTCCACGCACGTAAACATTAAATTATTTAAAGACAAATTCTCCATAAACTCGAGATTAGGAAATTCAAATAATTATCATCGAGTATTAATTAATAAGCTCGTCCAGGATGAAACGCGAGAAGCACATTATGGCCCAGAATACATAAACGTGGAAAACTTTAATCATCAACAGGTGCGAAAATAGTTACAGCGAAAACGAACCAAGCAGACGAAAAAACCTTAATTAGAAAGCGCGCATTTCTGGCCCTGATTTCGGTGTAAGCATCTAGGCGTTTGCGAACGCAATGAATATTCGCCGCGGACGGGAGGGATGAAAAATCCAACATTTCATTTACGTCGTATATACGCGAACGTCAAATTCACCAGGTTCGGAACAAGCGATAAACACCCTAACCTCATTCCGCAACACACCTCCGGCTCCATCGGCATCGACTCCCCTCCCCCTCTTCGTCGCGACGCTATAATCATCGAAAAAGTAGGCCAAACAACAACGCAATTTCGCGACCGTCTTGACAAGGGGTACTGCGACGTCGTTCCGTATGCACACCCTACAGATTACGCGGACACACCCTTCTCCCTCCACCAGCGACAACCTCCTCTGTACTTCTGAAGGCAGCTCCTCACTGATGTAGCCTTCTGTCGGGCGCGCACACAGAAATACAGGGCGGGGAGGTGACGAAAAAAACGAGTATAGAAAAATGGGCGCAAAAACTACGCCCGGCGCGCGAATACTTTCGCGGCAGAAAATGGGCGACGCCGAGTCGAGGATGCGCTCGCCACGAATGTGGGTCATTCGTTAGTCCCCCCCCCCGAGTATTCCAACGTCTATCATACACACCACCTCCTCACCGATACCCCTATTGCTAAGGATACCACACGACTAACATCACCCACCACTACCAACCCCGACATCGCGCAATTACACACCACCGCTTGCTTTCACGGTGGCGGTATTTACACGAAATGCAAACATGCGGGCGGAGTATCGCCAGTTTTCGTAGGAAATACGCCGTAAATTTTAACCCCCTCTGAACGTATTCGGACAGTAGGTCATCGTCGAATTACGACGACAACGAAGCAAACAAACCACAGTTTCAGCCCCTCATGCATTCCCCATCGTGGCATTTCGCTAATTATCCGGCGAAGCGTATCGTCATCGACGCGTTACGTTAGCGACATAAACGACGGCGGCGACATAATAACGACAACGTCACTACCCATGGAGGTAGAGATGGGCGTGCAAAATAATAAATGAAACAGTAAAAGACCGAGATATAATATACTGGAGGGGGAGGAAAAATAAAAACAAGACACAAACCATCGAGAAAGCATTTACTAGGTCACCGCGCAACATTCCAAACGAAAATATGCGATGCACTGGCACAATCTCATACTCACACACGCGAATGTGTGTACAGTGTACACTATACATATACAGCTATAGAACATAGGTACATATTATATTGATACGTTATAATGGCACGAACAATCAGCGATCGTAGGAACGTGGGGAAATCAATCCCCGTGAGCGCCGCAAGGGGTAGCGGGGAACGTGATTCGGTAAGGAAAAACCGACATAGAAGGCTGAGGCCAAATTTACAAGTATACGCGTTTGTACGCATCGTTAAGAGGGAGGCAAAACATAGGATACGGAGCGAGGTTGGGGGCGGCTGGGTCGAGTGAAAAAAGTAGGCTACTGTCGGAGAGCCAGCCCGTGTAGTAAAATCGACCTTCGGATAAATGTGGCAATGTTTACGTTTCTGTTGGCGTCGTTGTCGTCGACGAGAAGGTGCGCCTTGCACTTTTCCAAACATGGATTGTAATAGCGTTTTTGAAGCATACATTCGCTAACTTTTATTTGTCCTATTGCCCCCATTTCGGATAAAAAGATTACTCAACGCCTTTTAAGCGAAACAACAAGAGATACGCGGAGACAAACCACCACGCTCCTGGAGCGGTTCAGCACCCCTAAAAAAGAGCGGTATTGCCTACTCTAATCGGTAGACTCACTCGCGAGGAAGCGAAATTGAAAGAGATTACTTTCTAAAAATTTTGAGCTCCGCCAGAACAGACTTGGAACACCAGCATCACGCCAATTGAGCGGTCAGATCAACTCTTTGAAAGGGAATACATTTATCGGTATAATGAGTCTTCCTACAGAATACTAGATTCACAACTGACTAAACAAAATAAGGTTGAAGATGAAAACACAAAAAAAAAAAAATTCATGATAAGAAAAAACGACCAGTTCTCAAAAGGCGATTTCACACGATTTTGTTTCGACTTGGTTGTACCAAGTATTTCGGTGGATTAGGTTTACTTAATCGAAATCTTCCACCGATTAAAAACATGGTGCAACCACCTTTACCACTGAAAAAAAAATATTAGTTTAGCACAGAATATGACAAACTGTTAAAATATAGTATAATAACTACTCATACGATATCAAATAAAATTCAACTTGGTGGTTCAAAAATTGAGGAAGTTAAAAACATTTTTTAATGAAACTCAAACTCATTGTGGAAAACCTTAGGTCGTGAAACGGATTCCATAATAGAAGGCAATCAACAGCTTTGTGTGTTTACCACTTTCGTACAAAAGTATGAGAGAACCAACCTTAGTAAACAATAGCTGAAGTTTGATGTAGACTAAGACCTTTTATAGTGGGTACTGTACATGCACATTTACTTAAAACATACGTATTTGTGTATGTATTGATGATCTAATTACATTGTACTCTGTAGATAACAAACTACAACGAACGCACTTGTCAACATGATGTGATCGGTGCTGAGCTAATTCGTCATGATCTGAATTACACTCATTTAGTCAACCTTTTGGTAGCAACTGTCATCGAGTGGTCCGAGCCCCTAAATATCTCACATCGGTGTGATCCCTACACCCATATATTGCAAAAACTTCGGGGTTTTTGTTCCACATTACCAAGTGAAATATCCATGGATAACAAAATTCCAGTGCTAATTGAAGATTGTAGCTAAATTAATACTTTAAGAAAAGAATAAATAAATTGACGTACCTATTCATTCTATAGAATGCAAAATTTATCACACTTTCTATACAACTGAATAAAATACATTTTTCTGCATATGGCCACTCAAGTTGAATTCGCACTATGCTATGCTGATGATCTGGGTTAACACAATATATCATGAGTTATGACCTTTTGACTATACGTTACTACATATAGTGAAGATCACGAAAATTTTTTCCCACCTTTACGAGCCTTATATACGCCCCTCGCATTTTATCTATATTTTATACGGTTTTATCCTTTTTTGCGAAACGTATCTCCTTGTTCTTTGAATATTAGAAATAATGGTTGCGTCATAAATTATTTGTCAACTCGAATTTCCCCAGAGGCATAATTGGAACAACGGATGTATATTCGGCCCTTTCAATTGCAAATACGTACGTCAATAGTACTAACGATAAGCAAAAAATTTTAGAACGACGTTTTATAACCAACTCTTTACTTTAATTTTTCGAATAGCATGAAAATAATCAACCATTTTCAACGGCGTAACACGTTTAGAGGAAAACTAAGTCAAACCATATACCAATATTTTATATAAAGGATCACTTAAAGCACTATTTCAACTGTCTAGAACCTTTTAGAGTCATAGTATTCATGACCCCGAGTATATGATCATGATCACTTTTGCGTTAAAATTCACAAATAGCTGCGCCATTATTCAGCTCACAAGCGACCTAAATACTTGCGTTATTAGGAACATGATCACTATCTCGAGCGTAAAAATTTTTTGCTAATATTTTCGCGAAAAACTGATTATTAAGGTCTCAAGTTTAGCAACAATTCCGGAGAGAAAAAAAAAGTATAATACAGTATGTTTGCAAATTTTACGAAAATACCTCGATAATTTATACATGTTTTGAAAAACTTATCATACTCCCAATGTTATCAATAATTGACAAACATAAAATTCATGTAGGCACTTCGCAACTAACTTGCTTCGTGGTTTCAAACAATGAAAAGAACAAAAAATATCTCTGCCGTGCATCAACGTCGGTGTGTGTTTTACAAATGTCAAATTTTGCAATGGCTGCCATTCGAAAACCAGCGGACCGATTTGGCTCAAACCAGACCCTTATAGTCTCCAACGGCAATAAAAATTTCAAGCCAAAATATTTTAATTTACGGAAGTTATCGTGATAACATGGTGGGTTAGCAACACTTTGAGAACCCCTTCCTCTGAAACCAGCGGATGAATTTCAAAAATTCTAACACGAATGTGTAGCCTATGAAAGCTCCTAATCCTACCACAAGTTTCATTGCCATAGGTCAAATAGCAGAGGCTCCACAAACTCCAAAAAAGTGCCGAAATGAGCAAAAAGTGGAAATATATCCATATATATGTATTGTGTAGAGAATAATTTGACTAACCTATATATTCGTGATCTACGACTCACGATTGGCGCTTTTCCACAGGTTAAGCCACTGCACTGAATGCAATAGTTATATTTTTCAAACTAAAATTTTACTAAACTGTAAAACGGGCACGAAATGTTGTACGCATTAAAATACACAAGACACGTGGAAGACGAGTCCTTAGATAGACATTGAGCGCTTCATCCGCAAGGGTTTTCTCGACAAAAATATTAAGATTAACTGTTTATGTAGGTTCTCAAAGAAAATCCACATACTGAAATTGATCTGGTATTAAGACCCAAGCGTAGAGATAGGTTCGTTTTTCGTTTCATGATCGTATGAAATTTTAAGCGCCACTCTAAAATTCATGTGCATACATGTACATACCAACAGGCATTACGAAGCCCGAATCCCGGTATATACCATGGACAACAGGAAGTCTCGAAGCAATACTAAAGTAAGAAGAATACTACATACAAGCTCTTCCGAAGGAAAAATGACAGAAAAATTGAGCCCCTCTGAAAGAAGGCAGAATTCTACGGGCATTGATAAAAAAAATTTTCTTGGTTATGGGAATCTATGACATAAAGGGCGATCTTCATAAAAGTATGAATAAATGTAAAGTATACGTAAGGCTGAAGGTGGGTGATACCGTCAGAAAATTCCATTAAATAAAAGTATATATTAGAATAACATCAATAATTATAATTCCTAAAAAATTTTGAATTAAAAATAGGTACAAATACAAAATAATTTTAAAAATAAATAATTTTATACTAAAAATAAACATTAATAATACATCAATAATGAACATAACATCAACGGTCATAATAATATTAACTATAAATATTATAAATATATTTCCAAATCTTGTTATTTAGTACACTTATTCGGATCTAAACAAGGATGACAATGAGACCTACAGTTTTTGGTTTAAATGGGTTGGATGGTACATCTTTTATACTGCATCTTTGAAGTTTCAATGGTTCTAAAACGTGTAATTTTTAAACAAGTCACGAAATTTGATACCGACATGAAAACATTATATTTTAACATTATGCGAAATTTGGAGCTTAACGGTTCATGCATAGAGGTGATTTGAAAAAATATAAATATTGATAAGAAAAAAACCAGATGAATCGAAGAAGTTTAGTGGAATGCAGATTTGTTGTTATTTCATTTTCTAAGCAATCGTATGTAAGTAATAAACTGCTCACTTATTTTACAACTTCACAATACATTTCATTATGTATTTCCTTGACATTTAATTTTAAACCTCATTTTTACACAACAACCTACCAAATAATTGATTTATTTTGTATTCGTATTAATTATGTATTTATTCATTCATTTATTTAGTTTTTTTTAATATTTTTTATTTATTTATTTATTTAGTTTTTTTGGTGCAGCACACCTACATTTTCTAGCAGGGATTGCTGCACTAAAGTCTTTTAAAATTCAGCTCAAAAGAAACAGTAAGCTCTGTTAACGTTGAAATCGCACCAAAATCACGTTCCAAACTTGACTCTCAAACCACACCAGAACCACATCGTTAACAAGAAGTTTAGAAAAACAAATTCTTCGAGAGATATTTCAACACAGCAGTCTCACACACCACTGATTTGAATGAGTCGGATGTCAGAATTTGGCGGCCAAAATCAACGGCCACGAATATCCCATTTTTTTCTTCTTCTTCTTCCCGTAAATCACAGCCATAAATACGTTGCTTCTGGCCCGCCACAAACGCCTACATTAGAAATCATCGAAGTGGTGACGAAATTTCATTCAAACTTCCAATGAAATCTCACCTCGTAAAATCAACACACCCATTTATTTAACCGCACCAGCTTTCTCACAAACGTCAATACCATTCTATAAATTAACCAATTTTCACGTTTATTGTAATGTCACCGGATACGATTGCGACTGCGTGTTTGCCCATGTATGTGTCAATACCATTAACTGAGGCATGATAAACGATAAACTTCAAACAAATGGAATGCAGAATTTGGCGAAATTTGACGTCACTCGCGGAGGAACGGTATTATTTTGCACACATGCCATCGCATAGGCGTGGATCGTTCGTGTTTGAACACGGGTCAGAAGGATTAATGGGGGGAAAAAAAGGCAACGATCGAAATTCCACGAAAGTTAAATATCAGCTAATTCCATAATCAGAGAATGAATTTTGATCAGGAAAATTAACATAACAGGACGGAGGGGGGGAGCTGATGAGGCATGGGTAGTACGGCAAAGATTGTATTCTAGTGCCGTTAAATGGTCTGAAGAAATTCATTTAGAACGAAATAAATGCGCCCGTGTGTTTTCCACAGGGCTGCTCACTAATAGCCAGGCATCTGGAACGAATTATCCTCCGTAAAATGGCAGTACTCTTGTTCACGTGAAGCAAAGCAAAAAAGAAAAAAAGTACATCAAAGAGATAATTGTCATCCTTTCTCGAAGTACTTTTTTTTTTTCCTCGTGACATACAATTCTGGTTATAATTCTACGGACCACGAGTAAGAAGGCGAAATTTCAATTAAAATTGTCTTTCAGATAAAGAAGTATGTCGAAAAAGATGTTGCAGGCCAGCTGAATGCAGTAAGCCTCCTAAACCATATGATGCGTACAGATGCGGTAAAAAATTCTACTATAGTTGAACATGAAAATGAAAAAATAATAATAATAATAATAATAATAATAATAATAATAAATAATAATAATTCTCAGTAACATACTCACACTCAAAGTTGCATATGCAGAAGTATTAAGATATGCAAGGGAAACAACACACAACTCACCTGCAACAAAAACCACAAAACAAATTCGTTAACATGGCATTGAATTACGACAAAATACAGTACTTCGTCGATTATTCAATTTATCTCTACTGCACACAACATATCCAAGGATAAATTATTTTATAACGCAGGCACTGATGATTTATTTTCAAGGAAACTAGGAAGGCTAGTCTAAATCGATGAGTTTTCGCAGTCAAAAATATTCCAGTCACTGCGTAAACAGGACTTTATAATGGATAACTAGAAAACGTTCACAAATTACGAGGAAACTGATTCGGATTCAACGAGTAATAAATTTAAAAAATGAAGAACCTACTACAGATTTTCGGAAGCTAGCTCCGTAAAAAGGCGGTGATTTTAAGGAAGAAGAGATCTGATTCAATAAATAAAATCCCGCCTCTCTCATTTTCACCTGGAGACAAAATAATGGTGTAAGATCTGTATTACAACTTTTTTAGTTTCAAGAATTACCAGTCATTCACTACTTCCGCTTTTGTAAGTCAAAGAAAAACTGTATTATCTTCAAGTCTTCAATTTTTCGATCGATCAAACAAGACATTTATTTGTTCTTTTCAGTTTTTTTTATAGTATTTAAATAATAGAGACGCAGGAACGACACGTCATTGGTGTTAAACATTGATATCTATTATAAATTTTAAACACGTTTTACACACGAAAACTCACTTCCACCATGTAGGATTAGACTACAGAATTCGAGTATCATCTTTTTCAGGCGATTAGCGAAGCAACAGTTCACGTTTCAAAAGTAAATTCGAGGAAGACAGTATAAGAACTCGAAAATAGGTAAAATGATTTGACTGCGTTTCACTTCATGTACCTACCTCACTTCGCATACCACAGTGTTCTTAAACAAAGACACAAAGTAGTGGAATACAAGAGGATCAACATTATAGGTAAATTAGTATGTTTTGACCAACATGTTTTCGTCATTATTTTACTAAAATGAATTTCGAATTTCATCATTTTCACAACGCAATTAAGATAATCAGAACTACATCAAGTAGTCGACGCATCTGGATAAAAGAAAGACTTAACTCGATAAACAATAATAATTTATAAACGACAAAACAACAAAAAAAAAAAAAAAACTTCTCTAATGCAGCAGCAGCTCTGTTAAGAAAAGTATGTTTTCAAAATGTAGAAAATTAATTGCTAAAAGGTTAGTAACAGATCATAATTGGTGATTGCATTGAATTTTGTAACTGTTGACCTAAAAAATTACGTAGTATAAAACCATCACCTACTACAAAATCAAAACAAAAATATATTTCATGGAAGTACCATCCGGCTGATTTGCACTAAAATCAGTAGATCAGGTCCTTGGCTTAGAACAAATGTTCGCCCCAAATTTCGGAACTATCTCAACCAGTACCGTAGTAACAAGAAAATGGATTATATACATAATCTACATTAATAAAATAGAGTCCTGACTGACTGACTCATCACCGCCGTGCTAAAACAACTGCACCGAATGACTTGAAATTTTAGAGCTATATCATTATCACAATGTAGATGCTCACTAAGATAAGATTTTTAAAATTCCACCCCCTAGGGGTCAAAAAAGGGTGAAATGTGTTTTTACATTTTTTTTCCAATATCTCTTTAATGGGTTGAGATATCGAAGAAATTAAATATTGTTGTATTCATTCCTTAAAAATCAATTTCTGAATTTTTTGAAATTCATCCCTTAAGGGGGTGAAATGTGTTTTGACTTTTTCTCACATTTTTGTCATTATCTCTTCAATGGGATGAAATATCGAAGGAATTTTTGCACTAAATTAATGTTCAATTCATTCTTTAAAAATAAATTTCTGGATTTTCGGAAATTCATCCCTTAAGGGGTAAAATGGGGCGAAATGTTTCTTTACTTCATTTTACATTATATAAAGAAGTACTTCGGTGAATAAAATTTGGAAAATTAGACAAATTGGTATAATTTAGTTGTTTTTTCATTTTAATTTTAAATTATAATTAAGTTCATATTGTAATTTAGTTTCTCATATTCTTTTTCGTTGAACAAATCAAAATTTTTCAAATTCATAGTTTACTTTTGATCCCCTAAATCTTGAGGTGAGAGAAAGTAACACCAGAGAAAGTTGGGCCGCGAAGCCTCCTAGTTATATAATATACAAGTCCTAAAGCTTTGGCTTGTGCTGGCCTGGTAACACTATTTAATTGTTATTTCGGCAGAATAACAAAACAGTTGGCGCATGCGCATGAGTTTTTAAATAATTTATTTCAGTTTTGACTGAAAAAACAGAATTAGGCGTTTATTATATTAATACAATATGAATTTGAGTTTTTGATGTGAAAATTTTAAATTTTCCTTGAGATATGAAACGAAAAACGTACTTACTCCCTACCCCAGATCGTTTCATGAGATCAAGGTTAAGAAGTTCTCAGATTTTCATATAAAACTTACTTAAAAAAACATTATGTAGAATTTCGATGTTAATCTAGTGAAATTTTTAACGCCTGATGGACGTAAACCACCTTGTACGGATTTGTTCTAAGACTTGCATATTGTCGCATCCAACAAGGTCTCATCACAATCTCCTTCCACACCTCCTTCAAGACACTGGTTGTGAGCCATCAATCAGAAAATATGAGCGATGAACTTTTTTTTCTTCTTCCTTTCTTTACGAATTTGACTTTGAAAAACAAAACCTCGACAATACTCTCTGCCATCCGACGTCCTTCTTTCTGCGACATTGGAGCAGTGTTTTGTTTACATTTCTCTTTCGAAATAACCCGAGTTTTCGAACGCTACTCGCACCGAGACATAATGACGTCGACCTCGATTTCATAGATAATTTTTTTCAAAATGAAGAAATAGTTGACGGGGGAAAAAAGGAGAAGAAAAAAATACGAAGTCATTCGTCGTTAACGACGACATCGGCAAGAAAAACCATTTCAATTAAAATGAAACTTCGTAAACTAATTACAAGGTTTCTTGCAGATGTGTAACGTCTATGCGTATATTTAGACGTATATACATATCAATATAAAAACAAGCTAGTAAGTCAATGAATAAAAAGCGGAGAGAAGGACAGGGGAAAGATGTAAACAAATAGACACTCACACACATTTCACAAATTCACACAGTACCAACCAAAACAGGAAGACTTTTGCGGGAGATTTACGACTAGGTTTTTTCTTTTTCATTCCTCCTAAATTATGCAATTTACCTCTTAATTAGTATGCAGAGGTCGAATTAAACTAAAAACAGAATTCAAGTTTAAAAGGAACAATACCGAACTCGGACAAAGTGTTTTTCGTGTCTATGACCTTGTGTATCAATTTTTCAAAGTACCAAAATAAAAAACAAACGCAGAGCAAAAAGTGAACATTTTCATGTCCATTAATCGGACGTCAACCACGCGTCAAGAGGAGCAGAACAGCTGAGACGATGAAAAATCAGATATTCGAATCTGAATTCATTGAAAATAACATGCAGTTATAAAGTATTGGCTCGGTTGACGATGACGATGGTTGCAGACGGTGAACAAGTTGACACCATTGATGATTTGTTGATCAATCAAGTTAAACAGACCGTCCATTCGGTCATATTGATTCAAGCACTGGGTTATATTTAGAACTTATCCAGCTATTAAATGAGGAAGAATTAGCAACTGTACGCTGAAACCCGATTTTCACTTTTTCACTGATTTTAACGAGAATACTAACAAAAAGGGTCACACACTTTAGCTGAATTAAATTTTTGGAAAAACAAATTCAGGAAGTCCCTGAACTACAGTCATTAAAGATTAATAAGATATTCGACCACAGAATTTGTGGTTTCAACCACAACAATAATTGTGGTATGTTTTTATATTTATTTTCATTCATTCACTCTAATACGAACTGATCACTTAAATTTACATTTAGAAAAAAAGGTGTGTGTGTGTATGTGTGCGCGCGCGCGCGTGAGTGTGTTCATTTAATACATACTAAAATTTATTATATCGTGGGACATAAGCTGGATGCAAAAATTTAACTTATTAAATGATGCTAAAGTAGTGGTTTCATTAGGCACCTAATATTATATTATCGTCAAGTACCAAAGTAAGATAGTATTCTTCAAGTAATGAGAATCATTTTTGTATCCGTTGGTAAGTGGGAAAAATTGGCACCAATGAAAAACGTGGCATTAGGGGCTGCTTTCTTGAGGTGTTCCGAGGTAAAAATAAGATCATACACTATTTTTTAATTTGCCATTAGTTCCGAATCATCACAGCTAATTGGCAATCCTATGTCAGTCCAGTCTTATGTTTTACAAACAAAATTTTTTTTCAAACTTCGCCTGAAATTTTTAAAATAATTTGAAGGTTACATACAATGACTGATGATTGGACGGAGTAGCGGAGAATCTAGTTCATTAATTTTTCATTATACGCTTTTATTCTACTCCTCAATTTGTTGAAGTACACCGGATGACCAACGTCAGCGCTGTTTTCACGCGTTGCGACACACGCAAACATACACTTATATCGGTTCTTATCAGTTGTTTTTTCAATTTTTGTTTGTTTGTGTCTGGGAAAAATAAGTGAGAAATTTTATTTTCTCTTTCGCCGTTATTTTCTTCTTTAAATTATAAAAGCGTATTTTTTTTTAAACTCGTTTTTAACCTAACTTATTTTGTACCATTATTATTATTTTTTTCCTAATCTCAATTTCATTAGAAATTTGTAATGACTTTTCAATGAGACGCACTATAGTGATGTTTTAACAAAATTACGAAAATTAATTTTTGATAAAATATTATGCCATTGAAACTATAGAATGCCTAAATTGATGGATTGATTTTCTTTACAGTGACTTAACGAACTCGAGCAATTCGACCGACAGAAAAAAGAGATCTGAATTCAAAGTCACGATTAGGTAAACAAGATAAAAGAAACATAAACTAGTGAAAACGTGAACGATATGGACAGTTGATAACGATAATTAAGTATCATTGTGTGAGATCAATATCGCCATTTGTCTGTACACGTATTAGTATGACGATAAATTTTTAAATTTCATCAATGTACTCGCTGATAATATCGGTTCATGAGAGAAACGTTCCAAAAATAAAAAGGATGCGGGAATCCGATAACAATGCTGAAGCCAATTCAATTTTCAGTCGGAACTATCACATTTTTTTTGATAATCTACTCCCCAGCACAATGTAAGATTCATTCCATTGATTGAAGATACAGAATTATAAGTATAGTCAATTTTCGCTCGCCTGCTTACTTTCATCAATTCGGCGTGAAATACATACAAATAAAAACAGAGAAGAAACAAACAAAGAAACCTGAGTTTTTTTTTTTTACAGAATATGCATCTCTTTTGCGGAGTGCATCGTCTTCTTACTGTTACATTTCACAGATACAGACTTGCTCGTAAATGACGTTCGAAAGCTCCTATCATCTTCTTGACTACGGTGAAATTTTTTCGCAATCGACGTAATATCAAGGGAGGTAAATAACAAACTAACGAACGAAGAAAGGAGAAAAAAACAAAAAAACACCACGACCCTACAGAAGGTCGCTTCGCCGTTTCAACCGGAGACCTAATTTTTTTCGTTGCTGTCGAAAAGAGCAGTGCAGAGAAAGAGGGAGAGAGTGAGGCAGAAAGGCGAGTAAGTAAGAAAAAGGAGAAGAACGCGTGCCCTTTACCCTCCGCAGTTGTTCGCGTCTTATAAAAATACCAACGCGGAAGTAAAGAAACGAAAAATATCGTCGGTAAGGACACACGCCGTGTGGTCATGAGACGCACACAAACCCAGGCCAGACGATTAGTTACAAGATAAACGCCGCCACGAAAAATTTTTCTGCAATAGGAAGGAGGGAAGAGAGATTGGAAGTTTCGTCATATCTTCTTTGAGCTTCTGGGCTGAATCAACACACATATACATATATACATATATACATACATACATACATACACATACACACACACACACGCGCGCGCGCGCGCACGCACGAATACTCACATTTTTATTGCATTAAGTATGTATTAAGAGCCCTATTACATGATAGTGTGCAATACAGACCAGTGACGGTGAAGACCAAGAGTGTGGCCAAGGAGGCAATTGCCCCCTCACCTTCTTTTTTTTTTTTTTTTTTTTCGCTGGTCACTTTTTAAATTTGGAATATTTTTAGTAATAAGGTTCCATAAATGCAAAAAAATTTCCAAAAGAGACGAGAGAAAAAAGTCATCAAATTATTTCACCCCTCCCCCACTCCAAAAGAAATCCTGACTACGCCATAGGCGAAGACCAGATAAAATTTTGGTCTTGTTCAGACATTCAGCTTTTATCTGCTGAACAACTATGATAACAAACAGCACACCATGCAGATGTGGAGGCCATGCACACACGCGCGTGCGCATACAAGAGCGTCTAGGCACGCAAAATGAGTAATGCCAGGTAGATACGATTACGATGCACGCATGAAAAAATCTCACATAAGGATCTCGAATACAGGAAAATTTACTGATTCTGCAAACGCTCCAGACGAAAAAAAAAAAAAGTTGTAATTTTATTATATTTCTTGGAAACGTTGCCATCTATCAAATTTTGTCTATACCAACGGATGTGCTTCTTTTCTTTGCTGAGAACATCCATATTTGATGATACGGAAAAACAGTTGCATTTTCGAGGAAAAAAAAAAAAAAAAGAAGCAATTGCACACTCCGTATCAGTCACCTCAACATACGTCAGAATATCACTGAACATTCCCCGACTACTTCATTGTTTTGTCTATTACTTCAACGAACTCGTCTCTAACACGTGGGTCGATTTCAAAAATAGTAAGAAAGGCAGCAATTCCTTAGTCAGAAAACTGAGTTTTGTCATCATTCTTTAAGCTAAATTTATCGTTGATAGTACCCACTTGATAATGCAACTTGACTGATATGCTAGGAGAAAAAATACTCTTTAAATGAACAAACTTCGCCAAATAAAGATAGTTGAAAATCTTTTTAACCGTCCTCATATCAGCCACCGTGTATAAATATCGTAACTAAACTTCACCAAACGATGATCCATCTTCCAACAGATACCTCAAACACTGGTAAAATGAAAGATGTACGATGCCCAAGAAATGTAAATCAATTTTCAGATGTACCTTTATTTCGAATCTTTTCGAGGAATCAAAAATAGTCTAAATGCGAAAACCAAATAGCCTACAAAATTTGCTCTCAATACTCCCGAAGAGAACTATAATTAAAGGGTAAACTGTAATAAATCCATACCACACTTTGAATTGAACTGCTGTAGGTGCAGCGAGTCAAGCCCAAGAAACATAAAAAAAGTGGGAGGTAGTCAGCTTCTGAAGGCCAATGCTCTCCCAGCAAGAATTTTCCAGAAGCATGTATAATCTTTCCAACTAAAGAAAATAGGGCATATCGCGCCATTTTGAGTCAAGAATACAACGACTGCAAGTCTCGAACATTTTAAAATTCAAATTTAATTTCTCGAAAACCAAGGGCAAAGATATAAGAATTTTAGAATAAAATTTGAATTTTTACATCTTCAGTTCAAAGCCATTCCCCAGAAAATTTCATGTTTTTTTCGAGCAGCGCATGCTGTGACGATTAAAAGCATTTTTCACATTCAACGAATGTGGTTTTGATGCGAATAGACGGAGAAATAAAAATTACTGAAAATTATTTCACCTTTTTTGCAGGTACTATATTATTAATATTTCGTTCTTCAAAGCTTAGAAGTTCTTAAAATGTTCTATGATCGAAACTGCATTCTACGATTTCCAATTTAAGGAATGGAAACAACTGAAAAAAAAAAAAACAATCGGTCGGGGTCATCTAATCGCGTTGTTCTTGCGAATGACGTAAACAAAGAGAGGGGGAAAAGATGGAAGTATTCGTCGCAGAACATGCAAACCAGCCCATAAAATTTCAGGGATCAAATCTGTTAGGAGTATTGCAGAGAAGGCTTCAAACCGGAACGGCGGAATGCTTTCGTCGGCGAGCAATATGGGCCAAAATTGATCGATTACCCCAAAAAACGGAAAGGGTGTAAGCGCGCACAAATACACGGCCGTGAAGGGGAAGAATGAAGTTTTGCGCGTCGATATGCACATAGGAAAGAGGTCGTAAGCGACCTCAGAGAAGTCGACCTAAATTCTGGCGAAAAACTGGCAACGTGCGATTGGCTAGGCGTGAAATTACAATAGGGAGGAGGCTAAAAGAAGAAAAACATCGTAAACTCAAAGGAAGGTCGAGCGTTTCCGAATGAGGAAAAAACTACGAATTTGTTTAATAGTTTCCCCCTCCCGACGTTAATCTCCTTCCACGACTATAAATTTGACACGAGATTTGTCCACCAACCACATTACTCCGAAAAGCGCGGACAATATTATTATTCAACAGCTTATGCTGTCAAAACAGGTCAATGAAACACTACTGCTTCATTCTAAATAGCTAGTAACGTAAAGACGAAAAAAAAAAGGAAAAATACCGTTGGGCTGGAAAATTTTAAATTTTAAATTTAAAAAAGCGTTAATCTGAATTAATCTTGGATGGACGAAGATTATGAAAATTCGACTCCACGCTTTAAATTTTACGAATTCATGGACAAATTTGAAGAATGTCAATTTTAAACACAAAAAGAGGGACATCGCTAGTGAGAAAAGGGGACAGGGATCAATAATCAATGTCGCAGATTGCGGCTATGCTCCCTCACGTCTGAAAAAAAAAAAAAAATTAGCAATCGAGGCAAAAAATTAGAATTATGATTAGTCTCTTCATTTTAGAAAACAACGAATTCGCCATTACCAACCAGAAAATTTCGGAAGAATGTTTTATTTTGAAGATCTCATCTACACAACATTTAGAATTAAAAAAGGTCGATTGACTTGCTCAATTTTTTACCCGAAAAACATCTTACTTTTGGTTAGTAAAAAGTAAATTGTGTAGTATTTCCTCAAAAACTGACACTAAATTCGCGCTTGGACTCGCACATAAATCACATAAAACACAAGAATTAATATTACATGGTATAAACTCGATTGAGCCAGAGGTGAGCAAAGGGCATTTCAAATAAAAAAACTGAATTAATGTTTGAACATTGAACTTGACACGTGGTGAAGTAAGCTCATAGTCGGAGCGTATAAAAAGTAAGATTTCAATTAAAAAAAGTTACAGATGGTTTAAAACGAAAATTTTTTTTTTAAAATTCACCAAATTTGTTTTACTTTTTTCCCCCCTTAACTGTTGCTTGGCCATCTAAAATAACGCATTTAACCAGTGGTATTCCCAAATGAACTTAAATAGCGTTCGCAGTGAATTCCCTTCACATCACGAAAGAATTAACACAGTTTTTATGATCAACAGAACGACTCGATCAGAACGATAAATAAACACCAACTGAACGAAAACAAATTATGACTGCGTTAATTATTCACAAATAGAATAAAAAGAGGCTGAAAATTTTCAACAAGTGACCCGAATGAAAGAGTACGTGAACTATTGATATCGTATTATTCATATTTAGGCCTGTGTGGATTACATCAAATGACATAGTCGCCGAAAAGTGAGCTATTATCAGTGCATTGCACTTGAAACACATTATGTAGTTTGTTTGTTCTTACTTGCACAAACATGCAAGCAAGATACAACGTTTGCACTGCGGCTAACCGATAGATTAATCTTGGGGCAATGTCACAGACCGGTACAAAGTACATATACATAATTTTATCGGTTGCCATAGCAACCACAAAGTACGACGTAATTTATTAGCACATATACATATGTATTCTCTACATATGTATGCTTGTGTGCGTGTAAGGATCCAGTATAAAAGGTCATGAAAATCTGAGCTAAATTGTACAATGTTTGCACAGGTCTTGGCTCCCCCATACCTTGTGTATGATTTATGGTGAACAAGCAATAACTGTAGAACACCTTCTGTTGTTGGAATATCTTCCACGATGTAAGGTATTCCACAAAGTTTTTTCACAAAAACTTACTTATAGTCATTGAAAATCTAAAGTTGACAGAGTGATGATGTTAGAAAAACTTTAAGGCAGAAGCTTAAGTTATCTACTACACCAGCAGCGACTAAAATAAACGATAGGGCGCGATCCCTCCAAGAGCGCACGCACCTTTTGAGTAGTGAGGTGTTTGAAGAAAATCTAGCGGGAATGGGGCGACGACGGATTTTCACAGGAAGGAATTTTGATTTGAAGTAGGTTTTTTATGACAATATTTCGATCTCACGAAACGACTTGGGGTGGTGGTAGGTACGTTTTTTATTCCATAACCTAAGAGAAATTTTAGCACCAAAAACTCAAATTGATATAATTATATAGTTATACACTTATACAAACCATTTTCTTGTTACCTCAGTAAAGGTCGAAATATTTGTCCAATAGCTACGAAGTTTGGAACTAACATTTTGTACTGAGGAACTGACCTATCCATTTTGGTTCTGATCGGCTGGACGGTACTTCCGGTATCACTATTTTTACTTTGAGTATAAAATGCTTAATTTTAGACCAATAGTTACGAAATTTTAAACAAACATTAGTTATTATCTATTTGTAACATGCTACCAATTTTAGGTAAGTTACAAAATTCAATACGATCATACATCATAATGATCCATTACCAACTTTTCAACATCTATTTCTTATTTTCTGAAAACTACTTTTTCTAATGGAGCTACTGCTGCATTAGTTTTAATCCAGTTTGTTTTAGTTAAAATACTAGGTGAGTGTATGCGCAGGATTTTGACACAATTGATGAGAAAAAAAAGTAAATGGTTAGTCAATTCTTTTATATCAAGAAAATTGTGGGAAAATGTTTAGAGGATTTTAGCACTCAATAAGCAAAACATGATATACGAAAGTCATCATTTCAGAAAAAAGTTAATAAGGGTTTTTTAAAAAAAAGTAAGAAACTGGTCTTACCTCGAGAAGTCGGCACTTCAAAGATGGAGATCAAACATGAATTTCAATAATATTACGTTAGTAATCAGGACCGAATTTATTTATTTTCGATTTCAATAAATGCAGATAAGACCGTTTCATTGAAAGTGATTCGATGCTTTCATAAGTTAACTTGAACAAGCAACAAAGATATCGAAGGGCAGTCCATTAAAAAAAAGGCAAAAAAAAGTAACAAAAAGTGAAAAGAGCGCAAATTATTCTCACGTCGGGGTGGAAGAGAAGATGCAGTAGACTTCCGAAGTTCCAACCTATCACTAAGCACACTTCTGCGAACGAAAGACTAGCGCATTTTTCGTGTCCAAAGTGAAAGTTGTACTTGGTTACGAAGTAATTTGATAATTTCTTTCGAACACTATTATTTTGGGTTTCCCATAATTTCCACGCGATATTCCAACCATCATGTCTTCCGGGCACCATTTGTTGCTTTTCATTTCCAGTTCCACAAACATTTTTCAAACAAGTACAATCAAGTGCCACGTCAAGGAAAAAAAAAAAAAATTTAGGATTAAGAGAGAATACGCCTACGGTTAAAACGTGCACTTCTGTTTTTTTATTTTTTTCAGAAAAGAGAAGGTCTAATTATGTAATTTTCATAGCGTTTCGTAGATCTTCTTTCACATCCGTACGATCTTCGTGGACATACTTTTCGTGGGACGCAAATAATACCGTCGTCAGCGTCAGCTATCTCGTACGCATACATATGTTTCACAGAATTTTCTCTCTCTCTTTTCTTCCTTTCATTCTTAAAATACAGTTTGTGAGTCCCACTGGCGAAGAGACGGGGAGCAGTCAGAGGTAAACCGACGAAGTAACACAGTTACAGACATACGGTGGACGGGACACTCACACATACGTACATCCAACAAAGTATTATTAGTAGAGGTTTTTGCGCGTGCAAAAGATAAGAGGGAGTGAGAGATTGTGGCTAACGGGGGGAAGGGGGAAGCGGAGGTATCCGTAAAGTTTGTAATGTGCATCGTACGAAGGCATCGAAAAAGCGCTAGGAAACCTAGTGTGATCGTAGCAGAAATCGTTCATGATTACGTTTCATTATCGATTGCTCGCCAGCATTTACACGCTCGCATTTTTCAAAATATTAACAGCACATACGAATACATACAAACGCATACAGTATATTACAAAATGTATACTCTGGCATCATTCGTTATCATCGTCCTCACCACTAGTCACTTTTGTCGCGATATGGCGTAAGTTCTCCTTGAGACGGTGAAAATGAAACCCGATAACGTGGCGCGCAGAAAACGGACGATTGAGTGGAGGAACGGCGTTACGAATGATGTAACTTAGAAAAAAAGCTGCTTGGGTAATCTGGCGTCATAGGCCGTCATTTCTCGGTACGTAAGAGGCCAAAATAGAAGTGCCAAAACGCCGACACCGAGGGTGAGGGTTAGGGTTAAAGGGAAGTTATCGAAGCACTCAGTGAGCAAGGAAATATTTGTTTAAGAATTGTCAACAATAAGGTGGTCAAGCCACGGATCAAGGGCGTAAGTAGATTTGTCTTAAAGGGGGGGGGATCCACACATTCTCAGTGGTCTCTTCTGACCTCTCCCCCAAACAAAAAATCACCAAAACCAACAAAAAAACACGATTTTTAGAGGTCCAGTTTTTTTTTCACTGTGCTAAGGGGGGTCCAGACCTCCAGGACCTCCCTTATATACGCTTTCGGTACAAATTTTGGTGAATCGAGCAGCCATCCAAAGCCGCACAGACGGAAAAGCATTTTAAAAATTCGCAGACCTGCACTACCACCTTCCCCCAACCACACATTCCATCAAAAATACAGGAAGCTTGCGAGCACCAACCACAGAAAAGAAACAAGTACACTGGCCATGTATTAGCTCATTTTTAAAAGACAGATTTACGACTAGAATTCGAAAATAACCGACCAACGCAACGAGATTTTTCTAAATTCTAAACACAATTTGTTCTCACCCGACGAATCTCCTCAATCAACACATAAAAACGGTCGTTTGCAGAATAGTGCCTCGAAGACTGGAGGAAAATATGAATGAGAGAAAAACCCATAAAGAAAGAAACTGTTTGTAATGACAAATAATCGTCTGAAAAACTTACACTTTTCCTAAACTAAATGGGAATATTTATGAACAAAAAAGGGGCAGCATGGAAGCCAAGAAATGCAAGAAACAGCAATAATGAAATTGAAATAAATGCAGATGGATTAAGATCACCTACTAAAGCGTTGAAAGACAAAAAAAATACGAGAAATTCGATATAGGCCCATGAAATTTATACGTCAAGACAAAAGCAGTAACCATAACGGAAAGTAGCCATCTAATTTTCTTCAGAAACGATTTTCATCACTTTCACCCCTTATCTCCCAGGGGTTCCTCAAATAAGATAAAAACACACGATTACAAAAAGATTCGAGGAAAATTTTCTGTTAATTTTATTTGCTAAGTACAATCTTTTTTTATTCTTTTCGAAGATCATGAGCAAGGACAATTCACTCCCTCGTCATTAAAACATTTCTAAGCACGTTTACTCGTACAGTTCATCTACTACTCATCTAAAACAAGATTTTTTTGTACGAACTCCACTAACACGATTCCATAACATTTCTTATTGACAAAATAACCCTGGTTCTGGACGATAGAGAAGACACAAAAATAGCTCGAACTGTCGAATCCGAGCGACCAGCGCAGAAAAGAAACTCTTAATAAAAAATGGAATCATAAAACACTGAAAAAAAAAAGAAACTTAAAAAAGCTACTGAAAACAAGTAGTCTACCCAAACAAGCGTACAATAAATAAATCCCTAATATTTCGTTTATAGTGTTGATTCGAGGAAAAGGACGTCGAAAAATTGTCACAATTTTCACAGGATTTAAAACGCAAAAATCCGTTTTCAAATACGCATAATATTCGAACACGCGATCAACAGACTTTTCTGTACGGTTTGAAAAGAGCAGAGGGAGTTATGCATCAAGAAAATATTAATCACACTTTTAAAAACGCCTTGAATCGACTTCAACGAAAAAATGAATTCTTTTTATTTTTATCGCTTAACATCCTAGCACGAAAATCAATTCACGAAATTTGGGTTACTACGTTCGACTGGGCCTTAAAATAAAACAAAAAAAAAAAAAAAAATGGTACGACCAGGAAAATATCTGTTTAGACGAGGCGGGTACGAAGAATGAGAAAAGTAGGTAAGGTAAGTAGGTCGCTAACAACGTAAAAAAAAAAAAAAAAAAAAAAAAAAAAAAAAAAACAAACAAACAAAACAAAACTAAAATTAAATTAAAATAAATTGTTGCGTTAAAATGAGAGCGTTCTCTTCTCTGCCACTTCGCCTATTTATGTTTGCATTCTCAAAATATAAACGTAGAAAGTGAGGTAAAAAAAACTCAACTCTTTCCTTCCTCATCTGCCTTCCCCGACCGAAGCCCAGCCATATTATATCGTTCACACTGAACGATTATGTAATCTCGAAGTACCAACACACTGATGTACTCGGCTGTACATTATGGAAAACCCGTAATACACACAAACACACTCACTCGCATACGCGCAGAGAACATTATCTCTTCAGCAACATACAACCAGATTTCCGACAAACTATCGGTTAATTAGTTGATTAAATGGGATGGAGAGAGAAGGAATAAAAGAATAAGAAGGTGGGGAGAGTTGGGCAGCGACGGAGCGCGAAGGGGTGATGGTTTCACAGAAATTCAATCATCTTCTGTGGCCAACGCTTATAATAGAAATTCTCAAAAATGATACACTCGATACGATGACTCATGCGGACATACCGGCATGACGTCATGACGCTGTTTTCGTCGCTTCGTGTCGATATGCCGAAACACAAAAAACTTTTCGCAACTTTCAATGTTAAATTAGAGGAACATCGAATGAGTCACTCAAATTTGACAATGGGACGACACCGTCTCGCGTAGGAATGATCGTAACCTGCGTGTAAATTCAGGGAGCGTCCGGACATCGGTATTTACGCGTCTTCGTCTCCATCCCTTCGGCAGGGCGGGTAGAATTCGATTTTTCGTAAAAACGAATGAACACGCGGATGAGACGCATATTCAACGCAATTACAAAATTATCGCGTGATTACAGCATGCTGCAATCGTGAGCACAAGGCGCCAGGTGAAAACGAATATTCTTTCTTAGCAGTACGTAAAACTTATCAGGGCGAATTTTGATTTAATTTCGAGTGTATACGGTATTAATTAGAAAAGAGATAACGGTGGAGAACGAAGTCACAAATAGAATAAGTACATGCTTCGAATTTATGATACGGTCAAAAAACTAACTTCTGCCAGATGATTACGTTGCTAAATATTGCGATGAATATCAGAAAATTAGCTATCTACGCGCCATCGTGTACCACAGAATTTGCCTGTCACACGGCGCTTTGAAAGCGGGTATTTTCAAGCTGCCATTTTAATCCCAATTTGTACTAATATAAAATTGTATTTCTTAACTGACAACGTGATTTCATCATATGCAAACACAACTTCGTTGGAAAATCTTTTTTGGTAAATCCATTCATTTGAAGCAGCAATATCGACGACGACGACGACGACGAGAATCATGCATTTTTTCATACATCTGATCAATTCAAAACTATGAAAAAACTGAGATCAGTTGGGAGTAGAAGGTTCGTTTTTCAACATTCTCTGACCAATTCTTCAAGTTCAATCGTCCGTAGCTGGAACTAGAAAGTTAATGATATACGGCGTTATCATTGACTATCGCACACAAAACATATAAATACTCACAAAAAATTTCGCAATCCGTCAATACTATGCTTTCACGAGTCTTCATCATAAAAGGACGATTTATAAACGCCTCGTCGACAGGCGAACACGAAATTCATCATCGTAAAAATTTGGCACGCAAACCACTCCCCACATCTGGCAAATGTAAACAAGCTCCACATTCAATCATAACTCAAGTTATAAAAACTTCACTTTTCAACACGCGTACATTGCACTTCTGTTTTCTAGCGTTTTGTCATCAACCTATTCTTCGTTCTTTCTTCCCCATTCGATTTTTCAATACCTGATCAACAAGTAACACTGAATTAACTCTATTTATACATAGTGACAACTAGGGTCTCACAAACTCCTAAAAATTTCTAAAACTAATTTCATTCAACTTAAAATACCTATTCCACGAGTAGGGAGTACCATTTTTTACTACAGCCCCTACTATGATTTAATAGGACGGGATTTCTTCCTAACCAAAAAATGCAACCAATATTACGACAAGAGTCAAGACCACAGCGCACACTTCGTGTCAGCTCTACACATAAAACTTCTATCAAAACACTTCACATCTATCTACGTATCATCATCGTCATTATCCAGGTTAAAAATAAATTTTACGTAATCCTTCATTATCGGTAGTATGCTCGAAGTCTCACAATTCTCGTGCAAATTGGTGAGGTAATTTTTATTTGTATTGCACAGCCAACTACTAAATTAAGTAAACCATGGAAATTATGATGTCAAAGAGCATGAAAGACCCCCCCGCAGTCGCGTGAATGTACTTGTCATATAAGCATGGAAGAGAGAAAGAACCATATATGTCTGAAACTGTCATTTTGAGCAGAGGAGGTTATTAGCCCTCCTCTTGTCAAGGGTATCGGCTCAGGTGGATTACTTCACTTAGTCCACCTCATAACAACAATAATATCCTCTTGGCTGTACTGAGAAAACTACCATGAAATTGAATTTCTAGTTTATTTGCATATATTGTAAAAATAAATTATCCCCAAGTCTATACAAAACGCAAAAACTAAAAGGGAATTCGTGAAAGGCAAAATCTTGCAAAATCAAGACAAAAATTAATTTACAATACTCGGCAGCTTTTGGGCCGCCTTCCCCACATTCACCCATTTTCTTGCATTTTATATCGATTTATGGGTAATTTCAAGTATTGCTAATTTAATCTACAACAAGTGAACGATCTCAGAAGAAACTGAATTGCATGAGCAGTTCACTTAATACAAACAAGAGGTGAAACTCATAACATTCGGTGGTGTACACAACGTAGGGGTATTCATAATTTTCGGCTTCACAGTACCCAGTCAGTGTGCACAAATCGGGTGGCTCAAGTGTTAGAGAACAATGATAGTAAAGTCCTCGACATTGACGAATTTTGTAAGTGATAAGCTTTTATTTACAATTTGTCAAAAATATCTGCGTCAACATACACAACCATGTAATTTGTCAACGTAAGTTCGAGGTCACGCATCGTTTTTTCGATCTAAAATTAGGTATCCCAGAAACTTTTTTTTTCTTCTTCAATATAACCGCACGAATCGCAAACCACCGTTGAGAAAATCCGTACATCCAAATTCAACGCCGCAACAACACAAATCAATTTCCGCGTGCTTAGGGAAGCCACAGTGCATCGATAAGGTGAGAAGTGAGAGGGGGAGAGGCGTGGAAATTCAGGTTACACCAAAATGTTTTTTTATTTCCGTGATCGTTAAATTCAGAAGATGTAACTACAATTTAACTGGCCCAAGGTTATGACGACGGTAAAGAATTTTTTTTCTCACTCTCCTTTTTTTTTTGCCACCACGAAAATCTGCGATGACGACGACGTAATTGTTGATAACGTTCGAGAGAGCAACAGAATGAGAGAATTTTTCTGGAAGCATTTACCAATTATCTTCAACATTATTCCTTCACTCGCCACTCTTGCATACTCTCCTCACTCTTTCTTCCTGCAGTCATTAGAATGAAATCCTATTTTATTCGCTTCGATTATGTCCCAGGGTCAAAATGGTAGTAAAAAAAAAAAAAAAAACACCACTGAGGAGATAGAATAAAGAAAAAGAGGAGGCAGAATCCAGAGATTAGTGAGAGTGCGCGAAAAAAAGAAGTCGTTATACCCGATTCCTAAAAAGCTATTAAAAATTAAAAAAAAGACAAGAGAGCCAGTCCAAATAACAATAAAACTTCTGAGGAAACACCCTTCAATTTCTAAGAAAATTGGTCGAATCAAATAGAAAAATGAAAAGACAGATGATACACTTGAAAAGGCATTGAAGACAAGAGGCAGAGAGCGAGAAAAAAGGGAACACGAAAACCAAAAAGCCAAACCGAAAAAAGTTTGTAACAATAGAAATGCTCTCCATTCTCTCCATAGATAATTATACTCCTTTTCAGGAGAGTCCTTTTTTTTTTTCGCTTGCTTTCCATTTAACTATTCGAACGATGACGGGTATTACTAGAGGAAAAGAGCCCCTATTAAATGAAAAAATTAAAATTTTTTGCCAAATAAAAATATATTTTTAGGGCGAGTTTGGTGAACATTTTCATGTATTTCAAGTGCCTACGAAATGGAGATGAAAGAATCTGCCATTAAATAATTCTTGATTGTTTACTCGTTTTACCTATGGCTTAATACACCACTCAGGAGAACAAGAAACACGTCTACCCATTAGCATAAACAATGCACTAAAGAGTAAAAATTTTTAGAAATCCAATCTTTCCTTAATTTTATTAAAGACTCGCGCATGGTAAATAATTAAGCCCATTCATGATGACGGTAGTGCCATAAAAAGGAAGATCATTTCCACGACTTTATGAGCTTTATATTTTGTACACAAAAGTAACAAAAAAGAGTGAATATGCTTATTTTTCAGTTGTTTCCAAGAAACTAACATAAATTTTAGCAGTAAATTACAGATTTTTGCAAATTTCGTTTAAAAAAAACAAAACCTGTTTCACCGACCGTTTAAAACAATAATTATTCTCGTAATTCTTGACGAAGGCAGAAACGACGTTCTCATTTACTGAATGTTAAGTTTTAATGACAAATAAACAAGAAATAATAATTCGTACAATTTTCACAAAAAATAAAAAAATTCATTTCCCAGAAAGGTGCACTGGGACAAATAATTTTGACAGCAACACTAAATACGTAGCTCTGAGTTCAATTAAAATAAACTAGAGAACAACCAATGCGCTGCTACGCTGCAATAATTCTCAGATATTCATAAACGTAGATAAATAAGTAGTATACTTCATATATTGGTGAGAAACTTGTACCTTTTTTACATTCCCCGTTTTATCGGTGATTATGTTACTACCATCAGTTGAAGGATTCTAGCGCTAGTTTTGATTTATTATTTTGTAATAATTAAACAAATATCTGTTCTCAACGGGATTTGAACACGCATCATCAAGGTTCCAAGATGCAAACTTAGCCACTCGGCCATCCTCGTCTGATGATGATACATATTTCTGCGATAAATATTTTATGTGTTATTTAGTTTGTTTACAAATTAAGATGACATGCAGCACTTAAAAATTTAATGGGATGATTAGCACAACTAGAAATAGGAAACGTCAAAAAGTGCTAAATGAACACCCCATGTTGATAAACCATAAATGGGTATAAATTATCAATTAACCAGGGGCTAAATGAAGAAAAAACAGAGGAAGACTGAAACTGAAATATACACGTAGCCAAATATATCTATAATTATAGTCACGTGGTAGCATTACAGAAGTTGCTTTCAAATGTAAGATAACACAGACATTAATTCAATTGTTATTTTGTACCTCTAGTTGTACAAGTGATTCAACCTGAAAAAAATCATTTTTGCAACACCTGTTCATAAACTTCATTTTTATATGCACCTTGATGATGTTTAAAACAGGCAATATTTTAGATTCACACAGGACAATGTATAAAGTAATTTCTTTATACATTGTCTTGAGTACATGCATCATTTTATACTTTGGTCCGGCTTACTACATATAACCTGCATCGTCTTTTTCTTTGACTACATTTTTTTTTCATGGAAGTTTCCTCTATACTGCGGGGATTCGAATCTCATCAACACTCGGTTTTAATTTCATAGGAGGATAAATATGACATACTCACATATTCATACACAGTTTTGTCGCAGAAATTTGATTGTGCAATTAGAACATCTTGAATAGACTCACCTGAAACGAAAAAGAAAACAATTCATAAATTGGACAGGAAAAGTATAAGAATTACAACGAATAGTCGTCATAGGCTGAAAATCAAAGTAAATATGTTGCGATTTTTGTTATTTTTTTAGTCGGCAAAATGGGGATAACAATATGTATTCGGCATATATTACTTCACGTGTTGCAAACTGCAACTGACGCTAATGATTAAACTTCGTTGAAAATGTACGACTATGTTTATTTTCATTTGATGACTGCTACCCCAGTAAGTGAGAAAAGTTAGAAACAACAATAACTTATAATTTTCAAGGAGTTTTGTTTTTCAATTCTCGAATAAATACCTATTTCATGGGCATACACGTTAACATACTGTCCTAAGACCAAGTCTAAAGTAATTCTGAAACATCATTCGAATAGGTATTAACGATATTCGAAAAAGTCAATTTCTTATCCTAATCACTTTCAGGCAATTAAGAGAGGAAGTATGATGCTTCCCAGAACACGGTACAGTATTTTCAAAAATACCTTATTTATTTGGGAACAAACTACACGAAAATTTCGCTAACTTTAAGGCTAAATAATATTAATGCATTAAATTATAATCCTGAAAATTATTTGGCCAAATACGAACTAACATGCCATCAAATAAACCATTCGGTGGTTTAAGCACAGTGACTAAAACTAACTAATGATAGAAATAAATTTCCAAATTAGAATGACCTGGCTAATTTTCTTGATAATAATTTTATTTTTTTCGAGTAAATATTACGAAAAATTTAAAAAACCTCAAGAGGCTCGACGTTTTGAAATAATTCAAACGAAAAGTAGCTTATCATGGTTCCATTCATTTTAACGCGTCAATGCAGTCCGTTCAAACTGGTTCAGCTCGAAAAAGATTCATCTATTCTGATGATCATAAATTAAGTAAACAAGCTTTTGGTCAATCAACTAATGTTTAGTAAATTTTCGTTTCAATCCTTTTGAGAACTCTGGGTGGCACGAACGTGTTTTTCTTGGAGCCTCCGAAAATTTCTAAGGTACACAATAGTCTTGTTAGCGCAGGGTGGATATCAGGTCAAAAAAAATCATAACAGTCCGGAGTTATTCAAACAGAGGACACAATAATAAGGTACGAGAGGAGTGGGAGGAGGGGAATATGTCTGCCACCAAATCGATTACTATGCACCAATCTGCTGGATTAAAATTATTTGCGAACGCAAACTTAAGATATTGCCAATTTTTATTTTTTTTTAAATATTTCCAACAAAAATCGGCAACCATACATCACTTCATTTCAAGAATTTTTTCCAAACAAAACGGCTAATATGCGGCTGAGGATGCCCAAAAGAACTGAAAATTTACAAACAAATCCTGCATCACCATACAACATAAAACTCGTACGTTGTGCACGACCACCAACTCTGAAAGCTTCCGACAGCAAATCCTTTTATAAAACATAATGAACTTGCAAACCTTAAATTTGCTCGCCTCGCAACAAAGTGAAGCGCGGCTGCCCACACGTTAATCTAATTTTCTAACCCTACAGACAGCTCCAAGTACACACATGGAAACAATACTGACAATGACGATACACAAATATAACAGTACACAACAGCTACGCACACATATACAACGTTAACTCATGTAGCAGCAGCAACACTCGGTGCAGCTGCACTTTTACTAAAACCCCAGAAAATGATCTCGAGGTCGAAGACCTCTTCGTTGCGTAGAGAAAAAAAAGTTCATGCATACGAGCATGAAAGCCTCGGTATTTATTACGGACGACGAGTAATATTTTTTTAAATTTTGTTTTACTTCTTTTCTTATCTGTGTACCTCGAATGCGTAAAGGAGGCTGCTGCTATTTGGGATACGCAGGAATCCCTCTGCGATTACCCCTCGAGATGTTGATTTCACGCAGCAGCTGCATCTGCACCTCGAGTTCAAAAGGTGGCTACGAAGAAGGCTACAACCAAATGGCAGGTGGAAAAATGTGTACACAAAACGTAACACAGGACTGTGGATTGTGGATTTTTGGATGTTGATGTGGATGTACGCGCCGGTAAGTGCAGCGCGTGCCCGTATTCCAGGTGTTGTCAAAAAATGCTCGCACATACGAGTGCATCGTGACAAACACACGCACACTCACATACGCGTGCATGCTTGCATGCACACGAACAAAACCACCCGCTAGCATCTTACAGATACATTTTTCTCCTTCTTTCTGGTAGTTACCATTATCACATATTTTTCTTTCAAACTTTTTTTTCATTTTTTTTTTTAATCTCATTCTCTTTTTAGAAAAATAAAATTATGGACCTTCTTTTTTTTTTCTTCTTCTTTTTATACGTACATGAAGACACCGTAAGCGCCGAAGACTAAATAAAAAGGCGATTGCTCTCTCTCGGTTCAGAAATCACTTTAAGTGTAAACATATACATATATACTTTACATACAAAAAATATGGAGATTACATTACAATAGCCTACACCTTTTTTTTCTTCCTTTCCTTCTGCCTTTGCCTTGCTTTCATATCTTCCAACTTTTCTTTTTGTTCCTTTCTTTTCCTCCTGGATGCCTGCCTATTCCTTTTCTTCTCGTCGACGATGCAGATGCATTTTCTAGTTTTTGTCTCCTAAAGAAATTTTTTACATTGTGAGCTGCGCCGACACGATACTAGACCCTTCCTCTAATACAATGTATTTTAAAATAGTAAGGTGGTGTCATTTTAGATCGAAATCGTAAATCAAAGGAACCATACATAGAGCGCATTTGTAAAATGGCATAAAAAGAGAAGAACAGGAAATTCGCACTTTGCAAGAGCACATCTTCGAAGGATAGGAAGGAGGAAACTGAGGGTTTATCACAAAATACCTTCATCAAATATACTACTGTACGAATTCGTGTGAAATGAAAATTCAGCATAATTGAAGAGTGAGGAGTTCATATATAGCTGTAGGCTGTACGACAAAAAAAAATCACAGGTATAGTTTACTGCAGAGAAGTGCGAGATTCCAGGTAAACATAACAAATATTTAACCAGGTAAAAAGTATGTCAGCCTGTTTTTCAAAGTAAATTTACGGGGCGAAAAAATGGCGAAAAAAAAAATATATCATCTGTAAAGTAAACGAATATACGAGGCATGCTAATTCGTACAAAACAATTTAGCCCCATATCGGAAAAGTTTAATCTGAAAATTGAATCGAATTCATTGAAAGCGTTGAAAGTTCTCATTTAATATGAAAAGTACCTGGTTCACCGAGCGTTGCTCCGATGTGGAAAATAAAAAAATTTTTGCTAATTTAAATCAAACTGGAGATCAATTTCAACATTATATTTGTTAGGTATATCCTTCGGTATTATCCTATATCTCGAGAATTAAGATCGTAATATTCAACTCATATTACTTCATCAGTCATAAATCATAAAAATCATACGCAACCTAGGCCTGGAAAAATTACCCTGAACAACCTTTCCTAAACGCTACTTGTAGGGTTAACCGCAATTATTCATTTTTCGTTATCACTTGCTGCTGATGGACAGATTAAGAATTGAGATCCTCATATATCTGTTCAACGAATTTTCTCAAACTTGAGAACTATCTAGATTGTTCTTTCGTACACAAAAACCTCCAAATAGTGATTTTCAACAACACTGTCAGTCTAGTTCCTCAAAACGCATTTACATACATACATACAATTATTGCTCGTATTATAGTAAAGGATAATGTGGCACGAAGTCATAAAATGCAATGAACATTTTTGCAAAAGTCAAAACTTTGATTGCATGGAAACAACGAAACTTGTGTTGAAAAAGCAAGCACGTTAGTAAGAGGTAACTAATAACAACCAAATCCGATTTTAGAGCCCCAGATGTTAGTACAAGAACTATGCCATATTTCGTTGTGTTAATAACAGTAATAAAACTGTATAATAATAAATTATATTAATAAAAAAAAAACAAAAAAAAAAAAAACACTTAATCTGAATAAGTAGCTTTTATTGGTGGGTATGCACAAATTTATGACAATAATTTTTTCATCTTCAAATTCTCATTTTCTACAATTACACCCTTCTAATTATTTTATCTTCAAATATGAATAACCTAGGACATTCTCCGGATGATCAGGAATATTTTGAGCCTACTTTTATTAAAATCTATAAAGTAAAGACACTTGTTCTGAGCGAATGAAATTCTGTTAGTTCCGGAAACAAACACACCAAACATATAAGGGCGAGTACACATTTGTATCATTTTGCTGTATCGTCTCAATGTATACAAAGTCCACAACCTCGTACCATATCAAAAAATGACACAATGCTACGATACCGGTCTTTTCCATTCGATGTTGATATTCTGCCGTCACATCAAAGGGCGCTACGTGATATCACGAAATTTTCAATATAATTTAAGAGTATGATACGATCCCAGGCAACAACTCACAAAATTAGAGCTTTATCACTGATGTATATCGTATCATGAATTGCATCGATAATACAGCATGGCAGAATAATACAAATGTGTATCCGCCTTAACCTCCTCCGTACGGAATTGGTAAAAATTAATTAAACTCCCTTTCTGTGGTACCGAACAAACTGTCCACTAATTCATTCAATCTGAAATTGGACTTTAAATTTGAATTTGGTACCTCAAAATATCTCCTTTAACGTATCACTTAATGAAATGATAATATTAGATAAAATTGTACCGTCTTTATTTTGTATTTTTACACGGTTCAACTTTTGAGTTAATGCAAAATTAAATTGAATTTTCAATTCCTAACTCCCAAAAATATACCATGTAATGTACCACACGATAATCTGTGAAAACTTATTTATAAAGGAAAATCGAAGAAAAGAAGATATATATTGTTGCTTGTATATGTGGACAGAAAAAAAAAACATTATGCAAAACTGATACTGCTCCATTTAGTACATCAGCATCCCATTTTTACCACAAAAACAATAACAATTAACCATTCAAAAATTCCTGAAGTTTTCAGGATTGATACAACAATAAAAGCAAACCCCAGGTCCATAAACAATATGTGGAAAGAAATTCCTCAAAATTGATTCTATCAATTTTTAGTTCAAACGGGAAAAAAAAGAGAGAAGAGAGAGTCAAGTTGTTACGGGGAGTGTAACCGGTTAATTTTCACAACACGCTCCAAAAAAATTACCAATTTTTACAAAAAAAAAAAAAAAGTAATTTGAAGAAAAAAAAGGTCACTTTTTTCAACTTTTACAACAGCAGGTAATCAATTTAAGGGGCGCGTTAATCCCCACACTTCCCCGAGCGGCTCCGGCAGAGATTAAGTTATAATAACTCGCATGATAATTAGTGATGAGTGAATGAGTAATGACTAAACTATTATTCATTCAGATGAAACCATCACTCACTACTCATTTATTTAGGCGACAAACGCCTAATACAAGAAATATTCTACTGTAACTGTATATCTACTTTGTTCGGATTCGTAGAGTATTAATCTCGAATAGAATTCGAGCAAACGAAAATCCATCAGAAACAGGGATTACGATATTCTGATACTAATCCATTCATAATCGTCATACTAACCATTGCCTTGTTTTTACAGTACACGTCACTGCGAACGAAACTAATACGCTCGCGCAAAAGTAGCTCATTCCAGCAGGGTTTTTCTGGTTAAACTTTTTTTTTTATAACGTTTGCGTCGAGTCGTGAAAACTTTCGCACGCAGGAAAATTTCTATGACGTCATTTAGGCATCTGCCAAATTGTGGCAAGTCGTTGCTTCCTCCTCCTTCACCTAGTTCCACACTACGGGTTGTCCATTTCGACCTCCATCCACTTAACATTTTCTTTTCTTTCTTTTTTTTTCTTTTTTTCTTGTCCCAAGTCGTAAAAATTCGTACACTTTCGTAAAATCAACGAAAGGGAATTCAAAATGCTAAGGAAGATTCGTTTTACTGCGGTGTTACGCTGGTATACGTTGGTCTCGACTTGATTTCATAGTACCTTCTTCTCGACCATCTCCCCACCTCCACTTCGCTTCCTTTTCCTACTATCACGCATTTTTTTCTCTTCTATACTCGAATTTATATCCCATAACATAGGGTCAAACGATTTGGCGTCGTTCGATTTTTTTTTTCGATTTTTCATTGTAATTTTCCTTCTATTTCTTTGTACGCTTCTGCTGCTAGGCCTTATGACGTCATTACTTATTCGATATATTCCCCGGTGATTTATGAGTAGTTATTTTTTTATCGGCCCAATTCAATTGAGGTTTTTCTGATGAGACCTCATCGAGAGAAAGGACAAATTTTCTTAGCACCAAGTAGGCTACATACCAACAAGAAGTAACAGCCGTCTATAATGTACCAGATCGCAAGAAACAATTGCAACCCTTACCGGAGAATTGAATCATCAAATGTAATGATAATCATAACGTGCAGAGAATAACATTGATTTAATATTTTTTCCAGTGTACAGCATTGAAAGCGTGACGAACTGCGAAGATTGATTCACCCAGGATTGCCCACGAATATTACGAATGGATTCGAATACGAATCCGCTAATCCACATTTTTTGGGGGATTCGAATATGACTCGATTCATTATGAAATTTTTTTTTATTCAAATCGGATTCAAATAAAGCAGGTGGATTCGTGCATTCGAATCCACGAATCCGAATGCTCCGTTTATTGGGTATTTTTTTATTGAAATAATCTAAAATAAAAACTACTGCAAGAAAAAATTGAATTTCATAGATCTCAGATTCAAAATTAAACACACATTTTGTTTTTTCAAATAGTTTTAAAATTAAACGAGTTGAAATGATTTTCAATTCTGATTTTTTGAAGCAAAAACCAAAATGAATCCTTGATCCTTGGAAAATCATTCAAAAATTTCGGATCTGTCAAATCTGTCAAACGGATTCCAATAAAATTCACGAATCCAGTAAAGTTCACAAAACTAGCATCTTTTTTGGATTACAATCACTAATAAGAATCCAATTTATCAAAGTGGATTCAAAGGGATTCACCAAATCACAGAAACTGATTCAAATTCCATCGGATTCGAATCATGCTCAACGCTGGATTTGCCACAATATTCTATTCATACTAATAAGTACATGACGTCATAAACCATATCCACACTTATCTCCATTAAATACTATGTTTATTTACTCTACAAAATGATGCTTTATCATTGTATAACAATGTGCATCAATACCTTTTCCTCTCTCCACAACCAACCACGTCTATTGTGATTCTGATGTCACACACTTCTTAGCATGAATAGAGTATAAAGTACAAACAAATAGGTCAGCAAGGTGTTGCATTGTTTCCGAGGAAAATAGCTCGAGAAGTTATCCATCACAATAAACTATCCAGAAAGAGAAATCAAAAATCACCACACCACTCTTTTCCTATTCTTCAACCAGTATAATGAACAAGCTTCAGAAACACGAGAGGCGGGAAGAGAATCAACAATTGTAATGTAATTCTATATTATAATACGAGCAATAATTGTATGTGGGTATGTGTGTGTATAAACGCATTATGAAGAACTAGACCGACATGTTGCTGAAAATTACAGTATAGAGTTATTTGAGTAAGAAGAAATGATCTACATAGGTCTCAAGTTTGAGAAAATTCATTTAACAGTTACATAAGCATCTCAATCTATCAATCAACAGCAAGTGATAACAATGAACAATGAAAAATTGATTAATCTTAAAAATAATGAAAAAGAAAGGTTTTATTAGCGAATTTTGCTAGGTAAACTGCTTATGATCATTAAGATTTATGACTAATGAAGTATGAGTTAAATATTGAGATTTTAAATCTCGAGATATATGAATACAATAATACCAAAGGATTATACCGAATAAATATATTGCTAAAATTCTCCAGCTTAACTACAATTAACAAATTTTTTATTCCACATTCGAGCAAAGCTCTGTGAATCAGATACTGAAAATTAATACGTCAAAAAATTCGGCAACGTATATTGCAACGAAAATTAACTAAAAATAGAATAAACGGCTTCTGGGAGCACCAAGGATATTTTGAATAAAAAATGACTCCCCAAATTTACGATCAAGTATGAAGTATAGTGAAAAAATCCACCATCAGCGCAATAATGATTGTAATAGCAGTTTTTTTTTTTTGAAATCCTGTTAAATTCCATATATTGCTGGAAATACAAGAGCTAAGCATTCCTCATAAGAACTGAAAATTCTTCAGCTTTTCAAACATGACTTGGCAGGTGGCCAAAAGAATTTTAGAAAAAAGAGAGAACAAAGATTAAATCCCTTTCAAGTTTCAACCTTCGGACTACCCAACGCGACATAATGAAGGTTGGTTTTCAGTTATCTACCAAACTATAACAATATACACCTTCATTCAGTCAAAATGTCACATCCATAAACGTTTAAATAACTTCTGTAGTCTTAAACATGCAAATCTACATATTTTGTTATAATCTACCAAAATGCAATCTTTCTTTTTTTTTTTTGAAAAACCGATTTTTGCGATTTTCTTTCTTTTTTTTTTGCACCACCACAGAAATTGTAGGTCAACACCACAGGAATTGGTTTTCTTCAACGAATTCAATAAGCAGATAAAGTATTGGAACTACTGACTCGGAAAAACCTACACATTCAATGCCAAAGCATAGACGGCCTTGTAGCCAGAAAATTGATCAAATATCGCCTTATTTTTCAAATAAATCATAAAATATTATTAAAATTCAAGTTGGATCTCAGAGAATGACTCAGAAAATTCTACTATCGTTAATGCGGCCTCTTCCTTCATTTTCCAGTCTTTCTTTCATTTTTTTTTCCCTTTTATTTTATTTTCTTCTACTCTCGTTCGTCCACGCCTATGAAAAAAAAAAAAAACTGTCGAGATATGGTTAAAATGTTTTTTCCACATTTTCAGAACTGTGCTCACTCCTTCCGCTTTCACCGCCATCCTACATCGCGCATCGCCCCCACGCCAATAAAAATCGTCCAAAAACAAAAAAGATAGAGATAAAAAATATAGGGTGAGGAGCGAGCAAGGAGTATTTCACCAGTGACGTCATAAACGACGACGACGACGTCGAATTTTTCTTTTCCTCTCTTACCACCTCCACATCATCGTCCCTTCTTCTCACAACTCTCTCTTCTGGGACCTCCATAAAAGGAGGAAAAAAAAAAGGAACCGAGGAAAAAAGAACCGCATCGGCGTTAGTCGGCGCGTACATCGACGTGGCCGCCGCCGCCGCCATTGCCAACGCTTCCCCCCTTACCACCTACAACCGCCCTTATTTTGCGATTTGGACGCACGGCCGCCATCCCAACCCCTAAACACTCATCTCTGCGCAGAACTGGGTGCGTTTACCAAACGAGGTGCGTACATGTGGAGGAAAAGTTAGTGGCGAAACGGCAGGGAACGAAGAAGGGTTGCGTTGAATTTCACGAAAAATCTGGCGGGAAAATAATTCATCATGTGGAGCAGGCCGATATTGCGACTGATGAGAGGGGGAAGCGTGACGAACTAACGATACATTCGTTTTGATCGACGTTTGTTCGTGGGTGAGATGTACCGGATGATGTAACCGAATATTGCAGAGTGTGGTAAATGAATGACTACAATTAGATAGCAAAAGCAGGTGGTATTGGTCTTGATCTTCGACAATCAAGTCTTACCTTTAATTTTACATGAGTTTTAAAATAGTTTCGACTAAATTAAACGTCCATTCATGTCCTTCCAAAATGTGGAGGAATCTCAATTTACCACACCAGAAATTTATAAAATAGGAAAAACGAAAAAAAAACTAGACATAGAATAAATTGTGAAAATTTACTGACTGTTCATAATTTACCCCAAGTATTGCGATTCGTCTCAGTAATAATCTTGTAGAAAGCTCAAGACCACGACACGGACCGAAAAAGATCAACATAATTTTTGCTCAGTACCAGTCACAATGAGAATTTATGAATTATTATACTGAGGGAGACAGGTGAATGTTTTACGGTATGCAGAAGCTGGTCTTGGCCAAATAGTGAACTCGTCAATTAAGGGTTCTATCAATTTACGATTCTCGAAGGAGTACGAACTTGACATCACTCGATGTCGAAGCAAAATAGACATATATCTCGTAGACAGCTTTTGGACTTGGTAAAAACTTGGTAAAAAAAAATAAAAATTCTCAAATGACGTTGTAGAACTACTTACTACTATTTCGAAATAATTAAAAAAAAAGCCAAATTTCAAAATACCCGATAGGAAATGGAGAAAATACAAACAAAATAAATTTTTTTCCTAATTAAGTTTTTAGAAAATTTCACTAATTTCAAGAGAATATCATAGAACGAAATCTGATTTCTTATTTAAGACCTTTTTGTCTATGCACTCATAATCGTTCCTTTCATTCGACAGAGGTTGCATACTGTACAAGCACGGTCGGTCATTGGCACTCAAACAACACCCAAATTCGATAATCACTCACAGATACGCTTACGTGGCTCTTCCAATTTCCTCAACTTTCATAATAATAACCGCCGATTGCGTCATTCACTTCCGCGTCAGTCGTGATTAATTTCCACTGAGAGTAGACGGCGGCGGGGGCGAAGGGGATTTTCGTCGTATTTCGCAATACTTCTGCAATACTGGACTGAAAATTTCGTACACGATGAAATCTAGCTTTCGCGAATGACGTCATCGTTCAACAAATACACGTCATTTTTTACGCACAATACGACATATTTTCACCGAAAAAAACGCACAGGTAAAACACTGGAAGGACCAGGCATGAAGAAAAAAAAAACAGAATTTGTTGTCCAAGGCTGAATAAAATGAATGAGGAGAACAAATAGGATAACGAAATTGTTTGAAAATTAAAATCGCAGGAATCCTCCAGCCCTGCTATTTTGATGGACAATGTAACCCTCTCACGACTTGGAAAAATATTTCGATTCAAAGGGGCAACGAAAAAAGTATTTGACACGAGGATACGTGATTTTTTTAATTTTACAGTTGACGCAGCCCTTAAGATGAGCATTTGCTGAAACATTACGGTGAGGTTCTAGTATGTCTAAATCGATCTAAACAAAAAAACCTTATAAGTAATAAATTTTCGTGAACCAGGCAAGGAGCTAATAAAATCTACAAGATGGTATTTTCGAGAAAATCTGAGAAAATAACTGCGAGGACTGACCGAAATGGAATGAGGTCTGAACCGAACAGCACAAAAATTAATATTGGCACCGGCCCGGTCGCTTCCGGAGGATCCGGCCACAAGCAGATTTTTTTATCAACCCAAAAAAAAACGTTTCACGAGGTCGAAACTCAAATCAAGTTGACACTGACTGTGATATGCGATATTTTTCAAAAGTTTGATCAATCAAATAATTCAGATTATGGTTTGAATACTCATCAGCGGAAATGTATCACAAAAATTTTCCGTAAAATTACATCGATTAAATTACTGCTCTTTAAACGAAGTGAACCGAAGATGAAGGGAACTATGCTCATTATTTCGCGAGAAAAAACTTAATCGCACAGTATAAAAAAGGACGAAGTAAACGATACCAAATTTAAAAATAAATCAATATCAAAACAAACTACCGATTCATTGAAATGTAAACTGAAGTCTTCGATTAATTATGGGGGAAAAAAAAATCCGTATTCACAAGATAGAAAAATCGAACGATCGTATCCGGTTAAATGTTTCATTAATGCAGAAAATTGGGGCCAATATAATTTTTTGATCTGCGTATTTGTGTAATGACATCATGAATACACAGTTCATATCCATTTTTCTGGGGTGTATTGAAACAGATTTCACTGCTGAGAAAAAAAAAACAAAAAACGAAAACATTGGTAACCAAAATTACCAAGCGATCTGCTTGTGAGTTCAATCACAAAAAAATAACTTTTTTTTTCAAATTATCAATTTTAATTTCAATTCAACGAGAGTTTGAGGACGTTATTTTACTACAAATAGCAAAACTACGAGAAAAATTTATAATTTATCCACCAGTCACTCACCAGGTTGATTAATCCTATCAACTACTCGTATAAAATCAATAAAAATTGCAAATGAGAGATTTTCCAAAAACTAGGAGCATAAAAATTTTTTAGCTTGTAGGAATAATCGATGAGGTCAAGAAGATGTCCAACCGTCGAACAAAAAAATAAAAATAAAATTTAAAACTCGATAATTTTGACTGTTGCACCAAGTGAGTCGAGAATATGGAGATTCTGATCGTCGATAAACAAATTAATGTGGTCGAAGGTTCACATACTATCACCAAGGAGAATTGTCGGCAGGCAGGTAAAACCCACAAATAAACATAATTTTTTTCATCGCAGCCGCAGCAGCAACAAGGTCAATAAGAGAAAACTAAATACCTACTGTACACAAATTCTCTTCGACAACATAAAATATTTGAATTTATCACATAACCGATACTAATAATATTTTACACTTCTTTTTTTCCTCGCTGGGAGATTAAAATAAGAACAAATTTATGTTATTTCTTCCACATAGTTTTCGTTTCCTTCCACATCATATGACCACAACACTACAGATTAACTTCCTATAAACATGCTACTACGTAAACAAGGCCAACAACCTCTAACCAATCTTTTGTTTACATTTTTTTTCCCCATTTCTTCGAACTTACCATCCGTGTATATTTTTACCTATACCAAAACAAAATCTACAGCTGGTGTCGTAAATCTCGTACAAATTACGTGTCCTTTTATCACTTAAAATTTTGCACAATAACCATCGGAAAAAAAAATACACACAAAATTTACGAACAACTTGATAAGAAGCGACGTAAACAAACGAGGAAAAAAAAGAAAAAGAAAATGTATCGACCTTGTAATCAACAACGACGCGGCTGCATATTTCCGTATTGCTGATTAGTAAACATTGTATCGATATGTCATAATTTTACGAGATCAACAATAAAAGAAAACGAAAAACAACAATAACAATAGCAACGACAAAAACAATCCAAAAATATATAGGAGCTTTAGTGAAAAAACTCGTAATGGGGGGAACAGAACACAACACCTTGCAGGCGAAGGTTGAAGGTTTCATAAAAATTTTGGCAGGGTTTTTTTTTTTTTTTTTTCTTTCACAACAATCCTATTTAAGCCGACACCACCAATTCTAGCCATGACATCAAGTATCATTCGTTTTTCCAGGGTGGTTAAGGACAAAAAGACAAGATCTTTAGTTTTTGCGATACAAGGATGAGAATATAGAACAAAATCTCGATCGTTATAACAGGAAATAGTTTCAAGAAATCAGCTCGGTTTTACATGGAAAAAAAAAAGCAGAATTTCAAGTATTTTTAGGTGTTTCACACAATCAAATAGTTAAATAGCTAGCTGTTCTATTCAGAAAAACGCAGACATAGTTCTTTTAAGGTGTTCCAAAACCTTATGATTGAACCGAGTCAACTTTTTGAGAACCTAGAACTTGGTCCCGCACTTTTTTGATGTGTAAAACAGAATTGATAATTCCAAAGTTTATCTGCGAGCTTTTCGCACAATATTCACATAAAGATCTGAGGTATGTATACCGATTAATATATTTGCAGTCTCAGCATTTTCAAACATTATCGGCGTGCCTCTATCTGATGTTATGAGTTGTGAAAGGCTACAATAAAATAATTTTTCATTCACAAAAATGAAAATGAAAACATCAATCAACGTAAAGTAAACCCACTCAGTCTGTAACTCAATAATTAAGGAGAAACTTCTCATCGGAGAAATTGCTTGTTGAAAATTTATTCTACAAATTTAGATAAGAAACAAGGTATAAGCACCTATTTCTTTATTTTTTGAGATTTTACACTTTTTCTTAGGTTTTATCGAATCACAAAAGTTATAAGTAATCAATCAAGTTATAAATACAATAAAAATATAACAAACTTTCGGTCCAACCAAAAATAAATATCGTTGAAAAAATGAAATAATGATAGCTCGATTATATTCATTTTTTGAATCACACTCGTAACTGACCTTTATCAATACATTGTAGAAGAATTTCAATGTCCCAATTTATAGTTTGCTCTCATCAATAGGTGCGCCATACCAAAAGAACACTACAAATAACCAGTTGCAGAGTTATTCAAAATTCCCGAAACCTTAACAAAAAAACAAAAATTTTCGTCCCTAACCCGGCGCTGAAATAATACGAGCAAAATGAAAACATTCTTCAACAAATCCTGTTCCTCGGTCAAATAAACGAGATAACAAAATGGAGAAGAATTGAAAAACACCAAGTACACAGGGAAAGCGAAGTTTTCTCAAGTGCAATACTGTTAAACGACGGTAAATATTTGAAAAATACACCACACGTACGGAAACGGTAGGAAAAAGTGGCAAGAGACAAGAGAAGGCAACAAGCAACGGATGAGAGAAAAACAGAGGTGAAAGGAGCTAAGATTAGTCTGACAATCTGATACGGTTGACGAGAATAACGGTACTCCAATTATGACGACGTAAAAACGTAACCGCCGACACACTACACTATACGCTTCTGCTCTTTAACGCCATTTCGAGATTCTCGATTAAAATTGTGGAAAAAACAAAAAACAAAAAAAAAAAAAAAAAACAAATCGGAAGGGAAACAGAGAGAGTGCTGCGTGGGAAAGAGAAAATCAAACAGAATAAGTGTACCTACACCGTACGTAAGAAAACAAGTTCGATCACTTTGAAAATGAAATTTTCCGATAGTTTAATGAACCACAGTTGGATGTACTCGAGGTGAATATATTCACGTGTGTAGGTGTGTGTGTGTGAGCATATATGAGTGTGCATGCGTGTATTAGGGTGCCACACAACCTTTTCTTCTTGCAGCCAAATCAAATACTGGAGGACGAAGAAAAAGAATAATAAAAGAAAGCAAGAAAGAAAAGGTGAAATAAATGAGAGCGTCAATTCATCAAAGCTACGTTTTTTTCTTCTTCGCCCCTTCCACTGGTATTTTATTTTCGCAGCGTTTTTACAACTTATTAATCACTCGTCGATTGGACAAATGAGAATCATAAATTCTGGGTCGACGTGCGTCGGTATTCGATAACCCCATAAATACTCGCTGGGAAGCACGCAAATACGCGAAGCAATGACGAGGGGGTAGTCGACTACAGAGAGTAAATTACGATATCGCACGTAATCCGATAAATAGTAACACTTATAAACTAGTGGTCAAATTTCGTTCTTAAAGGCAATGCATTCGGGAAAAGATGTCCAGTATTTAAGCTGATACTCCGCAAAAGATAAGAAAGAATTTGGTCGGATAGCGACCGAAAAAACAAACGTAAGAATAGCCCGAATCAAGTCGAAACAACTAAATAACATAGGACAGTATTATAGAAAACGAAGGTGTTGAAAGAAAAATTTCACCATATGCACGGGGGTTGTGTCTAAAACCAAGCCAAGATGGTGTCGACTCAGCATCAAGAATATTAAGGCGGAGGCTATCGCGTGAAATTCTCCCTTACAGGTTAGTCAGCTGTAGTATTTGGTAAGAGAGCGAGGATATAGTTTGCAAATGAGGAAGCAACAAGACTCGGGAAAAATATTAGGGAAAGGAACAACAACCATATGTGCAACTACGCAATTTTTCTGGTCATACAACATTTGTACAGAATAACTCCAGCATTTGAAACATTTTCGGGAGGGTAGGTAACTGACTGAGAGGCTCAGCGCCTCAGCTCCCCTCCCCCCTCCCTAAGTTATATACCATGATAATAGTTCCTAAAAAATCGATCAACTTTCGATCAACCCATCGTTTAGAATCAGTCAAAATTCTGTCGATTCAGCAATGGACCGAGGAGGCTTTTCATAAACCGTTACCTTCAGCAGGCTACGAGTTGGACCATTAAAAATAATCTTAATCCTCACTATACAGCGCCACAGCGGCGACAAAAACTAGAAGCAGTGAAAAACTAATCACAGGGCGGTAGATTTCAAACGCGTATTTCAAAAACTTTCGTAAACCTTCGTCGAGGTACGTCCAACTTCGAAAGTCAGGTAGAGGCAGTCTACGCACGAACGAAACCATGATCGTCGACCTTTCTACACGATAATACCCTATAAACCGGAAGAGACAATTAACTTTTTGGAGACCCTTTTGTACACAGAAACTATTTCAAAGGAAAAAATTTTTGTATACAAGCGAACACTAACCGTCTCATACGAGAATTCCTCATCAACAATCCATCAGCTAATGTAGGTAAGGTTTATAAATATGTTGATCGTAATCATCGACAGGTAGAGTTCTCTTTTTTCTCCTTTGACAACGTAAATAAGAACACCGAAATTGTAACTAATAATTAAATCTCATTCATAGCTACATTTTCCGTAGAGCAGCACAAAATGTTTTGGCGGTTTCACGCGATCATCGCATGAAAATATTTACTCCGCACGCGGCGTAGGGAAAAAAAAAAAAAGATTCTCACACAGTGTTAAATACGGAATTCGTATACTCCTCTTCTCTATCCATCTTTCAACTCGGTGAAGAACGTACGTTGAAAAAACAATTTTTTATTTACCGCATCGCAAAACACGAAATTATCGCGAAAAAAATTCCCATCAATCAACGTTGTACCCATTTGAAGTATATCGCACAAAATTTTTCAAAAATATTACAGATACCACGAAATTTGCAAGTACGCTAATTAATAAATAAACAATTTCCGGTAAAACTTCGTTTTTAAGAAGAAAACAAAATAACAGACGAACAAAAAAATTTCAGTCGATGTCAAATGATTTCAAGAATAATTTGATTCTTTTTCGTTTTGAAGAATGAGGAACAGGTATACTCGTACCTATTCGAGATTGTCGTCAGCATAAAAATAGATTTTTTTTTATCTACGTTTGCACTAATCGGGAGAAAGTGCTGGTGGGAAATTCTACATTTCTAACTGATGAACGTATATTAGCAGAGTAAATAAATTCTAAAAGAAAGTAAAGCCATCAAAAATACACCAACCATTTTTTGAAACTTCAAACACTGCAGACTGATATGAGACAAACAAGCATACTATAAAACGAGAAACAAATAATGCAATAAAATTTCATCAGAAAATCAATAAATGCATAATGCAACGAAAAATTTGTCTCCAAATCGAAGAAAGCACAATGTAAAATTAGCGTAAGTTTTTTAATAATACCACAGTCATATTCGCCGTTTCTTCGTATGTGAGGAGTAGTAAAATCTATTTGAGAAAAAAAAACAAAAAAAAAAACATCTAATGTAGGTACTGTATGTCCACATCATTGGTCAAAAATTTCAGGCTTAAAAAGGCGAGTGAAAAAGTTCAAAAAAAAATTCTATGAATATTAATTCAATATTGCAGCCGAAATTAAGATGAATTATGGGTATGAGACTTTTTTTCAGATCATCATTAAGGGACCAAAATGGATTCCAATAAAAAATAAATTTCAAATTAGAGTTCCAACAACTCCAGCAATCGACATACTACAAAATATTCTCGGAGAACTTTGGAAGGTAACTTTCAATTCGAACGAACCACTTTTATAGACACCTGAAAGTGGATTTACACAAAACGAACATGCGAACAAGAACAAACCTCTTATAACCAAGTGAATACAGAAAACAATCGAACGAACAGTGAAATTATCATTCGATGTAAACGCACCTTGGCAGGAATTTAAAATATTTTTGAAAGATATTTAGGTAAAGGAGGAATAAAAATTTCAACAACATAGAAATCGGGAGAAAACAATTAAGGGATACATCAAAACTGAAGCACAATTTGGGAAAATGCTTTAATACACTGTAAATACTTGGTCCAATGCTTGATAATTTTCTTGGCGGTTGTATAATTCATTTTAGAAAAATGAATTCCATTTTACAAGAAAAAACTGACGCGCATCAACTGCAGTGTGTATTTTCCAGTATGTCAAATTTTGTAATGGCTGCCATTCGAAAACCAGTTGACCGATTTTGCTCAAATTCAATATCAAACCAGTCCCTAATAGTTTCCAACTGCCACAAAAATTTTAAGCCAAAATCTTTTAATTAACGAGAGTTAACGTGACGACCCAACACTTTGAAAACCCCTTCTTCCGAAACTAGCGAATGAATTTCAAAAGAATGTGTAGCCTATAAAAGATTCTAACATTACCCAAAGTTTCATTGCCATCGGTCAAACAGCGGAGGGTCCACAGACTCCCAAAAAGTGAAAAAATGAAAAAGTGAAAATATATATATATATAATATTGTGTACAAAAGAATGTGAGTGACCTATTCATTTGTGATCTACAACTCAAAATCCGCGCTTTTCCACAGGTCCCACCATTGCACTGAACGCAATAGTTGCATTACATTTTGACTCAAACAGTCGATACTGGGGACACATAACTGAGAGGCTCTTTACACCCAGGTATATATTAGATGGAAATTTTAGTTCATTTTGCAGATTTAGTTCATCGAGTCTGCTTCACCAAAGTGAACTAGTTCAATTGGTTCAGTAGTTCAGTAAATTTTTCAACTTGATCACTTCAATCAGCTGATTCATGACTGGCTCATATCATTTAAATCAACTGATTTATTATATCATATTATGATCGACTCGTATTCATAAATTCATGCTAGAACTATTGGTTAATTCTTTGACTCACTCATCGACTGCTACTTACTTCAACTTCAGTTCGATCAACGGATTGAATAGAGTAGACTGATGAGAACTGAGAACTATAAAAAAAAAAAAAAGAAATAATGAACTAAATGATCAATTAGTTCACTTCTAGGATTTGTTCAAAAGAACTAACTCGTGAACGAACTACCCATCACTAGCTCATATGATGATGATGATGATAAGTCACCACCATTTGGAATTTTTTTGTTACCATTGATCACCACATGTTTTCTAGTAGTACAAAAATGAGATGTAAAAAACTCTAAATTAAGGTTAATTTAGCATAAGGCTTTCTTGGTGGGCAAGTAAAGTTTCACATATAAATCATGAAAACAGAGAAATATTTTTCAACCAAAAACCGTGAAAACATTTATTTCAATCAATCAACATTTTTTTGACGAAATCACAAAGAAGGAAATGGTTGGATTGTAAAGAAATTAAGGCACAGACCTATTCATTTTTCTATATATTAAAAGAAATAGAGTAGTGGAGTAGTGCAACGTACAACTAATCCAGTTAGAGGTATAGTAGTCCTAGTCTAAATATCTAAATATTCACATATAATGTGGCTACAGAGACTAAACCTTAAACGATAATTAAATATGAATGAGCATGGCAACTATTTTTCATATCAATAAAAGCAAAAAAACGGATGAAAATATTAAATTAAATTCACGCAGGCCTATAGTGGGCTTCAACAATGCGTTCGTTAACTTTTACGACCTACGAAAATATTAAAATGATGATTGTGAAGTTCAAAATAGCACAGGGAGTCGGTGAAATGTTAAAATAAAAATAAATCATATTTAATTTCCAACAAACAGAAAAAAAGTTTTCCTGAGCTGACCTAAGATCACGGCGGAAAGTCTAACGGTCAGTTTTACAGCGTTGAGGGACCTTTAATGTAAGGATACTGGCAAATTTCCACGGGTCAATTCGTGTACATTTTAAATTTAGAATTAACTCAATTTTATGCCCCACTGTACAACAGACTCTAAGGAGTATCCTTCGGGACCAATAATTTAAATCGGCAATGAGAATATTTGCAACGTTTTCGTCCAACAACTTGCATTCACGCAATCATACATTTCAAAAGTTTATCACTCTATGACAGACATTTAATAAATTAAAAATTTTCTAGCGCCTACAGAATATGACTAATGTGACATGTAAGTCGCATACAACGAACAAATTTCTGAACAATACCCTATCGAGATGAAATTCTTCACGAAAATGGAGTAACACGATTAGATGTAATATTCTAATTAGCACCAAGTGCGTACCAATACAAAGGATAAAATGAATTTCATCAAAATGGGATCTATCTATCGAAAGTCATTTTTCATATTATTACTAGTCGAACTCGGCAATATCAATAAAATCAACAATAGTAAAGTACCAAAAGAAAATTTTAACGAAAAGTTCCTGCTGAAGTAGGTACCTAATATAAACAGATAAAAATTTCAGGATTTTACTAACATTTTGACACGGATTTAAAAATTTGAAAGGTACGTTTCGTTACTAAAAACTTGTAAAGAAAAATTATATTCGGCAGCAAAAAAAGGTGCTGAAAATTTGCAACAAACTATTAAAATAATGAATTTCAACAATTGTCAGAGTACACTCATCAATCAATGACCAAGCAATTTTAGAATTTTATGCTTACAAAGTTAAGCAAACAGGCAAATTAGCAATTTCGATTCTCTGAGGCTAAAAACAGGAACGTAGCTAAAGGAGAGATAAGGGAAGTTTTTCCAGTACGCGAAATTGACTATTTGTAACTTTTGTAGAAAATTCGTGGATGTTAATTTTTTTTTTTTTTTTTGAATGTGGTGCACATTTCTATTTTTACTACAAGGTAAAAACTGAAAGATGAAAGCAGCCAGCACGAATCTTAGTAAAGATTTGATACAAATTCATACGCAAAAACAGAAGGAAAGAGAGAAGAAAAATTTGTGAGTAGGTATGTGTATTTTTTTTTATTCCTTAATTTCAAAATTTTGCAGCAGTTGTATTTACAGGTTGTCAAATCGTGCCAGTTCATGACTTTTATTTTATGACGACGATAACGAAAAAATTAATTGGCAATTTTTGTTTCCCCCTCCACCAAAAAAAAAAGATTTCAATATCTTGATGACACCATCATCAGTTTTTCTATTTTCTCAATGCTGCAAACAGTTATTTTCAAACAGCAGAATCGAACCCCAAAATTTCGACTTGTGGACAATCAACAGCCCCCTTCACAGAGAAGATTAAGGGGGGATAAGAAGGTCACAGCCTCTCAAGCCAGTATTTTAGGGCACGATAGCGCTTTTGAAAATGAATTATTTGCAGTTTTAAAGGAAAAAAATTTAACGTGTCACTAACATACCATCAAGGTTTTTTTAGGACGTGTTAAAGAATTAGCAGCCCCGGGGCGCTAAAATTGTAATACATGTCCGCTCCTTATTCTTCCAAAATCCGCTTCAGCAAGCGTACTCCACACTTTACCGGGGCGTTTGTCACGCTCCACACAGTCACCAACCTTAAAATCAACTATCGATATTTTTTTTCTTTAAATATACACTCGTCATCCATATCAATAATTTGCATAAAAATTAAATTAAATTCTACATTTTCAAAAAATTGTGACAATACTTTTCAATTTTTTGCATCAGGTAACACTGTACACATTTTTCAAATCTCATTTCTTTGCTGTCATTTCCGCCAAAACGGAATTATGCAAAACATTGTAACTCTTGTGTATTGACTGACATCCACTCCGCCAAAATGAATGAAAAAAAGTTTTTAGCGGACAATTACCATTTACAAAAATTAGCAAAACAACAGTAAAAAAAAAAAAATTAACTTCGAAAATAAAAATTTTGCAATGCGGAAATATTTCCAATAGTAAATGCAGCAACTAGCCAAGGACCGTCGTAAAATTATATTTACACTTCAATGCTGTTCAATTTTTGCAACACAAATACCAAAAAATATTCTCAACATACAGAGGCGGCCCGACAGCGTGTTTCTGTTGCTAGAGCCACTCTCATTTGAAAAAGGGGCGCCAAAATGGCGAAATAATTAATGTTAAAAATGAATTTTAAAAAATACGCTTTTACAATGAAAAAAATTCAATTGCTGATGGGGTTCGAACCCGATACTTCCGGATTAAAAAGTTTATATTCATTATATTATACATTTTTTCTGAGATGGTTCAAAAAAAGTTTCGAGGGGGTCTCAATGCATGAGGGGCGCAAAAATACGGTGGAGCCACTGGCGCACAACTAGCTCGAGCCGCTACTGTCAACATGTTACCATAACCAGTACCAATAATTGCAAACATCCATACTTTTTTGTAAATAAAGCTATGGCAAAAAAATTTTTCAAGCGAACAGAAAAAAGAAAAATTTCACAACTAATCATTTATGAATATCCATAAAAATATTATTTTCACTGAAGCATTTCTAATCATGACGAGTAGAGTGGCAGACGTGAGCAGCGTTTGTTTTTTTCCAGACAGAAATATTTATCTGATTGAGTCGAATTCAACTACGTGGGTATGTAGGCATTTTAAGAAAAAAAATTCGCAAAAGGAGAACTGCGAAAATTATCGTACAATTTATATCATTGAAAATGTCGCTTTAAAAAAAAAAATAAAAAAATAAAAATTCAATTCAATATCGTTAAAGATTCCGGTTAGTGAATCAATTTTACATAGAAAACTAAGCGAAATATTTTGGCATTCGTCTCATCCGCATTAAATTAATTATACCCAGAACGATGTACTCAACTAACGCCTCACAAAAGTTTAAATGCAAGTCGCAAATTTTTTAGAATGAAATCGAAATATGACAAGAGTTACACACGACTGAACACCAACCAGAACACTCTTATGACTCTTAGCAGACCCTTACAACCCAAACAACTTGATAACAACTTGATACGAAATTTCAAAAAAAAACCGCAGAAATTTCGACTAAGACGAATAATTACCACCAACAACAAACACGTACCTTTTTGTTTGATTTTTTGTTTTGGCCAATTTTAAATATTTTTGCCACTGTATGCACGAATATACCACCGGTACTACACCAATTTGGAGACTTGTTAGAACTGTATTCCATCATACGACCAACGCAGCAGGTAAACGAATCGCATCGGCTGGCGAACGTCGATCAAATACATGTGTACGCGTGTATGTCTCAAAAAAATAATAAAAAACTCAGCCAAGATAAATCGAATTAACACTATTTAAAAATGTATCAGAAAAAAATCGCAGAGCAACTCGAACAGAACGAAGAAACACCGTTTATACAGAACACAACACACGCACGCGGCAATATAATATGTTGTAAAAGGAATAAAAATAGTAATATTAAATTGGTTTTCTCTACCAAGAAGCGAAGAGGATCAAAATGTTAATCGTAATTATTCGTAAATATAACTAAAGACCGAAAAAATGAAATCGAGAACGTGGAAAAACACACGCGAAACACACTTAACACTCAATATGAGCCAATGGAACACGAAACGTAGCCACACGTTACACAAATGCGACGCTAACGAAATGACTAAACTGTATTGTATAGTCTATACGCTTGGCTGGAGTATGGTATGGTGAAAAAAAAAGTGAACACGACGAACTCTATAGCTACACTACCACTTACACACATGCGCAGGCACACATACACAAACGCACACATACGAATACAAAGCACGTAACACGACTAGACGCAGCGATGTATATAGGCATAAACGGAATGTATGACTGTGGTTGGGTAGTGGGGGTAGAATTAAAGCGCGGGAAACGTTCATAGACCTTGACAGCGGCAGCGACGCAAGAGGGATTGACCGTCGTCGTTCATTCCCCTCGAAAAAGAAAAAAAAAAGAAAACCGAGCGGAGAGAGAAAGAAAAAGAAAATTAGTGAAAAAGAACGTTTGAGAGGAAGAGAGAAATACTCAGCGCGCGACATTCTCGAAACTTTTATCAAGGAAATTTTACGCGCGCTCCGCACGCCGTACGAAAAAGAATCAGTGTTACCACCAAGTAGAACGAAAAAATGTAAATTAAAAACGCCCGCTTTTCCTATATACTAAATTTCTTCTTTTTCCTTTTTTTTTTTTCGCAACTTGACTCCTTTTTAATAGTTTTTTTTCTCTTATCGCTGCTAGTTGAAATTATGCATTGCAAAATCGCTACGACGACAGACCTTACTTCAACTGAGATTCACTAGGTACACTAAATATTTTTCTCAAGTAATAAGTGAGTTTACTTATCAATTTCTATCCAATGAAACGACTTGTGATGGAGGGTGGGTAATTCTTCGCGTCATAATCCAAGGAAAATTTTGGCACTAAATGCTCCCGAATTCATATGCATATATTTATTTATTTGCATAGGTGTCAGTCAAAATCAAAAATCAGAGAAATTCGTGAATTTTCAGTCCGATGGGAAACTGGCAAAAAGACTCAATGTCCCCTTTTCGTATTTTTACATGTTAAATCTTGCTTTCTTATAATTGCGAGTAAAAAAGCTGATTGTTTACAATCGAGATTTTACAATCTTAAAAGTTTAACATAGTTTAACTTTTAGGTTGCACAATCTCACTTTTTTAGAAGATGGATTGTAGCTTGTAAAAAAGCCCAGTAAAAACGTAGCTATATGCCTAATTTCAGAAATTTGGTTGGAACAAAGTCAACAAGCAAATATATAGATATAATTATATGTTCCATTTTCATATTACCACGGTACGTACAAGTCGCAACTTTAGTCGAATAGTCACAAATTTTAGTATACAAATTAGTACTAATCCAAGAAGAACTCGACAGTGATTTTGGTGGGGTGTTCAGGACAGTACTTCCAATATCTATTTTTGTTTTCAATACTCCAAAGTACAGTTTATAAAAAGTACTGAAAGTTCCACACTTTTGGCAATATGGAATGGACCTAATGTTATTGATTACACCAGAATTTTTGTTACCTTTGAAAAAATGGTATTCTGTTTTTCGTTTTTTTTTTTTTTTTCAATCAAATTTTAAGTTATTCTGTTTCCTCTATAATACGTTTTCGTGGTCCCTTGAAAAACGTATTAATGGGGTTAAGAATATGTGCACAACCTTCGCTGGTGTTATACTTTGACTATATAGCTTAATGGACTGCTAGAACTGATAAAATCTTGAAGCCAAACAATGCAGGCGTTACTTTTTGAAAAAGGTACTTTGTGTAAAAACTGAATTTGTATTGAGTTATATTTTTATGACTCCTAACAATATAAGCAGATACTAGTGAAATATTAGAACGCTATACGAATTTATTCTCTGAAATTAATGAGTGAAACGTTCGAATAATGATTTAAATTAATTGACGAACTCTTCAGAATGTGAAAATGTAAGTTTTGGATAGAGTTCCTTTTTTCTTGAAAAGTTTGAAGTAAGGTTTTCTTAAACTGAAAAATGCGGCTGTTAGGTAAATAGTTTCATCGTTCGCTGATTTGTTATCCGAAAAAAACTTCTTGAACTACCGTAAGAACTTGAGCAGGTCCTAAATGAACTAAAATACGTTTTTTGAGTGAAAATTTATTTTATTTTATTTGATCAGAGAAAATGTTTTTCGAATTTAAAATAAATTTCAGATGATATGAACATTAATAAAAATAAACAATTGGATTATATTTATGAAAATTTGGCTTTTATTTTGCCGTTTTTCATTTTTAAAATGCCTGAAATAAGTAGTTATTGTAAAAGATTCAAGTAGGTACAATATTTGTCCTATAAAAGTTTGAAGTGATTAGAAATTGATGGTGTCTGTTGAAATATCACAAATTTCTTCGTTTTGAAATATATTTCTGATAATTTTTCCAAGTCATTTTGTTTGAATCAGAACAAGGTTGATGATTTTCCATAATGATTTTTCAGCCTTGACAAACAATTTCTTACAATTTTGTTGAAAAATTTCAGCAAATTTAACAATCAGTAGGATTTCCAATTGCAGAGAATACCAAAATCAAATGTCCCAGTGTATTTGGAATCTGAATTAAAGATATAGTGCTGCCACAAGTACAAGTTTTTCATATTTCTGACTTGTTTACCACACGATAAATGAAATGGGTATCAATTTCATATGTAGTAGGTATGCTGTTTCTGATTTTTCATTGTTTCTAGAACTGATAAAATCTTAAAAATCACCAAAGGTCGTTTTTTGTAAAAAGAACGCCTGTTAACAGTGGCTTCAGCGGTGTTCCATTTAACCCTATGTATTTCTTATCAGTTCTAGCAGTCCATTAAACTATATAGTCAAAGGTGTTATACGACTGAGTAGCGAGTATAGAACAGCAGATTGATTGATAGCTTTTGCGGATGTTGGTTTCACCGAGTGGAGCACTTTCGAGTTCAGTTCATAAAAGCACATGTTTGTATAGTCGCTATTTTCATCATTAAGTAAGCGTACACTGACTTCTGCATTTTTCCATTTGTCTATAATTATTTTCATTACCTTCAATACAAAATCAGTGCTTTATAACTGCGGTATATTGTATGTGATACTCACGAGCAAAGTTTATTCTTTCCAGTATTCATACCTTTACGCACGGAACGCTTTAGAAGTTTTAATTCGGAATTTTTCCAGCAGTCGCCTCATTTATCCTTTTGTAAGTGCCATGGGGATACATCACCAACGATTGGCTTATCTCTGCTAATGCTATAAACCTTGCAGCAGATAGTCTAACCGGCTGGTAGGTATGCTGTTTAATTTGGTGTATCATCTGTTAAAAAATAAACGGTTACGCTACACGGGGTAGGATGAAAAAATGGAGACGCCATCTGATGAAAGTTGAGAACCACAAGGTTAGTGTATTCGTGCGTTCAGCTCGTTTCATTCACGTAGATCAAGTTTACCAATCAGACAGCAGTGATAACTGTAGTCCGGCGTATCTACCGGATTATTCTTCCAGACGGAGGTCGTTGCTTCAGGAGACCTAAAAAATCCTCCACACTGTGCAGTATGTCGGATAACTATGTGCCTACGTATGTCACAATATTTTCATTGAAAATAATTGGGGAACAACGTAGTAGGTAATTAATTTCTCGCTCGGCTCTTTCACCCTCGCGGTTTCCCGCCCAAGGCTGCGCGCCCACGAACGTGATTCACCATCTTCGTTCGAGCGCCATTACATTCTTCAAATATTATCTACCTTACCGAATGCGCTATGCACGCCGAAGGACCATCGTTAGCTGTCGAACGGTTTGCGTACCACTGAAGGTGCGAGAAATATCTCACGGCTATTTAACGACTTGGTGGTTGTACTGCTGGTACGTGCTGTAGAACGGACACCCGATGGGTAGGTACTCCGCAGGCACTGGTAGTACGCACCACACAGATTTTTTGGCGGCAAGTTAAGTATTTTATTTACGCTGCGGATAATGTCGGGCGGCGTGTGTACACTGCACGGAGTGGAAACGGAATGGAGGGCGGCGACAGAGCGAAGCGTGAGAAGAACAACCGCGTTGCCCAAATCAAAATGTACTTTTCTACGTTCACTCGTAAAAGCGCGGGGGGACAGAGGGCAGAAACACGGTGCGGTGCTGCCACTTTCGACCAGGTTTCGCCTCTTTCAATTCATAAATCCAACAAAAATCATCGGCCTCTTCTTCGCGGCGAGGAAGTCATTGCCTTCTCATTTCGAGATGTGATCAATGACCGCTCAGTGTGGATTTTCAAAGAATAGCACCAATTCTCTTCTTTCGTTTTCCTCGAGTAACAAAAGGGCACAAATTTTGCGCTGTTCGCTTGCATTAGACGCGGTAATCGGAGGTCGCTCGAAGCGATGTTTTTGTGGGAGAGTGTAAATGAAAACAATCAATTTTTGCAACACGCTCTAAAAAAAATAGCAAATTTTGACAAAAAATTCCAAAAAATAAAAAATAAAGGTTACTTGCGAATTTGAAAATAAAAAAAGAAACAAAGGAGAGGAAAAGTAAAAAGCCATTACTTCTTTCAATTTTAACAACAACAGGGGGATTACAACCCGAACTCCTCCTCACGCGGCACTTGACAATACTGATCCAGTCTAAATGATTTCCTATGATTTGTCGTCGGTATCTTTGACTACATGGTATTGGATCAGTAAAGCTCCGTAAGACCGATGAACTTTTCAATATCAAGACATGCCGGTGAAAAAGTAGGCAACCCTAAAGTACCTACCTTCTGCGTGTTTTCGACGTTTTGCTTGATTTCACCAATTTAGAATACATCTGATAAAAAGATCCCTTAAATTCACAACGATAGCGTACATAAACGCAAAGAAAAATGCGTCGAAAGGTACGATCTGGTTGCCTATTTAGCGCCGGCATGTCTATCCAGAAATCATGATTCTTTAGTGGTCCAGTACTATTTAGTCGAAAATCGGGATAAATTCTCAACCACAAGTTCTCTTTGATGAGGTACAAAAAATCTTCGAAGTAAGACTTTTTTATCAGAGGTTAACGACGTTGGTTCTTTAAAACATTTCGAGTTACACTTCTAGCATGCCTTATAATATGCCTACAAACATTCGATAACATACAAATTCAGTCTTTCTCAAGTCTACCTCAATATTTATAGAGAATGGGAAAAACTTGTGACAAATTAACTAATTTATGTCAGCAGGGGGCCGGAGAAAGAAAAAACAGGGCCATGGGTCAAAATAATTATTCTACCAAATAATTAATTTTTCTATTTTTTTTTTGGTGTCAGAATTTGAATTGGGCTTTCCGAGTCCCTTTTAGAAAGTCCGGGCACAGGAGAATCCTCCTGATCATCCCCTCTCCACAACCCTATATGTTAGTACAATAATGAGGGCTGTCACCCGACCCGAATTTAATGGAACTGCATCAATTTTAATGATTTTTTGAAAATTCTCATTTAAACTTTCAATCACGACTCCCGAAAATAAATAAAAAGCACTATATATCAAATTATCAACGTTCTAAAACACAGAAGAAAAACAAAAAACTTCTTTTGCTCTCTCTGACAGCAATAATCTGTTATTATTTATGTAAAATACCATCTCTGCAGGTAAATTCTGTAAATTACTCTGTTTCCCCTCATTGTCTTAGTTATTTTTTCTTGAAAGGTGGTAACCCTATGAAGAATCAAAATTGACCTTCGTCCATCTGAAATTCATGTGAGCAGTGACTACAGCATACTTTTATAGGTACACTTTTAGTAGGAATTAAGAAACCGAAATGGAAACCAAATTTTTTAACACTGAAAATCAAATTTAAAGGAAGCGCCAAAATTCTGAAGTGGAAACAGAATTGGAATAAATAACCCCCTTAAGATCAATAACAGAAACATAATGGAGACCGAATAATTAATCGTTTCAGTTTTCACTTCTCGTTTAAATAATTTTTGATCTGGGAAAAAATTTGAAAAGATATCAAACAAAAAATAGATATTTCAGAAAAAATATCGAAAAATGTCACATTCCTTGAAAAATATTGAAAAACTTTCAACATATTGATATTTCAACGGGATTTAGCAAATTTTCAAAAAAAGGAAAATTTAAAAATGTGGAAACTGAAATCGAACCTTAATTTGAAATTGAATGAGAAATTTAGGTAAGGCCAGGAAATGTAAGAAAGTAGAAACAAATACCAAAATTATAGAAACTGAAACAATAAATAAGTCAACGTAAAAATAAATTTGTAAGAATACTCTTTTATTGTGTAAAACGTCGTGTGAAACCTGATGCACTCACATAGACACACACTTAAAGTATGACAATCACAGTGCTCAGTAAATGCAGTCATCTGCGATACTACATCTTTGTTCTGGAGTGAATATACAATCTAGTTATCAGTGAAAAGTCTAAATTCTAATCCATCTAGGCTGAGTTAAATAAAAGTATACAATAAAAATAACCAAAATAACTAATATCTTTTATCTATTTGAGGCATGGGAGTGCAACTGCAAAATCAGATCTCTGCTATAAAAAATTGTGAATAGTAAAATGTGATTTTATCACCCCCTCCCCTCCCCAAAAAAAAAAAAAAATAATAAGAAAGAACAAAAAGAAAGGAATTCTAAAACTGAATGTAAAGTTCCCATTAGGTGCAAGTTGACATGATTAAGAGAAAAGAAGTCCAACATTTACTCACATTAACTCACATCGTAGCACAAACAGTAATATGAACATTTAGAGCAAGGAAGTGTATCAATATACTAGGTGTGTTTAATGTGTGACATGTTCCTAAGAAATACAGTCACCTACACAGGCAGCTAAGTACATATTTGTTGTTTTTTTTTGCTGTTCTTTATCATCTGTGCCAAAGTCAACTCCATTTATCAAGTCAAGAAGTAGAGCTAGAAATATTGAAGCTGGAAACATTAATGAGGCACCTATTTTACTCTTATTCAATCGTATCTAAAAACAAAATGACGAAAATGGTCGCAAATTTATGACGAATTATATTTTTGCGAATAATGAATTGGAAAATTAACTTGAAAAACCTCCCAGTTTCAAAAACTGTATGCCAAGGAAACAATTTTTTCAACGTTGCAACTTTCACTTTACTGCTTGATAACCAAATAAGTAGAGTTGACTATCATGATACAATATGCACAAATGATATGGCTCTCTTTTGGCTAGGCTTTGGCTGGGATCGTATCATATTTGCACCTTTTTTACAAATCCAGGTAAACTCCATATCCTCTCCATGATATGAAGGCAAAATACCAATATCATCTGGTAAATGAACATACTGTATATTTCATGATAACACTAAATGTGACATCAGTGTCGTAAAAATTAATGTTGATATAATAATATCATCATGGACTAGATACTAGATGTTGCAAAACTGATGTCACCAAATCAAACTGGTTTTGATTTCAGCGACACTGATAGCACTCCTTATTAAGTGCATAGGGATTGTGATAAGAGATCTCAATCAAAAATCAATCACAAAAAAAAGTCGATCGATCAAAGCCAAAAAAATGATTTTTTGGATTTTTTTAGAAAGTTGACTAAATTGTGATCAAATCAATTTTCATTGATTATGGATATGTAGTGAGAAATCCGAGATTTTGGGGCTCAAAATTAAAATTATTTTAAAATATAATGACGACATAATTTGGACATTATAGTATCCAAATTCAAATCAATTCTCAAAACAAAATATGACGACAATAATCGAATTCAATTTTCTTTCAGGCAACCTATAATATTTTATCTATTCTTGTATTACAGGGTCGACACATTCATAATTCGACAATTTTCTACAAGATAATTCGATATTATTTCTTCGATTGACAATATAAGATGAATACAAATTCAAAGGAGAGTAAAAACCCATCAAATGGAGTGCATGCAGCCAACTCCATCTCATTTTATCACTTTTACTCTGCACTTTGCCTATTGTATGCAGCCAATTTCATATTGTTTTATGGGAGAACACATTCTTGAGGGTAAACAATATCGCGGGTAAATGATATTCAGGGTAAATTTGCCTAGTTGTTTTTGCGGGCACACTTTATCGCAGGTAAACAAAACGCAGGGTAACATTTATCAGGGCAACATTTCTCCGGGTAATTGATTGTGCGGATATACAAAACAGAGGGTAACATTTTTCCGGGTAATCAATTGTGCGGGTAGACAAAAGACAGGGTAACATTTCTCAGGGCAACATTTTTCAGGGTAATATTTTATGTTACAGGTTGGGCAAAAGTTAAACATTCAAATACTTTTTTTAGTACTTCTGTGTAGATCACAGTGTGATCTACACGCTTAAAAATCACAGTAGTACTAAGAAAAGTATTCGAGTGTTTAACTTTTGCCCAACCTGTAACATAAAATATTACCCTGAGAAATGTTACCCTGTCTTTTGTCTACCCTCACAATTGATTACCTGGAGAAATGTTACCCTGAAAAATGTTACCCTCTGTTTTGTATATCCGCACAATCAATTACCTGGAGAAATGTTGCCCTGATAAGTGTTACCCTGCATTTTGTTTACCCGCGATATTGTTTACCCTCAAGAAAGTATAGAGCCTTGTTTTATCACTCATACTCTTACACTTTGCTTATTGTATGTCAACGTGTATATTTTCTGCCTTTTGTGTGCTTGCTTATATATTAATTTTTAAGCTTTCAATATTATCTGCATTGCGTGTTTGAAGACTATTAAGCAGATGATAAGTGGGGAAACCTTGCAACAAGAAGAACTGACTTGTAAAAACAAATTTTATTTTTCAAATACTCTTGTTCTAACAATACCCTGTACTAAGTTTGTTTTTACAAGCAGTCCTTCTTGTGTAGGCAAAGAGAAGCAGGTCCAAGTCTCAAGTTGTACGTTTAAGTCCTTGCATAGGCAATTTATAAAGTGTACCATCTTCGGATGTAGATTACTTCAAACCTGAATCTACCTTTGCAGACACTAGGATGATAGTTAAACTTGGGCTATGTTAGGTTGAAGACATAAAGCAAATTAGGAATGTTCTTTCATCATGCAGGATAAGTAGTGACAACACAAAAGTCATTCTTAAAATGTCAATTTCATATCGCACTTCAAGGCGATCTTTTGTGAAACACCTACAAGGTGATATTTTAATCAACAATACAATCAGATAGAGTTCTTAACATCTATTAGGAGGGAAATTTTGTGTGCTTTGTTCAAGATGACTGTATTGCTCTGTCATTAAAGGCCATGTAAAGCCTTCTTTCACACATAGTGGATTTATATTTCATCTATGTTAGATATTTTTCTCACCTTACTATTTCACACACCAAAAGCTCAAAGCCTAAAGTTTCTGATAAGAGCCTTTTACACAACCAAATCACCATCACTTATGAAGACAAACAATTAGGTAAAGACAAAAGAACTTTCTGATGGTTTCTTCTATTTATTGTCTGCAATAGCTTTCTTTTTATTATTTTATTTTTTCTGCTTTACACTTTGTTCTATCCACTTTGTCAACACTATAATTCTTTGTAATTATAGTCGTTGACAAAATAATTCTGCTGTTTGTTTTTGTAAGTTCCAAACCTCTTATGAATCGAAACTTTGTTAGGTTCTTCTGTTGACACTCCACGCTTATTGCTGATTCAATCATCACATTAATTTGCTGACACATGAAGACAATGTAAGCTGTATTCCATCATATTCAAGAAACCTAATTCAAGTCAAAAAGAATTCACCCGTAGGGTTTAACAAAGTTAAAAAATAAAACATCTTGAAGTCAAATATCAAGACCATTCGAATCAGTGTTTCGGCTGCATGATGTCTTAGTTTTAAGACATTGTGACGTCATTAACATTTACACACCACCATATATGAAGGTTGACTTTATGAGCCGTTTCATTTCAGAGGCCTCAATAGTGATGGCGATAGCACTATCTACATTTTTCGTAGCTTTTGAAACGGACTTTTTTTTTGTGCGGAGCAAATTCCAAATGACACCTCGTCAATGTGAAAGATAATTATTTATTTTTTATTTTTTCAAATCAACGCTCAACGCTATTTTTACGCGCAGTTTATCTGATAAGATTCGTCATAAAGACGTAAATAAATGAAAGAAAAGGCATCAGTTTGGGACCGTGTTTCGTTAACCGCGTTAGACACTCGTTAATTTTAATTTACGACTAATAAAATTCGTACATCATTGTCTGCCATCGGTTCGCCAGTAGTTTATGCGTCGCAACCAACAACGCCATTTCTTCCCTCGGTATACGTACCGAGGGCATACTGGCGAATTGGCAATTGGCATTTTATATTTGCGTATCGCATCCTAAAAAGCGTAAAAAGAAAGTAGGCCGGGCAGAGGCATCGTACGCAATGCCTTTTCATCTGATCAACCTTTTCGCGATCTGGGGGCGTCAAGACCTCCACAGTTTTTCTTCCACTTCTCACCCTCTGCCGTTCGTCGCTGTCGCGACGACGCGAAAAAGAATTCACTTTACTGGTGATATCGAAAACAATAGACGAATTTTTCAGACACACGTACAATCGTCACACGCACACGCTCACCCACAGACACGAACACCAACCAATGTGAAACCGAACAAAACCCCACATACGTACCTATAAAGCGCGCCAGCAAATACATCACTGAATTTCGAAATGGGAATTGCGGACGATTCCGTTCGTTTTGACGTGTATGGCGCCGGCGGCTTCTCGACATAAAGTAAATTCTTTCACAGTAAGGTGCAACTCTTCGAGCTCCACCCCCTACCTTTACCTACCTACATGAAACAGTTTTTTAGTTTCTTCTCTATTGTTTGCGCCAACTAAACGTCGCACCAGAACATGCACGACACTCACACGATGTGTTTTAACCAAACGCCATTTAGACAAGAAGAAAGTCAAGAAACCAAATTCACCTCACGCCAATCGATCAAGAATTCGAATAAACTAATTATTCGTTACTTTAGGTGTGTGTACGCGCGTGAAAAGAGGGTTTCTGAACTTCATTTTTACTGCAACCTGTTGGTGATTCGTGGTTTCAGTGGTCTGAGCGTGTCAAATTGTAAATAGTAATTTAAACTTTTCAAGTTGAAAAAAAGATAGGCCATTAGGCTATATAGCACGAGAGTATTGGAGGTCGGGGTTGCAAGAGTAAAGTTAACTTTACACAGATAGTGATTGATTTCAAAAAAAACCTTTTGGTGGCAAGGCTAGTGCCAAGTTAATGCCAGATAGGGTTACATGTGTTTTGGCTGGACCCTAAATAAGTTGCTTATGGTGGTGGATGAGTATCAGGAATGCTGACAACACAAAGGCTAGTCTAGAATAAAGATGAGAATGTTGGTTCAATTGAACTATCTAGTTCTATCATTCTCATTCACCAAATTGAACTACTTTACAGTTCATTTAAAATTTCGATTATGTTTTTTTTCACTTATCAGAATATTTAATTTACATTTTACATTTCAATTTGTTTCTTGCCACTCACTCATCCAATCATCGTTAGTTCGTTAGTTATTGGAAAGGTTCTTGATTCATTCATTCATTCAGGTTCGTTTTTAATTCTTATCAGTTTATCGGAGATAAATGATGAATGATGATCAAAATCATTCCTATTGCAAATGTTGAAATTTGAACCAGTTCATTTTTTAATCACGAACTATTTTGACCCATTCATTAAAATGACTCGTTCCAATGAACTAGTTCATGAACAACCAACACATCTCTAGTCTAGAACCAGGAACCTTCCAGATGCAAAGCAGACCACCTAACTGACAATTGTGCTAATCAAACTCCTAATAACCACATGGAAATTTTTCAAACACATATTTTTTTATTCCTGCTAATTTCTACTCATATCTCCCTTACACCACCCTGAAATGGCCCATTACTGATCTTCTGGGACCTTTGATGCCCTCCTCCACAGAAATTATAATGCAAGTTTTCAATGAAAATGTACATGTTAATTTTGATCTCATAAAACTACCTAGAGACGAGGGTGGGTGTGGGTACGTTTTTCATTTTGCGTTGTTTTCTTTTTTGATTCAGTTTGAGAAAAAAATATTAAAAACTAAAGTGTAGCAAGTAATGCTGGAAAATATACGGTTTCTTAACAAAAAAATAAATAAATACGATAAAAAAAACCTCAAGCACAGCAAGCCATGATAGAAAATGTAGATTTTGTGAAGAAAAAAAAATGAGTGCGATGAAAAAGTCAAAATATGAAAAATATTTGGTAGAATTCTAAGTTAAAATTACATTTAAAATGAAATTTCAAAGAAATTCATAATGAATTGTATTGTGAAGTTAAAAAAAACGTACTCAAGTTATTATATAATTACTTACCGAATCAAATAAAATCAAAGCCTATTTTGAACCATCTTTTTCTTTTGGTTCATCTGGACTTAATATTCTTTTCTTATCAATAATTCAGGATTTTTTGAAATCATCTCTACACGTGAACCATGAAGCTGATTGAAACAAAATTTTTCAGAATGATCGAATATAATATATTGAATGTCTGTATAAAATTTCGTAACTGTTGGTTAAAAATTACGCGCTTCAGAACCATTTAAGTCGCAAAAATGAAACCTAATAAGATGTAATAGACTAACGTAGGACCGATCTAGACTTAAAACAATAGAGTTCATCCTAGTGTAAATCCGAATAAGTGTAGTAAATTTCAAGACTGTCTGACAAAAATTATTACCTGCACCGTGTTCAACAAAAATGTGTCAGTATCAGTTTTAATATGTAGATTTTCTTCGAACACTACATATTATATGAGAAAAAAATAAAAAGTATTTGGCAGAATGCCGGGTAAAAATAACATTTAAATTCATAATAAATAAAATTGAATTGTGAAGTTATAAAATACGAAAGCAAGTTATTAGATGACTCCTTATTCTTATTTGAACAGGCAGAAATTACAAATATTGGGCTTATCCAGATAAGATGGTAGTGTTATTTTCATCAGTTTTCATTACCATGAGTATAGCAAATGTGTAGTATACAAGAGATATCAGTTTTTCTAAGGCGTAATGTTTCTAATTCATTGATACTAAGCTACTAACTAAACTTAAATTCAATGAACTTGTGGCAAATGTGTTTCAAATCTTTTTTCAGAAACATCTTGATTCCACCTCACAACCCAGATTTTAAGAACATTGAAGAAGAACATCCACTTCAATCACCAATGTGCGGCAAAGTCCAGATGAGTGAAGTGCTTTTGATACTAGGAAAAATATAAGTAATTTAAAGGGAGAAGAAAATCCAAAAAAAAAAATCTTCCAATAGATCAATTTTTATTTAAATTTATTTTTTATTATATTATAATTTTATTATTAATATATATTTATTTTTTTAATTATCAAAATGGTTTATTTTTTATTTTTGGTTGTTGCTAAAGTATTTACCTAAATAATAATTTCACCTTATTAATATCACAATGACCTGTTCATTTCATGTGTCAAGTACTTATTTCTATCATTTTACACTTTGCCTAACTATATTGTCAGGCAATATATGAAACGGCAGGACAAATTCTAAAAATTTTTCCATATTTTCACACAACGCTTAAAATCTCTACACATTTCATGACATGTCTAAATTTCACATTTAGCCTCTAACATATACAAATGAATTTCAGTTAATAGCGTTAAAAGTTTCCTAGGGCATGAAACGAAAAACAAACCTACCGGGGATCGCGGATCTTAATACAGGATTAATTATAACATTCTGATAACAGTTTCTACGGCTTCAGTATCTCTGTACGTACCTAATGAAAAGTCAACATAAATTACCACGTAAAAATGGTAAGTTACGTGAAATATTATTCTATCATGTTTATTATTATGCAAAAAATTGGTTTCACAGGGTGTTTGTGGAGTGGATGTCAAAACTCCTGGTGGTCGTAGAGAGGGTTAAGTACATATATGTCATTAGAGTAGTTGCATACCTAGCAGAAGCTCTCAGAATAGTTGATGATAATGGAGAACAATAAGAATTTTTCGGAAAAATTGGAAACTTATTTTCTGCCCTTCCAACTAAAATAACTCTAAAACTTATTGAGATAGAGGCAAAAAGTACTGGGACTTAATGAAATAGCCCATTTTTTCCTACATTTTCCATACATAACATCATGGTCTTTATTCAATTTTTTCCAATGAAACACTGGAATGACGCATTACAATAACAACACTTCTGAGACCAATTTGAAAACAAAGCTGCAGCAGGGTACGCAACTACTCTAACACATATGCACTCAACCCACTCTACCACCATTACGAATTTTTAAGTCCACTCTACCAACACCCTGTAGGTACATGCTGTCAAAGATCTATTGTATTGTCGAAAAAGACATTTTGCGATTTTCTTCATTCAGCTTGTTGCCTTCAAACCCGTTTGAAAAATAAACTACAATGAATATTTTGATTAAATTTCAAATTCAGAATTGAAGAAAATCTGTAACCAGGAAAAAAGAAAATACATCTATACATGTAGCAAATAAGTCTGAAATCAAAATCACATTTTTGGAACTTGAGTTGAAACTCTGAAGTGAATTCCTCGATTCCTTTTTTGAATAAATAGGTAACAGTAATTGAAAACAAGTTTAGGTTAAAAACGAGTTTATAAAAGATAAGTTTTGTTTTTTTTTTGGCTTTAGCTTTATGTGTTGCGGAAAGTTGGCAGCAGTATTGGTATATTTCATAAATCGCAGGAGTGAGTAGAATAAACGCTTATAAAAATAAGTACTGTTATGGGATGATAAAATGGTTTGTGCACTTAGTGGAAGTAACTTAGCCAAGAACAATTTCGACGATGATTAAAAATGAATAATTTTGAATAATCTCGAAATAAGGAATTTTATTAGGAAAAATAGAAAATTCACAACTTTTGTACACAATAAATGAAAACAGAACTAAGACTTACAACTTGGTTGTTTGAAAATTACTTAATAAAATTACTTCAAGTTCAAGAAAAATCTTTATAGAGAAATGAAAGAATGTTCACCCATTTGTTCTACATTCCAAAGTGATTTTGCCATAGAAATGAATTTTCGAATTAAACTCTGATTTGAGGGTTTTTTCAGCCGAAGTGTTAGGGCTTTCCATAGGGGAATAAGCGAGGCTGTCAAAACCCTAATTAACTGGAAGAATTTGCATGAATTTTGATATGTTGGGGCAAATATCATTCGGCAGAATCATGTAGGGCACCTGTGGATACATGTACTTCTGGGTGAATTACAAAGCGACCAAAAAAGGAATGTACTCAATATTCGAACATATCGAATATAATCTAAATTTTTTGTACACAGTTTTTCTGTGTGTTTACTTTTATTCGTATTATTATGAAGGCATAGGAAAAACACAGAAAAATAGCCCGAATTCTGGTGGGGCTAGTAGTTGAAAGTGTTCATCTTAAAGTGTCAATTCTGACAGGTTGTAAAATGTCCATTTTATTGGTCTTGATAAGCCAAATACAGGGTGAATTAAAGGTAGGACACAAAATCGAAGGTGTTATGAAGGATATGCGTGAGAGTAGCGAGAACATATCGAGAAGCTTTTTGGAGATCTAAATTCGTAGAAAGATGTGTATATAGGAAGGGTAAAATGTGGCACATAGCAGTGCCTTATAGTCTTACGAATGCACATACAAATGTACTTCTTCGCACCAGGATAATTAGACATTCTTGGCTGTTGTGGGGCCCTTTATAAATTTATAAATTGATAGATAGATGAATACTTTATTTTGAAGCAATCAGAGATGAATTGATTGTATACGCTGTTCAAGCAGCATACTCTCCAGACAAATAAAAAATTTAGAGCGTATGCTCTACATACTCTCAGCAAGTTCTTAAAAACACTGTTTAGTTGTAAATTTCAAGTTCTAAGACTATTATTTGTTCTAGTTTGTTCTCTGAAAATAAATCTTTTTTCTTTTTTTGCCCAATTGCCTGTCCTTTTTTTTGAGTGCATAATTTCAAGATTTTTCATGAGGTCATCAATGAAGCAATTATCCCTATATTTTTTTTGAACAATGGTCATATTCAATGAAAGATAATACGTTGGGCAGTCCATAAGTAATACCCGCCCATCTATTTTTTATAAGAGACAAAACTTGGGAGTTTGCAAAAACTTTAAGCCGACTGAATGTCTGAATAATGCAGATCTCACTATGCTCACTTAAATTTGCACGTGGATGTCAGACGAATTTAATGTTTTGCAGATTCATTTATAAAGCGATATCGGGCTAAAGCAATATCATGGTGCATCAATTACAAGCTTCAGTTTAAAATTCAAGATCGAGACTGTAGATATAGCAAGATCTATATCATCTGGCAATGATTCTGGAATCACTATATCAAAAAGACTCCACTAGTGGCGTAGCCAGAGAGTAATTATTTTTTTAGGGAGGGGGTTAGCCAAATATTCTTGACACTTTTGGGTTTTTGTTTTTCTTGTTTTATGTTTATTTTATTTGGATAATTTTTTGACGACAAGAGGGCAGTATAATGTTAAAACATTTTATGCTCTTTTTCTGTGAATTTATAAAATTAATTAGGAGAAAAATCAAATATTTTTCAAGTTTTAAAGATGGTTAGCCTTTACTTTAACTTCTTTATTTCTATTTTTTCCCAATTATTTTTTTTCTCATGATGAAATAATTTTTGTAGCCAGACAATTTTTTTTTTCTTCAATAATACCAAATCAAGGTAAAATTCAATTGAAGATCGAATTATTTTCATATATTTTTCTTGCAAAGTGAAAGAGGAAAAATAGGGACGTTGATAAATATTTCTTAACTGCTTTCAATTCAAGGCTCAACTTTGAAGCAACTATATTCTGTTAAAAGAGAAACGCAAACCACCACCTGCCATACACAAAATATGTGGACTTCGACCATATACCAGATAGCCCTGTAATGCTTCCTATTGAAGCACTGATAAATACAGAGGGTGACTCACATTGGGGAAAGAAGTTATTTTACTCAGGTTTTATACTGCTGTTATTTCCGGGTTTTTGAAGTTGATTTTAGCCAGGTTGGAGTTTTTTTTTTTTTAAATTATACATAATCATTTGTCTTTTTCTCTATTGAAAAATTTATTTTAGAAGAAAAAATAAACTTTTTTTAATTTTTTTTTCTTCAAAAATTCCTTATGGGATTTAACATGCATTTGCCACATTGTGACGTCATTTATGTGTCCTTCAATTTCCATTGACATAGCGAGTCTATCTAGTATATGGTCGAAAGTGGACATCTTGAGGGGAAAAAATGGTACGGATTCACACTAGACGTGGAAGGGATATGTCTGTATTTAATTCAATTTCGATAACATTTATTTGAGGCCGCCTGTTTGCACCTTCAAAAATTCTTGCACTTCTCTTTTGAAACAGGGTATAAATATTGATGTATGATAAAAATAAGTTTTCATTTTTTTGGTTACAGTTTGCCAATGTTTCAAATAACGAACTTATGAAAGCGATTTTATAACAAATTTTTTTTTTAAATGATTCCAATTTTTTTCTTCCCATCCACTTCCAATAACTAGTCTTTAAATGCTAGAAACAATACTAAATTCAAAGGCTACATCAAAATAGTCGAGCAATCGAAGCAGTCTATTAACTGCACCAAGGTGATGAGGAATTAGGGATGACGAAGTAATACAGGCCTACTCAAAATTCAAATTTTTGGGTAATAGAATTGTGCTTTTGAAACTTAGGGGAAAAAAAGACACATATAGTTGGGTACTTTGTTCCAATAATTTAAGATTTGGAGTTTTAAAACGAAGAAAAATACGCATGGTAAATTAAATAACATTAATAAAAATGAATTTTAAGGATAGGCTTTTGTTAGTTACGAAATGTTGTATGAAAAACCAGCGCACTCAGACAGACACTCTCATAGTATGATGACCAACAAGTCTGACGAGAGAGGGGGAGGTCCCGGGTTTTTAAGAACCTGGTGTTCTCAAAAAAAAAAGAAGTAGATTTTCATGAAAAATCTACAGAAAAACCCTTCAAAAAATTTTAGCAGGCTAAAACCCTTCCCTCAGATAAATCCTATATATTGCTTTAGACACGAATACAGTTTTCAATTTTTTAGGGGGCCCGTAAATTTTTTCTTCCCTCACTGCGGCCCTGACGATCTTACGGCTTAACAAAACAAACGCAAAACCAATGGTTTAAAAGTGTAAATTTGTTGCCCACCAACAATGTGAACACGATAATTGTTATATCATAAACAAGCAGCATTAACCACCCTTCGATCAGGGGTGAGATACTGACATTCAACAGTGTTGGGTACGCTCCGTCATCCTCATCTCAGACCTTAGAACACTTTACTAATATAATACTTTCACTTTCATTCATAGTAGATATCTTCGTTTGTGGCTACACTGTATACAATCGTTCAACTCTCATTGCATTACTCTAGGTATGATGTCACCTTGTATGTGATTTCATACACTGTACTTTATTGTATTTCAGTTTAATGTTTAACACACTAATTCTTCGACTAGAAACAATTCACCCGGGTAATTTGTCTCATTATTCTGAACGGTTTGGATGCACTCGGTTTACTTGGGTCTTTACCCAGGCCTTTATTCTGAACGCATCTTGTAATCAAAGACATGGCTAAAAAGATGTTCTATTCTCTTGATACACGTTGTGATACAAAAATCCGTCAAAGATGAAAACAAAGGTATCAGAGTTTTACATCCTGCGCAAATTTCATGAAATTTATCATTGAATTTTAAAAGGAATCTCTATTTTAACGAATTTCACGTCATCGGAGCCAAACGAAGCATGCCCAGAAACAAATATCTTGATTGGAATCCGTTCATCTTTGATGTGTTTTCGATCAGCTCATTGGGGATCTCTTTAGCTATAGCTCTCTGGCTGTAATACGGTTTGTTTATTGTAATCAATTGTGTAGCTGGTTTGTTCTCTACACTCACGTCTTCAGCTGCGGGGCATGTTTATAATGTAAGTTATAAGATCAGGGAAGAACCGATTCTAATCCTAGGCGGGTAATGTTTTCGATGGAACTTTTTTTAATTTTTTGTAAATATTTTACATTTTTAAAATCTTATCTTTTAAAAATTCATTTTTAACGTAATTTATTATTGTTAACAAAAGCAAGAAAACGGACAACTGTGGTGTTGTCTATCATTTACATTATGCATTCGTTGGGAACAGTTACCTAATCAGGGAAATTATTCCTTCACAGAAGCACTTCCTTACTCCAGTCTTCCATTTTCAACATTTGTTATCGAAATATCGTCGTCAGGTGGTAATTAAAATCGACTATCCAATATCCATTAAAATTCAATACCGTACAAAAAAGTAGACAATGTTTTTTTTTTTTTTTTGTAAACAGCATGTCATTCTCCCACGATCCACTTTCAACACCCATTTCACTCACACATCGTTCATGTCCTCACGTCCAAACGATTAAAACTGTAATCAATCAATAGGGTGAGGTAAGAATTTAGAGAAATGACTCACCAATACAGAGTAGGATTTTTTTCCTCTTCATTTTGTTCAACGGAAAAACTATTAATATCAGCATGTAGAACACTTCCGTTCTATTTTAATCGTAGGTAGGCATCAAAGGAAGAGTAGGGTAAACTGGTATAAGTGTAAAAGACAAAAAAACAAATACATATACGTTGGAAAAATAGAAAAATTATAAATAATTAAAATCGAAATTGTCGACGACGAAAAACGGTTACCGTGAAAAATTACTTTTTCCTGTCCTGCATGAGAAAAAAAGAAAAAAAAAAGGGATATGATGTGCGTATTTTGAATCTTTCCCCCGTTCCCTTCCAGACCATTGTTCTCTTCCATATAATTCGTGAAATATTGCGGTGCAATCGAGGAAAAATATCGAAATTAATTTCGCATTGCGAATACTATACATATATGTATACATTATTTATTGGATGCCATTGATCGTATAACTGCCACGTAGGTACATATTATAATAAATAGAACGAAGATTGAAAAACGATTGTGGCACATTTGGTTCAACAAACTTTTTCGCTCAAGGGAGTGCCAGCAGGAAACAAAACTCTTTTCGGTTGACGTAAGTTGGTGCATTTCTTACAAAAAAATTTCATTGAAATTTAGAAAAATGTTCACTTACAGATTGGAGTTGATTTCCACTGAGGGATCAGGACCATTGCCAACGATTCGAATACAATTATTTTCCTCAAGAATGAACAAGATTCTATTACAAAAACCTACGTTTCGGATTTCGGATTCTCATTCCAGAACTTTGACTATGGCCCATATTCACAAATGTTACTTTAACTCCCTTCACTTAAACTTCACTTAAAAATAGCCTTTGGCACAATTTTGTACTTCAGAGTGTGGTAACATTTTATTTTTACATTGGAACTCTCATAAGAGATACAACGTTCCCACATTTTAAATTACAAAATTGTGCAAAAAAATTTTTTAAAGTGAAATTTAAGTGAAAGGAGGTTAAAGTGACGTTTGTGAATATGGGCCTATATATAACCATATGAAGTAAGCTTACGGAGGCGGTACAGTGAAGGTGAAGGCAACATAATAAGTGTCTTTGGCAAAAGTTGATTTTTATTACGAAAAGTTCAGCAGCTTCACCATTGATTGAATGCTCATTCTGATTAAAATTTCTTTATTTCTCACTTGTTATGGATCTTTCAAGATTGAATGCATGTCAAAAATTGTCGAAAAAAATCAACACCTTAATCCTCCAGTGATACTTTTATGAGATATCTTGCCTTTACGTTCTTATCACTGTGCTCATTCCATATAGTTATATATGGTCAGAGTACCAGAATCCCTTTGAAAAAATTAAAATGAATTTGTGATTCAAGGACTGGAGTCGTATGTTTTCGAGAAAAATTCGAGATTTGAGCCGATAAAAAAATTAATAAATTTGAAAGCGAATCAAATACCATTTTGGTTATTCATTCTCACCCTTCATCACATGTCGCGGTAAACAAACAAAATTAATTGAAAATTAAAAGCTCAATGGTTCTCTCTCACCTTTCCGACTTCTACTTCAGCCGCTGGTTAATGTAACGCGCGTAGTAAATAAAAATCCTATCACTTCCTTTTCAGGATTTCTATGAATGTACATAGACTTTTACTAGTTAGCCTCACGAGAATATTCTTTTTACGGTTTTTGCACAAACTGTAAAAAACCCTATTAAAATCACATTATTTTCCTTCTTCTTGTTGTTTTCTTCGTTTTTTTCCTTTTTTTTTTTCAGCCAGTTCTATGTTTTGTTTTCCATCTATGAAACTAGTGATGCACACTAATCGATTGGTTCGACTAATCGATTACCTCGATTAACCAACTAATCGATTTTTTGTTACTTGATTTATTTTTGCAAAATTAATCATCAACTATTTGACTCTAAAAGTTTTTTTTGAGTCATTTTTTCTGTGGTTGGATGATTGAGAGTGGTGCGGATATTTTTCGGTTACAAAAAAGAAAAATTATTAATTATTATTTGGTTATAAAAAATAATTTTTTCGGAGTATGTCGTTAAAAATAGTATGTGACATGCCTGCGAAGTAGGTTTTTGATACTAGTATGATTTTCAGCACTCACGTTTTAATTGTAGGTACAGCAAAATTCACTCACATATCAAAATCACCTACTTTTTGCACTTGTATCTTATCATAAATAACTAATTACAAACTTCAACATTCTTATTTATATGGAATCTTCACTTCGATTTTGTTCAACTCCCATAAAAAATTCGATTAGCAAAACCATTATTTTGCACCTATCAACCACCCTATTGTTTACCTGCTGTGGTTAGCAAAACCATTACCATTAAAAAACCTGTAGATACATAAAAAACCATCGTCACTCATCACAAGCCTCTTGAACAGACAAAGAGGATATTAGAAAAAGTGTACAAGACAAAAGTAAAAAGACTTCCGCCTGTTTAGCTTTTTTTTTTTTTCAATGTAACGTAGAATTTTGCTAATTCACTAAGAAGATACAATGTGAAAACAAAACAAAATTATAAAAGCACAATTCTGTTTCATAAATTGTTCAAACACAAGTCACTGGAGTAATAGTACTTGCCTTATAGCAAGGAGCTTCAATGGAACTTCCAATTTCTCAGTTTTAAAAATCACTACATAGAACACGACTTTAAGAACACTTTTGATAACCTTTGATACCCAAATAAAAGTATACACTTTGTCTGATCGTAGACTCTTCTTCACTTAACCCACTCGTTCCTCTTGTAACTACTAAAATCTATTAATAAAAAATGGCAAAGTAGGCCCACGTTACCACACTAACGAACACTTTCAAATTTCCCATACTTTTATGCACTTCATTTGCCCTCAAAATCACTTAGTTCCATCCCACGACCAATTCTTGGATCTCTGGTTTTTGCCAGGCTTTGTGCTAAAATCACAGGTCTCTAAATCAAAGGGTAGTAGCCCCAAGGTTCTGCTGTTAAAATCGTAACAGTCTAAATTTTAGAGTATTCAGCTCCAAAAACACAACGAATTCTTTATTATTAATATCCGATTTTTCGTGTAAGAGAGAATGAAACTTTAAAAAAGTTTCTGTAGAAGTGCTCCGAAGGGCCGTAGCCGTCTCGGAATGCGAGGAAAGCGTAAAAAAAAGAAAGGGGTGTTAAAAACTAATGATAATTGATAACGTAATACCGTTGAGACAATATTCCTCCTTAAATTCATTTATTATTACCGATGCACCTTTCTCCTTAATTTCCTACTTCTTGTTGTTTTCATTCCTCCAACCCTCATTTAGTTTTTCGCTTTTGATTACTCAGACGCACTTCACAATCGCATGAAAAAAATTTTTCTGGATGGCAGTCGCCTCAGAACGTCGTAAACAGTAAACCAGGAACTGAGATTCAAGCAACGGAACAAGAGGAAGAGCTGCACAACCAACGTTCATCCGCATTTTCCCATCGGATGTTGCCAGAGATCTCTTTTGCGACAAGTGTTTCGTGGATTTCTTTTTTCCCTTCAACATCGCTCCCTTTAAAAAAGAAATTCAGTATTTCGAGAACAGTCCATCCGTCCATGTGATCACTATGGCCTATTTTTAAATTGCCTTCACAATTCAAATTCATTTCCTGTACACCAACACACTCGTTGAATAGATATCTAAAGGCGCAGGGTTCATCCATGATAAAAAGCGGAAAAAAAAGGAACAAAAAAGGTTACAACAGCAATGCAGAAGAGAAAACCTACCGAGGTTTCCATAAACATTAGTTTATATACGGATTCACCGCAACTCTTTGTTGAGTGTATAAATGTTTCATTTCCGGATCGGATTCCTTCCTTCTCTCTTTTCTTAGCTGTATTTATTTCAGAAGGACCCAGTATCTGTTTGGTTAGGCCTATAACTTGAAGTACAACTCTTTTTTTGCGAATGTAAAAAACATCTGGTCGCCCCGGGGGATAACTATGCGTGCATTCGTTTCCAAAATCATTTTGTTTATTCCTCATCGCCTTTTTTATTAAAAATGAACTGAAATAAATATTTATTCCGAGTTTCGTGCCTATTAGTGCAAAATTGAGCATTTTATAGTAAAAATAAAAACAAAAATGGTGGTACCGCAAGTACTGTCTGGCCGATCTGCACCAAAATCAATGGGTCTGGTCCTTGGCTTAGTACAAATATTCGTACCAAATTTCATGATTATCGAACAAAAATTGCGACCTGTACGATGGGAACAAGAAATTGACCTATATCTATCTATCTATTTATATATATATACACATAAATTTGAGTTATTGGTGCCAATATTTTCCCGAAAAACGTACCCGCCCCCAACCCTGACGGCTAATACAGCATCAAGCATAATAAGTAGATTTTCTAAAGAAAACCTACTTAAAAAGTTTAGTCAATGCTGTCGTAAACCCTCGCAACAATTAAAATTCCTCTTTTATGGGACAGTGATTTGTATTCAAAAGAAAAGTAAGTATCGTCAGACTGTCAGGTGACATACAGTAGGGCAACGACTGTTCGACTCCTCGGATTAACCAACTTTATGGCCTCAAGTTAGTTATTGAAAAAACTGAAAAATATTATATCTTGAACGTTTTTTAATCATTTATGTTATGTATTTATAACAGGTGCCTGCAGGCACACTTTAGGCTATACTTCTCCGATGTTTGAATGGGGGGGTCATGTGAATAGGGTGATCATTTAAAAATTATTTTTAAAAATTTTCCTCCTCCTTGCATAGAAAATCTACGCATGGAAAACAGGAAAACTTTAAAATGTAGTATTTGTCTTCAAAGTGATACAATACCTATGGTTTTGCAAAAATCGCTTTGATGGTTAAAGTAGGTAACTACTTGATTTCGAAAGAAAATTGCAAATGAGATTCGTTGCATGAAATCTTCTAGGATTAAGAATTGAAGAAAGTTCGTATAGGTATGAAACATTTTTTGTCTCTCATGAAAATTCAAAAACCTAGCGCCTATGGTTCATTAAAAGTGAATTAACAGCCATAGGTGCCGACTAGGGTGTTTTTTCGGGGGAGGGTGATTTTGCCCCTCAATAATTTTGTAAATTTAAGCGTTTTTCTGTACCAATTATTGGAAAATTCGTTAATTAAGTTGAATGTGAACCAACGGATTTTTAAATTTTATTTCAGTCACCACCCTCCTTCCGGTAATTTTACCAAGTCGGCGCCATTATTGATAGCAGCACCATGTTCGGCAGTGTATAGTGTTAGCTGTTCGATATCAATTTTGAAAGTCTCTGCGTTCGCCAGATTGGCTGTCTATAATATTTCTCTCCATCCAATTACGTCTTATTGACGATTCCTTTAAAGTTTCTCCCGTACAAGCAGCAAAGGACCGTTTTCTATGGTGGGTCGTTCAATCGTAGGATGGCACGAAGACGTTTAATTACTTTCTATTCATCAAAGAGATGAAAATACATGAGTAGGTACGACGTATATACACCGTTAGCAAGCATTGGCGCGAACTCTTTGTTACTTAATAAGTTTATTAAATATATAAAGTGTAAGGTAGGCACTAGGTACCCGTTCTGTGTGTTCTTGTTGACAAGTTGAAAGTAAATTTTCTTTCTGCTTATTATTCAAGTCGCATGGTATTGTCGGCCCAAATGAGTAATGCTACTCGGATTTTGTGCAGCATTTACGCTACAGTAACCAGGGAATGAGTGATTGATAAATCGTACTATCCAGACTGGATATTTCTGGCAGTTGTTTGTCTAGAATAACCGCTACTGGCATATCGAAGCCAAAAAGTTGGACGGTGGTTTTGAAGTACGGAGTATCCAGACATATTAATTTCTTCGTTTCGTTTGGCTGCAAGAAATTTTAGTTTCTCACTCCATGAAATGTTCAATATTTCCTCATGAGAGATGCATCAAAATCATTTTCGGTAGTAGGTGGGAATGTTTTTTGAGTGCCTGTATCTTGTATCATCTATTCATCTCTCAAATACCTACGCCTTCAATGAAATAAAACAATACTTCTAATTAGTGGCGAACCTTTATCGAAAATTTGGCAGTGATGCCTGAAACTCGATGTATGAGTGTTTAAAAAAACCGTGAATATGCACCATTTTGTTATGAATTCTTATCAGTTTTGTATTCGTAGCAAACATTGTTTAGGGAAACTTCTGTTGGCATTTCATTCCCAAGTTACATTATCATTCTATCAATAATTACTAAACACTGGCTGATCAAAACATGTCTGTTTATAATGGAGTATAAGACTTAGACCAAGACCATTAAGACTAGACAATGGAAGACCTTGACCTAACGCAAGATATAAGATAAAAAAAACAATAAAAAATGAAATAAAAAGTGAAAAATAATTCTTTTAAAATTTCTCCAGTAAGATCTAAGTCTAGGGACTAGAATTATTGAAGTTGGTGCTAATTAAAAAGTTTTGTCATAAAATTGGAAAGAATTGACATAGGTATAAAGCCTACATGGTAAAGGAGAAGAGCGCCAACTATAATAATTCCAGTCCCTAGACATAGATCTTGCTAGAGAAATTTTAAAAGAATTATTTTCACTTTTTAATGCATTTTTTATTGTCTTTCTTTCAGATTGGTTCTATTTTTTGAAAAAAAATTTTTTCAATTTCTTTTCATTTCGAGCGTTGGTGGCAATATTACTTCAAAACTAACAGTTTTTTACTTAAAGATAACTCCAAAACTATGAGGTATCCTTGGAATTTTTGACATAGTTAAACTCGTACCATTCTTCTTTGAAAGAATAAAGACTTCATCTACTGTTTTCCCTTATTTTTTCCCATTTTTGCTCGTAACCTAACTCTTTTGTTTCATTACCAACAGAAATGGAGCTTGATAAAGTGATTTCTCCCTCTCTTCTATGAATTTAGGACTTGCTCCAACTTTCGAGAACATAGAAAAATCACTCCGTTTGGTAACTTTGTTTATGCAAGTCCTACAAATTCTCTAATGTTTTTCATATCTAATAATTTTGTAATTTTGTACTTATAAAATTTTTATATTGATGAAATTTCACCTTATAATTTTACCTTATTTAAATTTGTCTGCTTCATATTATTTTATTCCGTTTTGGAAATATGGATATGATTGCTGTTTGAAGACTTCGTATGTCAATTTATTTTATGAATAAACATGTATTTTTTCTTGTTTTTGATTGTTTTAATTGATATCACGTCAGGCTAAAAGATCATTTATAGTTGGAAAATTCGGCAGTTAATAATGTAGGTTTCAAATGGGGTGAAAGTTTTGAAAAAACAGGGAAATAAATGAAAAGAACATGGTTAATTTTTGGTCTTTTAGATTTAAAAAAATGTAAAACTACACGAGTTTGACGAGAACAAATCCTGGGTCTTTCCCTTCCAGTTTTTCTCATCCAAAGTGAACTTTGGAATTATCACAGCAATATACTATTAATTTGGTATTCAAAATTTCTGATTGTTTTTATTTCAACAATATTTCAATTTCATCATCAAATTCTTCATTGGTAAAACATTTATTTCTTCAATGTTTTCATCTTCAGATATCTTGTATATGGTATCCTATTATGTACCTTGTGAATTAATTCAGATAAGTGATTGGTTGAAAATTTGCAAAGGTCAATAAAAGCCAAGTTTTGTGTCACAGGTAAAAACCTAATTTGACATATCACAACAACCTCTTCGATTTTGAAAAAAATTTAATAGAACCATCATGGAATTATCCTCTACCATTTAGAAAAAAATTCATCAAAATCGGGGCCCAGTTTAAGAAATTATGCTGAAAAAAATATTTGAAAAAAAAAAAAAAAAACAGAATATATTATAATGATTGAATTGATAACCTCATCCTTTTTTTTTCTAAGTCAGTTAAAAATTCAAATGAACCTAAAAAAAATTCCCAATCTTGCCTCTTGAATGATTTTTGATACTCATTGATGAATTCTTTTATTTATTCATGTTTGATAATCCAATGACGTCGATGATAGGTACGTATTCTTGTATGTAGGCCTATAGTAATGGTAAATATACTCCAGGCATGACCCAGATTAAGACCAAGAATTAACTACAGGAGTCGAGACCCTGACCCAGACCAAGACTATAACTTACCACGGTCTACGTAAATTATACTTACTTAAATGATATTAGCATTGACATCATAGGTAGAACGTACATAAAATAATCGAATTATGATTTTTTCGGAGGCTTGTCAGCTTGTCCAGGACTTTTGTCTTCAATCCCTTCTCATAAACTAGGCCTAAAAACGATGGAGTAGTGGAGGATTTCCAAGTAGAAAAGTAACAATAAATAATATCAACGTTAGGTATTATCTTATTAATTCGATGGTTGCGATGTTTATACGGAAATACCTTTTTTGTGGGGGTACCCGAAGGAATCTGAACTCCAAAGATCCCTCACAACTACGCCATGGCCTAAGTCTCATTCATATTCATATAACGCATAGCCACAATTCCAAACAATCCTGAACAGTGGACTATTGAATCCGTTCTCCAAAATATGATCTCGATCACAGACCAAATTAAAAGATCAATCATTGTGAATCGAACCGATTAAAAGTTAATGGAAAAAAATTGAATGATTGGAAGTGAAAAGATCCATTTTTGAAAAAACAAATCTTTTTGCAACATCATTAGTAACGTAGTTCGTCATTCTCTTATAACTTATAGGCATTAAGTGTACATCAAAAGTCAACACGTGAGGCCTGAATTTTTTGATCATATGTTCACTGAAAATCAATTTAGACATTTTATAAAGGCGACAATTCAAATCACCAGAGCACACCAGCTCGGCAGCTTCATATCACATTATGGCTCAGCTCAAGTCAATCCAGTGTTGATTTTTATGAATCCACGGTTAATCTGTTCAACTCCAGAGGCGACTCATTTCCAATTGAGGTGGAATATACTTTTGTTATCTTTCTCTTACAATTAATGATGGGGCATTAATTTGGAATAAAAACAGACGTACCTATGCGAATCGGTTTAACCCCAAATATAAAATTATTATCAAGCACGTTTTTCAAAATACGACAATTGTGTTATTAAAATTGTCTTCATAGAAGGGTTAGGGGGTAGGAGCAATGAAAATTTTCCGTTTCACGACAAAATAAAACTAATGACACTATTTTTTCATTTTGACCTAATTTCTTTTTATGTCTATATACATAAGTATACGTAGGTATGTATGTTTCGTCTAAATTTTGGATCACGGTTTTGTGAAAACTACCAAAGGGACAGGACTGAAATTTTCACGACACGTAGTCTTTATATAGGACTCGGACTGAAAGAAGTTTACTGCCTATAGTTCCAGTGATTTCCGACATAACTGGAGAGAAAAGATTCCTAGAAAATTGGTTTTTCCACGATTTTGAAGAAACTAGGTACAAAAAGGATCGGGTTGAAATTTTCACTATAGATTTTTCTTACGTTATTTGCAAGTCTGATAGTAGTTTGGTGCCTATTCGTTAAGCAGTTTCTTACGAAGCTGGAAAAGAATTTTGGTTCACGGTTTTGAAAAAACTACCAAAGGGATGGTGCTGAAATTTTCACGATGGATTGTCATTATGTTAGTGTTAGAAATTGAAGTATCATTTTCTCACTTACGGCGTCAGGGGTGATGAGCGTATTTTTTGCTTAGCATCAATTTAGGTTTTATTTTTAGTTCTGTTTTTTCATTTTTTTTTTTTCAATCATGTCAATGAAAATTGGCAAACTGTTGATATTTTCTGGCGAAGTATCACCGCGCTAAAGTTTTCAAAATGAATTTAATGGCCATCAGCTTGACTACAATCCTCGAAGTCGATGCTTATGCAGATTTTAACAGTTTTTTCTCAGTTTTGAATCGCAGCTGTTCTTCTTTCGAATCCTAAATGCCATGTGGATGTTGCTTCGTTGTATGACAGAATAAACTTGACACCCTCTCATTACTTGCAGCATATTTCGTCAAATTATCTAATCGGACTAAAAGTCTCCCGAAAAGATTGCGAAAAACTTCTCACAATGACGCAATACCACAGGCTATTCGAACATGTTTTCATGTAGTATAACTTTAGCCATGAAAATACTACGTTCAAGGCAGCACCGCATTTGTGATAAAGATTTTGGATAAAAGATAAAATATACAGTATCGTATGTGAGAAAATTGAAAGAATTGCTGCTACTATTCCCAAAACCTTTTAACAACGCGTCGTTTTATCTTGTTCTCGTATCACACTTTTTCAACCATATGACGATAAGACGATTCGTAAAAGACTTTCGATACGTTTTCTTTTTTTTTCCCTTCAAAATCCTGTCAGATAACGGAGCTAGGCCGTACGTATGGATTCGCAACGGTTTATGACCATTATATGTGTTATCGCCTAATCGAATACCAACTTGACTGGGTTCCTACTTCCTATAGATAAGTAAACAGATTACAAAGCATTGCGAAGTCATCTAGAAACTTGTTAATATGCACATTCGAAAATTGACGGTGACATTATTTTAAAAATATTCGAATAGTCGTAAGCGTAATTTTCAGTCGACTTCAAACAAAGGAGGAGGTTATCAATTCGATCCATGTATGTTTGTTGAAGTGAAACTTCCTTGCGTACGGTAGTAAACTGAAAACTCTGGCGCAGCAAGCTTCGTTGGAAAAAGTAGGTTTTCGATAAAAGGATTATTAATTTTGATGGTCACATTAATTGTCTGTAAGTTTATATGCGTTAATGGTATGTTATGATTGTATGAATTGTGTTAGATGCTGATAAAATATTAGATAATGTGAAATTTAAAAACATTATTTCTTGAAATTAAAAATTAATTATGATGATAAAGTGTGGCAAGTAATCATAATATAATTTCAAACAAAACCAAAGAAACATAATAAAGTCATGAAATAAAAAGAAGAAAACATGAACATGTGGTTAATTTTTGTAAAAGGAAAAGTTCATGGAAATTGGAAAAAAATGAAGAATAAGTTAAGTTAAAAACGAGTTTTTAAAAAATACCCTTTTATAATTTGAAGAAAGAAATAACGGCGAAAGAGAAAATAAAATTTCTCACTTTTTTCCGAGACAGAAACAAACAAAAATTGAAAAAACAACTGAAAAAAACTGATATAAGTGTATGTGTGCGTGTATCGCAACACGTGAAAGCAGCGCTGAAGTTGGTCATCCGGTGAACTTCAACAAATTGAGTGAGAAGAATAAAAGCGTATAAAAAAAAGCTTTACCGGAAGTACCGTCCTGTCGATCCGCCCCAAAATTGGTAGTGTTTTACAATAAATTGAAATAAATATTTATTCCGAATTTCGTGGCTATTGATGCAAAATTAAGCATTTTATAGCCAAAATGAAAACAAAAATGGTGGTACCAGAAGTACCGTCCGGCCGATCCGCACCAAAATCAATAGGTCTAGTCCTAGCCTTAGTACAAATGTTCGTACCAAATTTCGTGATTATCGGACAAAAATTGCGACCTGTACCGTGGGAACAAAAATTGATTTATATATATATATATATATATATGAATTTGAGTTACTGAAACCAAAGTTTTCCTCAGATCATGAAACGAAAAACATACACAACCCCAACCATTTGAGTAAATACCGCACCAAGCATAAGTATATTTTCTAAAGAAACCTACTTAAAAACGGTCATGAAACGCATCACCGTGATTGCGAGAGCTTGGTCCGTTCAACTCCAATTGATTCATTGAACGAAAATTAATAGAAGTTTTACTTCAACAGTGTGTACCGTTATAGGCTCTCACTGTTTTTTTTATTTATTTTTTTTTTTGCGAATGTTTTTAATACTTAACTTCTTAACCTGGGCACCGAATTTGTGAAAATAATACAGTATGATTCCGAGGTGGTCCCATTAAATTTTTTTAAAAATCAATCAGATAGTTTTGAAGTTATCTTCAAATAAAAAACTATTAGTTTTACAGTAATATTTCCGCTAATGTTAAAAACAAAAAACATTGAAAAACATTTTTTCGTCAAAAAATCTAACCAACTTCAAAAAACAAAGAACGAATAAAAATGCTCTGAAAAGAGAAACATAATTATTTTTCACATACTTAGAAATGCTGCAAGGAAGTTTTATTTTATTCGGCGAAAAGGGAGTTAATAAAATTTTCAAATAATGTAACAGACTGATAACAACCTGAAAAATTGTTTTAAGAGGATAGAATCTTACAAAAAAGTTCAAAATAAAAAAATTTCCTCTAAATTTCCTCAAGATTTTACGTACCATTACTCAGAGTTTTGTTTCAAATTCACTTGATTACGTGAATATAACTTTTTTTTTTTTTTTTTTTTTCAAACAAGCCCTAATCCATGAAAATATGAACGTTTGCACGATTTTCAATAGGAAATGACAGAAATTTTGAAAATCATAGTTTTCTTGTAACTGAGATATTGAAATTGACCTCACGGAGTATTTAGGAGTAAGAATGATGAAAATTATCTGTTTTATAATAAAAAAAAATACTAACCTAATTTTCCCATTTTGACATAATTTTTTTGAATGTGTACTGCGTAAATTTTGGGCTTACAATTTTGAGAAAACTGCAAAAAAAAATAGGTTTCAAATTTAGTACAAAGTCTGAATTTGTACAAAGTTTTAATTTAGTAATTTAGTGCAAAGTCTGAATTTAGTACAAAGTCTGAATTTAGTACAAAGTCTTAATTTAGTACAATGTCTGAATTTAGTACAAAGTCTGAATTTAATACAAAGTCTTAATTTAGTACAATGTCTGAATTTAGTACAAAGTCTGAATTTAATACAAAGTCTTAATTTAGTACAAAGTCTGAATTTAGTACAAAGTCTGAATTATGTACAAAGTCTGAATTTAGTAAAAAGTCTGAATTTTGTATAAAATCGGAATTTAGTATAAAGTCTTAATTTGGATCCTACTGATCCAGTAGTTGTTGAGAGAACTAGAGAACAAAAACTTTACGAAAGTTAGTTCCCATATAGTCGTAGATTCGGTATAAGTTTGTTGCCAATTAGTAGTTTCCGAGAAAACTGGAGAAGAAAAAGTTTCAGAACAAAATTTTTGCTTACGATTCTGAGAAAATTGCAAAACAGATGAAGCTGAAATTTTAACCAAAGATAGTTTCATATAGGACTAAATTTGATATATAAGAGTTTGGTGCCTATTAGTGAAATAGTAGATAATTGCTGGGAAAATGAATTTTCCAAGAATCTGAGAGAAAAATTACCGAAGGGATAGGTCAGATCTTTTTATGAGAGATAATCGTTATAATATAGCGAGTAGCAGGTCTATGAGAAGTTTGGTGCCAATTGATTTAGCAGTTTCTGGAAAAATGTAAAACAAACAATTTTAAAATAAGCCGGCACTCCATTTTGGCAAACAAACTGGGTAAAATTTTGGGAACAAAAACAATTTCCTGGGTTACTTGATGTGTCTCTTTTTGTATCTAGGGCGCAAGGGGTTACGAGTGTCTTTTCTGCCTTGCATTTAGCAGCAAGTTTGTTTTTAAAGCGCAATGAGCTGCGATAGGTATTTCTAGCAGACCGGGAAGATAACCATTCCGAAATTGGTCAAAATTTAATCAGGACTTATTAGAATACCGTGCGTTGATTATGTTTTTGAAAATATTTTTGAATATTAATTTTCGAAGAACTTTTGTTCAGCCTACATTGAGGTTTTTAAGATTTTAAGACTCTAAATAATGGAAGAATAAATTAGCAAACGGGTATTCTAGCGGAGCTTGCAGCAACAAAATTTTTTTTCAATGTTAAGATTTAGGGAAAAATAGACTGGAAAATCTCATCGTGTGCGAATAATTAATGCGGAGGAAGGGGAATTTGTCAGTTTCGTTTGACATGTAGCGAAAAACTATTCAGGTCTCAGTTTCAATTGTTATCATGAGGTAAATTTTAAATAGCATATTATTGTTGAAAACCTGAAAAAAAAAATTGTTAATCGAGAGCGAAAATGCGAGCTGAAACTTGTAAAGCTGAAGTGATTCGTTATACGTGGATTGTCGAAAGGGGTAGAGAGAAGTGTGACCGCTCCTGATCTCTAATGACATTTTTACTGAAAAAAACGAATTATTTGTCATTCGAAGCCAAAATTAAATATAAATCATTGTCAAGTTTTTCACCATTGGGAAGCCGAAAAACCTTTTTTTTTATTTTCGAACTCTTTTTGAGATAAATTGCAAAAAATGAATGTAATTAGAACCATTCTTGAGACGCGTACTTTCTAATCATTACGACCATGCATTAATTTTAAAATTTTGCTTGCTACAGAAGCGAACTGCGTACGCATAGAACCATTTTCAGCCGAATTTGGGATAACATAATTTTATTATATTGAAGAAGAAACAAAAAAGATAATTTTCGACTTGAAAAGCATCTCTTCTCTCGATGCATTATAGACAAAATGGTATGATTTAAAAGAACGTATCACCTAAACGAGAGTAGAGAGCATTGACCTAATTTTATAATTGAAAAAAAAAAAAAAAACAAAAAACAAAAAAACGAACACACACATCCGGATCTCGAGCACATATTTCGGTAACTAAGATTAGTGTGCCAAGTCATTGCAGTTCTTTCATAACGCATACGATTATACCTAAAGCAATCGTCACAAAACCGCTACCTCGAAACAATTTGCACGACCATGTAAAAAATTTCAACCTAATGTTACCTCAGGCTAAGCCGTTGAGAGAAACAGAGAATGCAAAATAAGAATTCCGACACAAAATAGCCAACGTTAGAGGAAAAAAAACGGCTCAATTTCGCCAAATGGTCCAAAAGTAAATAACATTACTCGCTTCCTTTTTTTGACGTTGTAAATACTTTTTTGCGCGCGCGCGTTCGACCTCATTCCTCATCTCTCGCAGTTCTGGTATTCCATGCTCCATTTCGCAGTTAAAAATATTGTTGACTCATCTCATCTCGTATATCGAAGACACACTCGGTTTGATTTATTCGATTTAAAAAAATTAACCCAGTTCTAGGCGAAAAAGCCGACACATTTTCGAGATGGACGGTTAGATACACAACATTCATTACCGGTTCGAAAGTCAATTTTCGGAGGTCTCTAATGGCGAATGGCTCCCTCCTCAACAAGATTCGTGATTTTAAAACAATTTCACGCGAAGAAAAACTAAGACTTGTAAAATAATCTTTCAAACATGATCATCGTCCCATAAATAGTCGATAATTTTTATTTTTTCTCAGAATGTTGATTCCTCCTGGGCTCCACATTTCATTTGGTGTTTTGGCTCCACCCAAGAAAGTTAATAAAAAACTGGTTATTTAATGTCAACGTTTTTCAGAAATACATACCACTAGGGAGGGGTCGTGGTTCAGCTCCCCAGTCAAATCATCAACCTTATTCAAAAATTTTCCAAAAAGGGTTATTGGGTATTATCGTTGCGTTTGATTTGATAAGAAAGTGCTACACTTGAGGTTTTAGTTTGGGACCAGTTCTGCGAGAAGTTGGTTTTCAGTTTTATCCTATCTTTTTAGTTCTGTAGAAGTACCGAGTGAGTGGAAATGAAACAAGTAAATAATGAGGAAACATTTAAATTATCTGTGATAACAAAAAGAATCCTAACTTACATAAACGAACGAGTATATAGAAATTTAGATTTGTAGTTGAGGCAACACTGCATCTACAAGTCCGCCCCTTCAGAAAATATTTGAGAACTGAAAGCGTGGAAACATAAGCTCTTGAATTTAAACTCAACGTAAAAAAAATAGATTACGAACGGTTTTTGGGCGCGATGCTCTTTTCACAAATGCGAACTGAGTTAAAAGAAGCAAAGCCCGGAGCCATGAGAAACTCAGATTATTCAAAGGATTAACTTAGGCACATAAAATTCAACGCAGAGTTGTCCAACTAAGTACTTTCAGCATGAAGTCGACCTTCTTAAAGGATTTCGCCGAAATTTGACGTACATAACAAATTAACAACAGCTTCAATAGAAAACGGTTCTCTCCAGATGCTTTTTTTTATGCCTTTTGATCTAAACTCTTTTAGTTGTTGGAAAACACGAACTATGAAAATAACATCCTAAATCGGCAATGAAAGTCTAACGCCGATCGACACTATAAACGGTGTCATTCGTCCACCTAACCTGAGTAAACTAGATAACGACCAAAAATAAATATAAATTTCTCTCATTCACTAATTTTTAACGTTCCCAAGTTAAATCAACTGTAGGTATCCGAACGTGTATTACCACGAGCGCACACACTCGCAAAAAAAAAATATGGAGAAAGAAAAATAACAGTGAACACGTGCTGTTTCTCCATATCAAAGGTCAAGGTTCGACAGATTTCAGATTTGATTTCACAAAATTTAAATCTATCGACAGCACGTACCATAAGGCAGAGATTTTTGACCTCCTCAAAGCACCAAACTTGGCATGATTTTATACACTCGTGTAAATGTAGAATGTAATAAGAATCGAGCAAATTACAGCAAAGTAAAATTCATTAGGCATATTTCGTAGTAAACGTCGCAATTAGTTGGGCTTGAAAAAATAAAATAAAATAAAATTACAACCGATAAAATGAAAATTGACACGATGTAAAATTAAAAAAAAAAAAAAAAAACGGAAAATTCAAGAAATAGTCTAGAAATTGTGTTCGTGATATGAATTTCTTCTTATATTTTTACTTATGGTCCTGTACATTACGGTCTACTGATGTTCTCTTTTGTTTTTTTACGTACCAGAATCTGTATAAGAAAGAGAAAAACTGGAGGCAATCCCAAGTTAGACGATAAGTGTTCAATTATCGCGTAAAAATTTCGCAGCCAGTAATTCTGATGTAAAAAGGTTCGCTGTTGCTGTTGAAAACGTTTTGAAAAGCCACGTGTGTAGAAAATATAAATAAAATTGTAGAGGTCATCAACTCATTAAATAAGAAATAAATCGTAGAAGCTGCTTTTTTTTCAATTTTTTTTTTTTTAGCATGTTTTTCTGACTTAGATGTTGGCCGATTTTACATTTGATTGAAATTTCTAAAATAATGTTGAAAACAAATATTAACGCAGACTGATTTCCAATAACAATCGGAATTTTGAATGGCTAAAATACTTAGTTGTGGTTTTTGTAATAATGCCAAATCGTGCATAACGATCGTTTTAATTGAAAAAATTCCTACATACCTACCTTAAATAAATAATAAAATTAATTTTCCAACTTTTTCAGGCTTATGTTTTGGATTATAATTTTCAAAACTTCAAATGAAAACCTAAAAAGTTCTTGTTTCCTTTTTAAGATTTTTATACTTCAAAACGAAATCTAGTGAAGTTCGTTATATTTAAAAAAAAGTTTTCAATATTTTCAGATTTCTCTGCACTTAATTAAGCGTTTTGAAAAATTAGTTTATTGAAGTTTTTTGGTAGTTTACCAAAGTTTTTGAAATACGTTTGAAAAATGAAAAAAAAAAAAATTATAGCGTCTATCCACTGTTATTTAAAGAAAATATTTCCAAGAGACGAGTTGATTAAATTCGAAGTTACAGGGTCAAGAAGTCTTAATAGGGTGGAATGCAAGTAAATCAATTGACCAGAACTTGAAGACACTTCGTTTACACATCCTCTTAAGAACCTACGCGCGTCTTTAAAACAGTAGCAATAAAGAAATAACAAAACATAGTCAAATATAATGACTCACCAGATTATTTTGCTTCATAAAAATTTCACCACGTTCAAGCTTCATGTACGGTCTAAAGTAGTTTCTGAAAAGGTGAAAAAACGTTAATTAAGATGAGTCACCCGAACAAAAATTATCGGAAAATTTTTTCCTTTATCTACTAAAAGAACATTGATTATTATATCATCAACTTCATTACAATCGTAGTTGAGAAAGGCAAAATTTGGGATTCAAGCCAATTTCATTTTGATAATTTGAAAAAAAGTGACCCATGGGTGTATGCAAAGAGAACAAAGAGAGACAAGTAACTTCTAAAATTCTGAAATAACTTCATTGCCATGCGTTTTCTGGCACAAAATTATCTAAAAATCGACAGTTAGAAGTTTCTAATTTAATAAATAAAAAAAAATAAAAAAAAGCAATTTTTTTCAGGGTTTTGATTTTAGATAAACCAAAAAGTTCACTTTTTTTTTTCAGTATTTTTGTTCTTGCTTTAATTATTGAATTTTATATACGCTTAGCCTACAGAGCAACATGCAAAAAAAACAACTAAATCAGAATAGGGGATATTGCAAAACCTAAGTTCTAAAGTAAGATAAAAATTATACAAATTTCTCAGAACTCGTTTCTTGTAAAGTAAAACCTGATATGTTTACAACCACAATCAGGGGCGAAATGGACAGTCAACACTCCCAAAAGGGCCCGCTTAATGTAAGGACAAAAAAGGACAGTAAAAAGACGGCCCCCCTAAACAACTTTTGCGGCAGGGTCCAAAATTTTCCGTAACTCTCTGCGACCATAATTTACAAACAATTTTGAAGGTAACGAGAGAAAATTGTGAGAAAAGGAAAGGAAATAATTTCAAATAGACGTGCTGATGTTACCAATTTAATTATTATTGAAGACATTGGAAAATAATTTGAGAGTTGACTAACGGCTACCACAATATTACTGTTGTGTTTATCATGTTTCGAAACGTCCTCTAAACACGACTGATTATTAGCCTATATTTTATCAATAAAATTTCTCCAACCACTACTTAGTAAAACAATATTGACCTAAAGGCTAGACAATTGATGCACGAAGAATAATACGAATTAGTTGTTTAGACTCTTAGAAAGTTAAAAAGATAAATGACGTAAAGCAGTACAAATGTTAACGATTTCTCAGTAGTGAACGTAAAAGTTTTCTTTGTGAGTTATACAAATATTTTTCACATTCGTGTACAACAATGTACAACAATCAACCTCGGAAAGGACTGACAGACGAAATGAAAGGGAAAAAAGAATAATAAAGAGAACTTTCACTCCAACGAACGGGTAAATAGATTACATTCCTCGAATATTTTCTCATTTAATTGCTCATTTCATAATTTTTTCCACTTTTATCTTTCCACCTCTGGCCTCATTCAGTCATTCGATTCCACAAACCATTACCACAATCATTCATCGATCAAACATATTTAGATCTCTGTTTTTCAATAACAAACAGATTATATAGTCAACAACCATTCGGTAAATCCTTCGCCAATATTAAATGCAGTGTATGAAAATTTGATAACTTTTTTAATTTATTAATTTTCACATGAAATTCTGAGAAAATATGATTTTCTAAATTCGTATCTTCAGCAGCTAGATAATTTAATATTTCATGGCAAAAGAAGTTCAATGTCAATAAAAACAAAACATCTTATAGTGTGAGGACGTCTTCCTTGATGCCCCTCCCTGAGAACTCGGCCCATCTTTGACGCCCAGTAATTAGCGTAACTGCTGAAATTAATAATAATAATAATAAGAAAAAATTAACATGCTCCAATAAACGTAGGAATGAAAAATGGCCTCATTTTCACCACAAGGTGCAACAGGCCTATTGGAGTTTTCCTTGCGGTTAAAAAGTGTTAATAGTTTTGAAACAATATACATCGTCTTTGTTTCAGAAACCAGTACCTAACATACGAGTATTCATTGTTAAAAATTCCATCAATGATATACATATATATGTATATGTAAATGTTTGTTTGTTACTAACCTAAGACCTCCAAGTTCTTCACACCGATTGCTTTGAAATTTTGATGAATTATTTGTGTTGTCACAAGGAAGGTTTTTTTCAACTGGGAAGTACGTAGCCTCCACGGTGGCAAAGTTATAAATATTTGAACTTTCGTAATCTTAGGTTAGTAACAAACGCATCTGTCAAGCGAAGCTGGCATGGCGGGCAGCTGGCTTAGAAATAAAAATCTAAATCATTTTCTCCACATGAGAAAACAGACCTACTCTAGTGACTAGTTTTCACTGAGATTTAAATTATTTTACATTTTCTACATCAAATATCAATAATAAGCTTGTTAGCAACGAACTTTCCAATGATATCATCTATTGTATACCAATCGACAAAGATGATCGATTGGAAATAATTAAAGATAAAAAGATTTTAAATAACTCAATAAATTTTCATGAAATAATGGATCAAAAAGAATTGAACTTTTGAATGAAAATGATTCAAATTAAAGATAAAATTTATAAAACAATTTTATGTCTTTTGACCAAACATTCAAAATTAAACAAAGAAACAACAAATTGAGTTATTCCAAATTTGAAATTCTAGAAGAAGATTTTGTTTCTAGGACCGACAAACCAAAAGTTAAATACTTTAAACCAACGGTTGGAAAGAAAAGACCTTACTTGAGCTATTTCGAATCAAAAGCGATTTTAAGGAAAAAACTGATTTAGCTGGTCAACATCCAAACAGGGGATTTGACAGACATGGTGAGGGAGCCTTCTAGGGGAGTAAGCAAGGCTGTCAAATTCAGGTTGATTTAGTGACCAGAATTCACGGAAAACAGGCGTATGAAAATTTTCAGGTATTTTCTGGAATTTGATCTTCTGAATTTAGAAGGATAGGTCCAAAGAATAGTTACTTGAATTTGTGGGTGTTAGCCATCCTGGACCTTTCATCGAATTTTTTTCATGGTTATTTTTTGGTGTTTTACTTTCATTCTGTAAAGAGTAGAGAAAAACACGAAAAACAGGGGGAGTTCCAAATGGTGACCAGTATCTCCAATATCTTTTATCTGTTAATATACACTGGCATTGACTTTAGATATGCAGGTATCTTTTGAGAGGTAAACTAAGAGAGGACCTTTTGAAGGAATCCAAATTTTCATGAAAATGGAAATTGCAATTGTTTTATTTATTAATGTACCCATCCTTCTTTTGGGTAAAGCCCATAAGCGCCACTTTCTGAAAGTAGGGTGCCTAATTGCGCCACTTCTTGTTTCATTTTAGTCTGTTGAAAAACAGTCCCAAAAGTGCCAATTATAATATTTATAAATGAAATGTCGATATTTTTTCATATCGATACATATTGATAGTTCAGGGAAAATACTGATACGCAAAATATCGTCATTTATCGGGTAGATTAGAGATTAATTCAGTTAAATATCGATATTTTCCTATACTTGTTGGGATCACCAATCCTCTCCTCACGCACCCAGAAACACTCGACTTTAATTTTATAAACATTTGCAAAACTTATACTCATAGCTACACTGATTCTCATTCTGTTACTAATTTGTGAGACTTTGTACATATTTGTTTTGTGCATACTTTCTCAAACTTTGTACTTCACATGATTTATTTTCTGCAATTTTACACTTCTGAGATGTAACTTCGACAACATCTTGTAACAGCATAAAAAAGGTGTTATAGTTTGATTTTAGACCAGTTTATGCGTTACACCTTACACGAGTATATCAATATTATTCTGAATATTAATACTTCTAAATGTGAATTGTTTTAATTAATTTATCATCCACACTTATATGATGGACCTTAACTTTTCTGGATTCTGTCTTTAAACACAATATGACAACACAATTAATACTTTAAAATATAATAATTTTGTACATACAGTACAGGTATTTTTACATAATACAATTTCACGTAATAAGTGATTGAATAAATTCCTGATAATAATCAGCATCATCTACACAAAAACGTAAGTTTATATACACAGTTAGGTATATTAGTGTTCACTGTCATTAGTGTAAAATAGGTATTAGTGTGTGTGTATAAATGATAAGAAAGAAGAAGAGTGACATTGAAAAAGAAGAAGAACGAAGTGGAAGAAGAAGACTCTAATTTATAAACAATGCAATATTGTTTACATAATTCCACATATTTTCATTTGTGTGTACGAATGTATTTGTCAATGGAATTATAGATGAATAAATCTGTTACACATCTTTTCTTTTTTCTTCACCTACACAGAATCCAACCTCAAATCCTGTAATATTTTTACATATTGATACCAAAAATATTGATATTTTCTCTCAAATATCAATATGTATTGGTATTTTGTGCACCTCTAGTGTACATTGACAATTTTAGACCAAAATAAAATGTAGGGTAACAGAAAATATAGTAAATGCTCACAAACGAAGAATATCTGCAAACCCTGCTTATAAGTTCATGGCTGAGTGAGTGTATCAACAAGATAAGCACGTACATAAGACAAGTAGGACTGAAGAAACACTCCATGAAGTTAATGTAAATTATGTTAATTTTTTATGTCAAAATTCAGCGTTTTGATAAAGAACTTTTTTTTTTGCGTTTTCCCATAAATGTGGCATTTACATCCATTAAAAAAGGGGCTCTTTCGGTACTCAAAAATTAGTGCTTTTATCCATATTTAGTGCCACATCTCTCCTTCGTTTTCCATTAGCTAGGGCTTACGTCCGTTTTTTCTTTGCACATTTATCGAATCCCACCTCCTTTTCTAAGAAACCTACAATATATTAACAGTAACGACAAAGTAGTCGATGCGAACTAGTATTTAAATATGAAATAATTGGAAGAAAACTTAATTTATGTATATATGTCCACTTCGCCATTCTTAACTACCACTTAAAAGTTCCAATTCAAAGGACTTTGGCTTCCTCCCAGGGGATTAAAATGGTGCCACAAAGCTGTTTTTAACATTTATATCGCTTAATTTGTAACTGAGCGAAAAATTGTTCAGACAAAATTAAAAGCGAACTAAAGAATCTGTACAAAAAAAGTGTTGTACTATTTTTTTCTCAGGCTCATTGTTTTTGCATAAATCACGATTGAAAATATCTATTCTTCTGTTACCTATTTAATTCAGTAAACACATGCGGTGTAATGCATCTATGCTAAATCCAGTATATGAATTCAGTTTTTCAATAATTTTCTTCACAGTTTAAGATCGACATGTACAGTGACATTCTCCCTCTTACTGCATTTCAGCACAACTTCATTAAGTGATATATACTAGAAGTAATCAGTATCTTATACAAAATCTAATAAAAAATCAGTTGGGACTCTTGAGGAGGTGATGCTGAAATAGGTAAAGGGAAAAATTTCAATTCAGGTGTCTGTCTATACACCGTGAATAAAACTAAAGACCAACTGAACTTATATACCATATTTAGAAGAGATGTATTATACTGCATGTGTTTACTATGTTAAAAAGATATTAATAAAAAAATAGGTATTTTCATCGGTGATTTATGCAAAAACTACGAGTTATACAGTAAAATGATAAAATAATTTCATAGATTCTTCAGTCTTCTTTCAATTTTGTTTGAACAATTTTTCGCTCAAATGAAAATTGAGCGATATAAACATGAAAAACTGCTTCGGGAAACCATTTTAACCTCCTAGGGAGGAAGCCGGAGTCCTCCGCATTGGGACTTTTAATTGTTGTTAAGGATGGTGAAGCCGATGTACTTACCAAAATTCAAATTTCTTCCAATTATTTCCTTTTTGAGGCATTTTTTAAGCTAATTCGACTGGACTATAAAGGAAACCGAAATTACATCATACTTTCTATCTCACTAAGAGTAATTTCTTATCAGTACTGCATTATATTTACTGTATCATAAATTAGATCAATAGATCAACTTTCAGATAAAGTGTATTCTGTATACATAGTATTGACTGAATATATATAAGACTGACAAACCTAATGGAGAAATTTTCCACCAAAAATTTAGTTCGTTTTTTAAAATACAAGGGTCTCTTCTTTATAAATATTACTTCAAATTTTTCTTCAGCTAATCCTTTTTTTTATTAGGTATCATAAAAAATGTATACACAACGAGTTAGCTGCTGCAGGTAATAGGAATCAAAACCCTTTAAGAAATGGTTGTTCACGATACACAAAAGAAAACATGAATGGTCGTAAACCTTTTTGTTCTTTTTCAAACTTGGATCCTTCAACAGCAGCGGTACCTGTTGGTGGAATCCATTTCTCGGATCCAAGTTTAGTGGAAAAAATTTAACATTGGTTTATTAGTCTGGTTACGATAGTATACATATGATACTTGTAAAAAAATTTAGAAATAATGAAATTTTTCTTATTTTCTCAACGTTAATGATTAGCGTATTTGAAATATTCGAGTTTTCACGAAGATTTGAATTACCTCTTACAGGTTTTGTATAAATCCTCGACCTCTTCCTCTCAGAAACCATTAACATATTCACCAACAATCTCTTTCACCACGAACAAACAACTCCCGAAACATAAATCAAAATAAGAAATCTATTGAGACATTGTTTCAAGGGGGGAGAATATTGAAGGTTGAAAATAAAGAAGACGATGTTTTTAGACAGATTACTGGTGGTAATGGAATTCGTGAAACAAATTTGTGTATTTTATACAGAAAAAAGAGGAAACAAAAAGGGGAGCAAAAGTAAAGAACAGAGTTCACATCTGTGAACATAAAACACGAAGGACAATGTAACGGTTGAACGAATTTTGGTGATTTGAAAAAGGGTGAGAATTCCAACAGTCATTTCTTCTGCTTTAGTGTATTTTCTAAAGGAAAATACAACTATTGTATTCAGTACAGTGGCGGGACCTGTGCTCGGACCAGTGGAAAGGCGCTGATCCTGAGTCGTAGATTACGAATGTATAGGTCACTCAAATTCTTCTACACACTATATATATATTTCCACATTTTGCTCATTTTTGCACTTTTTGCGAGTCTGTGGAGTCTCTTCTATTTAATTTATGATAATGAAACTAAGGGCAGTGTTAAAAGCTTTCATGGACTACACATTCGTGTCAAAATTTTTAAAATTCATCCGTTAGTTATGGAGGAAGGGGTTCTCAAAACATTGCAAACCCACCATGTTGTCATCACGATAACTCCCTTAAATTAAAAGATTTTAGCTTTAAATTTTTATGGTAGTTGGAGACTATTATGGACTGGTTTGGTATTGAATTTGAGCAAAACCAGTCCACTGGTTTTCAAATGGCAGCCATTACAAAATTTGACACTTTTGGAAAATACATACTTAAGGTGGGTTATTTAGCATGCAACTAGTTGTTCCCCATTACATTATAAGCTATTTTGATTTTCTTGTTGGTGTAAATTACAGTGTAAATTCAATACACATTTGTGGGGACATTTCCCTCACCTCCTTCATAAAGGGCTCAGCCCTGCGTTGACAGATGGGTTGCAGATCAAAGTCCACAACTCAAATTATTAGTGCATCACACTTTAAACAAATATATTGTCTGTATGTACTCATACAGACTATACATTTCTAAGTTTACCAACAAATGGTAAACAGAAAAGGCTAGTGTGTAAAATAATACGTACTCACTGATATAATACGTGTTGCAGTCTGTATAAGGTAGCGCGATACCTTTGAACACTTGCCCCAGTTAGTAAGTACACTTAGTGTACAGTTAGGCTTTTAAACCAGCTGGCTATTGATACCGAGAAATAATTTGGTTGCCCACATGTAAACCTCTTTCCCCTTAAGTTCCATGAACCTTGTGTAGGTAGCATCTACCTACACCAAATAAGTCACAGTAGTGACCCCGATGTTAACTATAGTGGTTTTCAGACATGAAAATGCTCAACAAATGAGAAATTGCTTTGTTAATAAGTGTGGCTAGGACGCGACTTTTACATAAACATTCTTCAGTCAGACAGTGTCTGAAATTTACCCCCCTGATTTAAATAAACGTTGACCACATACGAACGGGTCAACAAATATTATACAATCTCGATAGAACACGCAAAAATACCTTCTGATAGAAAAATAACTTCTACAGTAATACTTCTGTTACAAAATTCGGTTAAGCTGGATTTCCAAACATTGAGAAATGGCAAAATAATAACTACTTACATCAGTCATACAGTCACTTGGAGTTCTGAATCTAACAAACACTACCAGTGACGAAGCTTTAATAAATTTAGCCAAAGCAGCTGACCAAGCACTAGAATACTCAGGCAAAACTGTAGTCAGTGCTGTGTCAGCAGACCAAAATAGCAGAATTGAGAGCCAAAATTTCTGCATTAAAAATGAAAAACAAAAACAACAATAACAACAACAGCAGCAATGGAAATTGTGAGAGCCGTTCAAAATATCAAAATTGGAGAGAATTTCTTGCAGATACAGACGTAGATATAAAATGACTGCCAGCCAAAACCAAACACAAGACATATACTCTAAAAGCCCAATTAAATGCAGTAGATAAACATAGTTTCTGTGCATATGGAACCAAAAAATTCTAAGTAAATCTCGGTTTTAATAAAGAGATAAAATGGACTTTCACCATCGCTGATATTAAACACCCTATAGTAGGAGCAGACTTCCTAGCCCATTATGGACTATTAATTGATCTTAAAAATAAACAATTTATAGATTCAACAACTGGTGAATATGTCAAAAGCAAAATGAAAAATTATCAAATTAACATAATAAATGCGTGCTAGCAACCAAATGATAATTTTGTCAAAATACTAAAAGATTTTCCCAGAATAACCAAACCAACTTTTAATCCAAACCCTAAATACAAACATGACACAGTTCATATAATAGAAACAGTAGGACAACCCTGTGTAGCCAAAGTAAGACACTTAGCTCCAGATAGATTAAAAGTGGCTAAGGATGCATTTGATAGAATGGTAAAAGAAGGAGTCTGTAGACCCTCAAACAGCTCATGGAGTTCACCCATTCATATCATCCCCAAGCCAGGTGGAAAATGGCGAGTCGTAGGAGATTACAGATGCCTAAATGCCCAAACTAAACCAGATCGATATCCAATTCCAAATATCATGGATTTCAATATAAATATGAAAGGAAAAGATCTGTTTACCAAAATTGATATCAATTGGACCTTTCACTAGATACTAATGGCTAAAAGTCATATTGCAAAAACTGCATTAATAACTCCATTTGGCCTCTTTGAATACCTTCGAATGCCATTTCGACCTTGAAACTCCACACAAACATTTCAGTGAATTATAAATTGTGTATTGAGATACATATCATATGCCTATGCATACATTGATGATATTTGCATATGTTCCAGCTGCAGTATTGAAGAATACAAGAAAAAAGTGAGAACTGTATTACAGTGTCTGCATGCTGCCAATGTAACAATCAATTCTGGTAAATGCGAATACGCAAAACCAAATATTGATTTTACCAGATACAACATTACATCGCCGGTATTGCCCCTCAAAAAGTCTGGGTTGAGCAAATCTTGAAATTCCCTAAATCAAATACAGTCGCCAAACTTAGACAATTTTTAGGGATGACAAACTTTTACAGATGTTGCATAAAAAACACAGCTGCCAAACAAGGCAAATTACTTGATCTAATCAAGACAAATGGAAAGCGTGATAAAACTCCTGTCATTTGGATAGAAGAAGCCAATATAGCATTTGAAAAAGTTAAAAATATGTTGGCCAATGCAACCCTACTAGCTCACCCAGATGATAGTCTGACATTATGCATAGCAACAGACGCGTCAGACTTTGCAATAGGTGCAACATTGTACCAAATCAAAAATGACCAAAATCAGCCATTAGTATTTTTCTCGAGGAAATTATGAAAGGCTGAGAAAAATTATAACACGTATGACAGAGAGGTATGGTCAATAAAGGCTGCTATCAGGCACTTTAAGCATAATGTATAAGATAGAACCTTTACTGTGTACACAGACCACCTACCTATCACACATGCATTCCAGCAGAGAGCAGAACATGCATTGCCAAAGCAAATGAGACATTAGAATTCATAGGCCAATTTACAACGGACATCAGGTATATAAAAGGAGAATTAAACACACCTGCCGATGCTCTAAGCCATATCGAATCTGTCTCAGTGCCATCTCAGTTGCCCTACGCTGAAATCACCATTGAACAGCTAGGAGAAAAAGAACTATAAAATTTAATATCTTCAGAAAAATCAAGTTTACAATTGAGACAAAACACCTTGCTTACATATGATGTGAGCCAAGTTTTAGAATGACCATATATTCCACTTAAGTACAGGAAAATTGCGTTTGACAGTGTTCATAACTTATCACACACTGGACCTAGGAGTACAACCAAACTCATGACCTTGAGATTTGTGTAGCCCAATATAAAAAAAGATTGCAACATCTGGGCTCGTGCTTTTCTAAATTGCCAAAAATCAAAAACAGTTAGACATACGAAATCTAAACTTGCAAAATTCAAACATACTGACAGATTTAAACACATTCACGTAGACTTAGTTGGTCCATTACCACCCTCTCGTGGCTACAAATACATATTGACCATTATAGATTGAGCTACCCATTGGCCCAAAGCAATTCCATTAACAGAAATTTCAGCCTCTACAGTGGCTATAGAAACATATTCTACATAGATTGCTAGATATGGTGTGCCCCAAAGCATGACAAATGACTAAGGTTGCCAATTTGAAAGTCATTTATGCAACAAATTAATAAAAACCTTGGGTGCAAAACATTGGTCCACCACCACTTACCACCCACAATCCAATTGGAAAGTGGAAAGGTGGCATAGGGCTCTAAAAGCCTTAATAATGGTACACGATACGAAAAGATGGATTGACAAACTACCAACCATCCTATTAGGCCTCCATTCAGTGTTACAAACAGACACAGGTCACTCTGCTGCTCAATTAGCACTTGGTGAGGAATTGCGCTTACCAGGGGATTTTTTCTACAAATCTAAAGAAATCAACCTCGAAGCAATAATACAAAATATAAAATACGACGCAAGTCAATTTCTAAAACAAGCTGCAACTCATGGCAAACCTAACACATGTCTTGAGACACCTAACAACAACCACGCATGTGTTCTTACAAGAAGAAGGGATGAAAAAGGCTTTGCAGAAACCTTACTCCAGACCCTACAAAGTAGTGGATAGAACAGAAAAAACATTCATCCTACTTATAGCAGGAAAAGAAAAAAAATCTTCATAGATCTTGTTAAACCTGCATTCCTAATAGCAGAATACAAAATCAATGTCAGAAAAATTAAACGAGAAAATGAAATTGAAACTGACAACAAAATAGTTGAAAACTCACAAGAAGTAAATAATAAAAATGTCAAACAAAATAACGAAAATACAGCCAGAAAAATTGCAACAAAAAACATATAAGCTTTGTTTGATAGGATTACACTAACTTACACCAACCTACACCAGTATGGAGATTCCACAAATATTAAAGTAAAACTTGGCGCAAAGTCATATAATATTCCTACATTTGTGGAATCGCCCTCCTGGTATAGGCTGGTGTAAGTTGGTGTAGTCTTATCAAACAGAGATATAGTGATGTACTCAAAACAAATTTGGAGAACATAGTTGAAAATAAAACAAAAACCAAAACCCAAAGAATTGTCAAATTTGACAACAATGGATGTAAATATTACTACAACCCCAAAGAGCCCATAAAACCTAACAAAAGAAGAAGGCTCAAGGGTAGTTATAAAAAACAAAATCAAATTATAAGGCGCAGATCAAAAAGGTTAGCTCAAGGCTAAAGTAAGGTGAGAATTATCTCAAAATCCTACTACAAGCCCAAAAAAGCAAAACCAAAATAAAGATCACAAATACAAAATTCACTCACATAAAATACCCAACCAAACCCCAAACCATAGAAAAATAAATGGTTAAAGTTCAATAACAAAATAAAAATCTAATTACCGCCCACTCCTGCACAAAACATAGCAGAAGGTCAAAACAAACAAACCTAGTAAAAACAAAAATCATTATCATCAAAAAACAGTCACAAAATTCAAATTCAAAATTTTCCGTCTTCAGGATTCAAACCTGGACGTAGAACAGAAAATGCGAAAATAAATCAGCACTAAAAATTAAAAGTCCATGAGTTAAATTATTAGTGCATCAGCACTTTAAACAAATATATTGTCTGTATACACTCATACAGAAGATACGTTTCTACGTTTACCGACAAACAGTAAATGGAAAAGGCAAGTACGTAAAATAATACGTACTTACTGATATAATATGTGTTGGTGCCTTTGAAGGATTACCCCAGTTAGTAAGTACGTTTCGTGTATGGTTAGGCTTATAAACCAGCTGGCTACCGGTACTCAGAAATAATTTGGTCGCCCACACTACACCGCTTTCCCCTTGGGTTCCATGAACCTGTGTAGGTAGCATCTACCTACAACATTTTTTCACACCAAATTATAATTTCATTGTTTTAATTAATTATCAAACTAATTCTCGAGTAACGAATCTGGCGTCAGCATTTAATTGCAGATATTTTTTTTGTAATTTTGGTGACTAATTCTATGAATTTTCACAACCTATTTATTAACCGTGTTTTTCTTAACTGGGTATGTTCGCTTCGCACCAATATCAATATTATTTCGTATTTACGTTTCAACTTTCGTTTCACGTGATCTGAACGTGTCACAGATACACAAAAAATGGTTGCAGAGTGCTTACACATTTTATTTCATTACCATAAAGCGTCAGACGATTCGTAGAAAACGAATACGAACGTCACAGGCAGTGAGGTGAGATGGTCAGTTTCATATAATTTTTGTAAATTTAACGCGGAAATAAGTATATATTGCAACTCCAAAAAAAAAAAAAAAAAGTTGATGAATGACGAATAGAGTAGTGTGCGAGTGTAGGCGGGTTTATTACTCGCTAAGGGGGAAAAATAAGAGAGAAAAAAAACGTTTACCGGAATTTTGGCTGATAAATTAATTTTACGATCGCTCGTGGAATTTTTTTGAAAGTGAGAGAAAAAAACAAAAATGGGATACGCGCCGACAAATAGGTACGTGTTTTACGTCGATTTTTCATCTCGAAATGAGCATTTGTATTTTGTAACCACGTATTGTTTGTTATTTAGTAAAGTTGTACTTTATTTGTTTTTTTGGGTTTTGTTTACACGCCATCGTGCCCTTTTCTCCTCGGAGAATGGCGAACGAACGAAGGAATCAATAAAATACAACAGCATCAGCAGAATTATCGCGGTAACTGGGTCAAATTAATTTCATTTTTTTGGACCACGAAGAGACGAGGGATGGGCGTGATAGAACAATTTTTTTTGTGGGGCAAAGTCTAATGGATATTTTTCTTACCGGGGCTGACGCATGATGCAGCCAACCAGCCGAAAATAAGGATAAAATAATAGAAAAATTACGAAAATTTTTATTCAGAATAACGGTTTTTTTTTGGTGACATTCTGATAAAAACACGACGAACAATAAAAAGAATATAGCGCAGCAATACTAGGCTAGAAAACCCAGTTTGCACATCTACAATGCAACAAATAATCCTCATTTCCAAATGCGTGAAAAAATTGTAAAAAACCGTCGATAGTTATCGATATCCAACAAACATAATAATTTATCGAAATTTCGTTGTTATTATTTTAAGTAAAGTAAAATAATCCCTTGCGCCGTAAATATGGAAAATATACTGAAAGCAACACAGACACAACTTGCTTTTTTCAAGCAATTTTTTTTTTTGTTTTACATTTTTCTGAGAAACTGCTGAACGAATAGGCATCAAACTTCTGTCAGACTTGCACATACATATGAATAGTTCACCGAGACAATTTTAGCACAATCCCTGTTTCAGAAACGACCAGCATGAAACTTCTATTATATTTGCTCCTATATGAGAACTATTTTCGGTGAAAATTTCAGCTATATCCGTTTTTTAACCGACTTCGAAAAAAAAAGGAGGAAGTTATCAATTCGATCCGTATATACGAGTATGCTTTTTTTTATGTTTGTTCCATCATAATTTCTCAAACTGTACATCGATTTTGACGAACTATCCCACGGTGGTCCTATTACATTTTTTTCAGAATCGATGAGGCAGTTTTGGAGTTAACAAGCTGTTAGTTTTAAAGTAATATTGCTGCTAACGCTAACGCTGGTAATGAAAAGTCGTTGAAAAAAATATTTTCCAAAAAACAGAACCGATTTCAAAAAAGGAGCAATAAAAATGCGTTAAAAAGTGAAAAATAATTCTTTTAAATTTTCTCCAGTAAGATTTAGGTCTAGGGACTGGAATTATTGAAGTCGGCGCTTTTTTCCTTTACCTTCTGTAGGCTTTATACCTGCGTCATTCCTTCCAATTTTATAACAAAACTTCTTAATTAGCGCCGACTGCAATAATTCCAGTCCCTAGACTTAGAACTTGCTGGAAAAAATTTAAACGAATTATTTTTCACTTTTTAGTGCATTTTAATTACTTTTTTTTTTGAAGCCGGTTCTATGTTTTGAAAAAATTTATTTTTATAGTTTTCTCAAAACTGTGAACACAAAAATTGGGGAAATACATACGGATGTATGTGTGTATGTATATATAATTATACCTATACCTACGTACTGTATACATTAAAAATAATTAGGTCAAAATTGGAAAACGATACCAATTGTTTTATTTTCTCTTGAAACGGATAATTTTCATCATTCTCACCCTTAAACCTTTTATGAGGTTAATTTTAGTACCTCATTTGCAAGCAAACTGGGTAAAAATCGTTTAATTTCGAAATTGGATGTTTGCAAAATTCCACTTTAATTATTATTTCAACAAAAAATGGTGCGTTTGGTCGTTTCTATGCCACAGTCGTGTCATAAAACTGAACAAATGAAACTGACGCAGATTTATCGAATTAAAATGACAGCATCTTTCAATGAACTGGACAAACCAAAAAACTGGTATCGATTTTTCACACTCATGTTCGAAAAATCAACAAGGCGTGGTTCACACTGATCAATCGCTGCAGTAAAAAGTAACGTACGTAAGTCTTAACTGATGCGTGCCTCCATAGTTCGATATATTATACTTGTTGATAACCCTGTCTTCGCCAGGCTGCGAAAAAACCATGACTAATTGTAAATCGGAATTGGAGAGATTGAGAGTCCATGTTTATCAGAAAATTAGCACCAGACAGTAAAATTTTCATGAAATCTTATCAGTGAGAACGTATTTGGTTAGAAAAAAGAAAAACAATTCCCGAGTCATCCATCCAACTAACAGCGGAAAAAATTCTGCTTCAAAAAATGTTTTCGACTGATATCTGTTGCCCTTTTTACATTTTCAGAAATTTAAAAAAAACGTATCCAGAAGTGATACCGATGCACACTCACACCAATTTTCTGCCTTCCAGCTCTGTGGGAAGTATGAAAATAAATGCGGAAGGAAATCCGGACGTCTTTGAATTTTATATAGTAGAATACTTAGTTCTGTCAAATATCGATATTTTTCGATGTAAGTATTTCACTAACGGTAGATCTTCTTCTTCAGTAGTTCAGTTATGACATTATCAGTAAATAATTGTATTTAAGAGTAATCAATATTTTTGACAACACCGCTAATAGTTAACAAAAACAAGTTACAAATATATACGATACAGTTACGGAAAAAAAGTTAAATTTTCTTTTACATTTCCATGCAACATAAATTTTCCCATAACCCAAGTAATTTGAAATGTCATTTGTCCGTTTTTCACGGGTTATATTGTATTATTGATCCAGGTTATTCACTATGACTGGTAGTGTTAATAGGTAATTTACAGGCAAACTTTTTTTCTCTTTTTTATTATTATTATTATTATTATTATTATTATTATTATTATCAATATTATTATCATTGTTATTATTATTACTATTGTGGAATACCTTGTTGTGAGAAGTATTCACACATAGAAGGTAATCAACCACTTTGTGTGTTCTGCCACTTCGTACATGAATGTATGGGAGAGCCAAATCCTAGGCAAACACTGGCAATCTTGTAGCCAGTTCAGTGAGTTTATATAGGGGATTTGGCACACGCTCACAGATAAACATATTTACATATATATATGGTATTATGTCATAACATTTTGTCGTTTCCTGTTTGGTAAGGTGATAAGAAATGACACAGTGAGTTTGGTACTGGGCCATAACATCACCGAGATCTTTATCAGGTAATTTGTCAAGGTACGTAAAATGTATCTTACCTGTATGTTCGTACAGTTAAGAACATACAAATGTATGTGCATGTAATTGTTTAACATCATAGAGATGAAAATAAGCCAGCCTTTTGGCGGTGACTGTCATACAGGAGTACTAGCCCCTATACCTCATACGAGTATTGTCCCCAAAACTATCATTATTGTGGGTGTGTGTATGTGTAAATACACGACACCACACAAATACCAATACAGGTTGGTTGCGTGTATACGGAGTAGTACGTGCGGGCCGAGCCCAGTAAACAAGTTTAGCTGCACAGACAAAATGTACAGCGGTGAGCGCAAAAACAGAGTTCGTGGGTTTTACCCCACTGGCCCGCTAGGTGGTCGACGAGTGTGTAGTACACACTCATTCGTCAAAGACCACCCGTCGCCACACCACTCTCCGACGCCAGTCAAGTGTAACTAGGCATTCACTACTACGCTCACGGATGTCATTCACGTAGTAGGATCGCCAGGTCTCGGTTTGGGCTTACCAAAGTTTTCCGGGAGAGTTGGATGGGAAGGGCATGTATGGGGTACTTGAGGCTGGGGAGTGGGACACACTCGAGTTCGTGATCTCATGAGTGGAGTCTGGGGTCAAGACGTGGGAATGCTCATGAGGGGCGGTGGGTAGGTTATAGGTGGCACCATTAAAGGTGGTATAACCAGGGCCTGAGCGTATACTGGGGCCAAGAGTTGTAGATGCGGGGGAATGGGAATTCTAGGGGGAGGCATCACAACTTGGGGAAGTGGCATCGGTGTTGTCGCTAAGGCGAGCAACAGGGCATTATGTGCTGCAAGCACAGTGGCGGTAAATTGCTCCCATGGCTGCAGTGTTTGATTCTGAAACACAGGAGGAACCACCAGTTGCAGTACAGGGGGCTGTACCACAGACAGGGCAGGCTGCTTTGGGGAAGCCTGAGATGGAGCGGGAGTTTGGGTCTGGGATTTGCCGCGTCTTTTGTCCCGTTTAAGCTCCATGTAGGAGAGGCTGCAAGCACGAGCTTCATGCTGGGTGTGGCCACCTGTCTTATGGTTTAAACAGGTATGCTTCGCCAGTTTGCCATCAGCCAGGGGACTCTTAGCACAAGAGGAGGATGGCTGAGGCTCGGGGACATTTTCTGGCGAAGGTGTTGCGGTTAAGTTGATAACGGACGAGTTATCAACGGCAGAACTTTCTGTCTATTCAACCTCTTCACATACTGGTGAGAGTACAAGTTGAGGGATCAACGTGGGGGTTGGGAGGAGATGGACAGTCGGGGACGGAGTAGGGTCAACGTCCATTGTGGTCTCTTCCTGGGCAGTCGGTTCGACCGAAGGGCAAAGTAGAGGTGACTTGCCTTTCGGGACCGACGATGCTTTTTGCGGGGCTACTGGTGCCTCCGCAACTTTGGAAGTCGACGGTTGGGAGACTGCTTTGTTGCTGCAGACGGATGTTTAAAACCGCTGGTACGCAATGTGGCAGTCACTTTTGCTCGGTGCCTCTGAAGAGGAAGCAGTTCAGTCTGCTTGACCGTCTTGAGTGGCATGAATTCCCCAGTGAGGAGTCCCGCCAAGGAAGATGGTTGAGGATGGGGCAAAGGTGCCTCAGATTGAACGCACTGTACGACTTCGGCAAATGTGCGGGTGTCAATCCACACATTGCCTAATTGTACAGTGGCCCGAGCGTGAGGCGGCGTCTCTAACATGTACGCAGTCTTCCTGGGCAGGGGCATGAAGACCCGAGAATGAGAGCTACGGACAAGGCTGCACTGTACTATTTCAGAGCCCCAAGCCGCCACTCCAGGAGCAGGCTGGTACTGTCAGAGGGGCGCACCTTGACCCCTGGCATCAGACTCCACCCTCTGCTTCAGCGTCGATCGCTGTTGCAGTACTCACAAAGGAGTACGGCTTGCACCCTCTTATGCAGGTCCGACAGAGGTAGGTGTCACGGATAACGCCAATACTTGATTGGACATAGAGGATACAGGCGATGTCTGCTTCACTGGAGGAGAGGTGGCAGTAGCCGTGGAGGAGGGAGATAGGACAAAGTCAGCAGGTGACGTTGGTGGTGAGAAGGAGGGAGAGGGGGGGGCGATGGTCGTCTACACAAGGAGATGACGGAGCATTGCGTTACCACCCTCTGTTGAGGGGGGTGTAGCCCTTAAAAGGGCTGTTTCTTCATCTTCCAAAATCTTGGACATGCTGGGGGAAAGACGTTCTTAGGACATTTCACCAGTCTATTACGCTCCATGAAATATAGTTAAAAGCGTCTGATGAACAGCATTTGATGAAGAGTATATAACTGCTGGACACGTCAAGAGAAGAGTGAGTTTCTAAAACACGAATTTTAATCGTTTTCTTGACCGTAACCGCCGTTTATTTTCATCTCGTAAACACGAACGAAGGTGCGGTTGCGTCAGCTGTTTTTGCACATTAATATTACAAGTTCGTTTTGTAGGCGGGGACAGTTCGTCTTCCGAGGAAGAAGACGCGTCGGATTTATGCGACTGGGTGGCACCACGAAACAATTTTCGTAATACGTCGCCGTCTACAACGCTTGACTTGTTGTCAGTTGCGTGAGCCGACTCGTATAAGTGTAGGAGGGGAAGGGAAATTGCAATTGGTTCGTCGTTGAGCGTAGCATCAGCTGTTTGACTAGAAGACTGGCCGATGGGGTGCGATTGTGTTATTTCCTTCGATAACGCTTCGGGATGCGATTCTTTATTTTGATCGTGTGTAATTTGGATTGGGGAAGAGTCGAGCGTGTTGTCTGTTTGGAGACTACATCGAAGGTTGTGGTGAGGCATTTGGGGGTGAGTCGTCATTTTTAGGTAAAACATCAGATGACAAGTCAACTGTTGGTCCCGAAGGATCATCGATGGAAGTTGAGTCATCTGAGTCGGCTTCTATATCTGTGTAGACATAGGCCGACTTCAGGCAATCGATTGATACGAGTGTATGTCGTCCTTGTATGTCGATCTCAAACTATTTATCCGTACGATTGAGGACTTTGTATGGGCCGGAGTACGGTGGGTCGAGTGCTTACAAGGTGTATCAACGCGTAGCAATATGTTTTGAGCTGTTTTCAGATCAGCTGGGACGTATGAGGGGGAGTTGCTGTGGTTGCGGGTGATTTGGGTGAACGCATTTGTACTTTCACGAAAGCATTGTGGAAGGTTGGTGCCGTCAATGGGAGTGACAACACTTGGTGAGCTATCTTCAAAGAAGTCAGCCAGGAGATGGAGCTCTTCACCATAAAGGAGTTGTGCTGGGGATATGCCAAGGTCGGAGATGACTGTTGAGCATAGGCCAAGAAGAATGAGAGGCAAATCAGCTGCCCATTCTCCACACGAATCTTTGGAATTCTCGCGGGCCATGATGGTGGCTTTGAGAGTTCGATGCCAGCGCTGTATTTTGCCGTTCAAGTGGGGGTGATATGCCGTAGTTGAGATTTTGTGTATTCTCAACTGGCGCTCAACCGAGTTGAATAAAGCACTTTCAAACTGGCGTCCCTGGTCTGTTGTTATGGTTTTGGGGACGCCGAAGGACACCCAGTGTTGGACGAAGAGTGTTGCCACTCGATCTGCGGAAATATCCGTCGTCATGATGGCGTGCGGCCATCGTGTGGCACAGTTAATCATTGTCAGACAATGACAAGGACCGCTAACTGTTGGCAACGGACCCTTGATATCGATGTGCACATGCTTTAAGCGATCAGTAGGGTGGAAAGCTTGGAGAGGGGCTTTGGTGTGTCTATTGATTTTAGCTTGTTGGCATGTGGTGCACTCTTTCGACCAATGTAGGCAGTCAGACTGTAGGCCAAGCCAAATGAATCAATTAGCCATTAGACGGGCAGTTGTCCAACCACTCGGGTGCAAGAGCCCGTGAATCGAATCAAAGATTGTTTTCTGATATTTGGCGGGTACGAAGGGTTGTTTTTTCCCGGTGGACGTGTCGCACGTTAAGAGTAACGTGTGTCCGGGTACTCTGAATGATTCGAGGATGAGGGCAGAGTTGGGGTCTGTGAGGTATAAGGCGAGTTGCGGGTCGTGTTGTTGGCAAAGGGCCATTTCATTGTAGGGCACAACACAGGGAGAGGTAATGGTGGAGATTAATATACGCAACAATCAGTGGCTATGTTGTCCTCTCCTTTGATGTAGCGAATATCCGTCGTGAACTGCGAGATATACTCAAGTTGATTTTGCTAGCGTGGTGAAGCTTTCTCGCACGCCTGAAACAGGGCAGTTGTGAGGGGCTTGTGGTTTGTATGGACGGAGAAAACACGCCCTTTGACCAGGTTACAGAAGTGCTTCACCGCTACAAAAACAGCGAGTAGATCGCGGTCGTATTGGCGTTCGGTATCTGATAATTTGCGGGAGAAAAATGCCAAAGGCTCTAGCGATCTGGCATTGTGTTAATAGAGGGTAGCCCCTATCACGTGGTTAGATGCGTCGGTTGCCAAGATGAGTTGTTTGGACTTGTCAGGATGCACCAAAAGAGCAGAATTTGCTAACGCCTGCTTGAGGTCGTGGAAGGCAGTTTCGGCAGTGTCAGTCCAAATTATCGGGGTTTTGTCGCGTTTTTTATTGGAGTGGATAAACGCAAAGAGTTTACTCTGAATGTGAGCGCAATGTTTAATTGTACGCCGGTAAAAATTCACCATTCCGAGAAAGCGCCTAAGGTCATGAACGAGTACAGCTTGGACACGTTCGGGAGTTGGTATGATGCCTGTGCTGTTGACTCGATGGCCAAGAAAAGTGAGCTCTTCACGTTCATGTTCGGATTTGTTACCACTGACAGTGAGGCCAGTGTTGTAAATATGCCGAATGATCTTGGTAACATGCTCTTCAAGCTCATCGGGGTTGGAGGTGGTAATGAGGATGTCATCAATGTACGTGTAAGAGTAGTCGATGTCTCGCAATAATCCATCAATGTACTGTTGGAAGGTTTGGGCGGCGTTTCAAAGTCCGAAGGGTATATAGGGAAATTCGTAGAGATCGAAGGGGGTTATTATGGCTGTTTTGGGGATGTGTTCTTTGGTCATTGGGACTTGGTTAAATGCCCGCACGAGATCTAATTTTGTGAATAGTTTGGCACCAGCTAGTCTGGCGTGAAAATCCATAATATTCGGGACAGGGTATTTGTCGGGGATAGTTTGTGCATTGAGTGCTCTGTAGTCACCAAGCAGGCCCCATGTTTTGTCGGGCCTAATGTGCATATGCAAGGGGGATGACCAGGCACTTTTAGAGGGTTGGCAGTCACCACGTTCGAGCATGGTTTGGAAGGAAAGGCGAGCTGCCTTTAACTTCTCGGGATGTAGACGATGGGCACGGCAAAACACCGGTTGACCTACAGTTTTGATATCGTGGGTGACTTCGGTAGGGGAAATCCTTGGGCGTAAGCCTTCTTTACCAGTTACACTGGGAAATTTATCGAGGATTTTTTTGGAATCGACTATTTGAGTGGGCGATGGTCAGGCAAATTTCCGGGGGATAGTCGATAGGTCGAGGTTTACCTAATACGGCAATTCCAGTGGTCTTATCAAGGAGGTGCCCTTTGCTGACATCGGGAAGCAGTTGGTAATGGCTAAGGAAGTCTGCTCTGATGATCGGATCAGCAAAATCAGCGATGATGAAGGCCCACTTAAATTTGCGTCAAAGGCCGAAATCTACCTGCACCAGCTTAACTCCGTAAGTACTAATTGTAGTTTCGTTCGCAGTGTAAATTTGGAGCTTAGTGTTTCATTTCTGGTCTTCAGCAGTTGGAGGTATAGCCGATATCTCCGCGCCAGTGTCAACCAGGAAGTGATGCTCGCTGAGCAGATATTCTACAAATAGACGGACTGAGGTGGAGTGCCAACTTGACTGACTCGTTTACTCGTTTCCCAAATGAGTAGGGGATTTGGAATTGTAGCAGTTGCGATTTTGGGGTTTGTCCCACCACAAACATGGGGGGTCAGAACAGTTGCGCGATTTCCTCCCAAACTGTTGTTGGTACCAACAGTAGCCATTGCGTGAATGGGAGGGAGAGCGGGTGTTTACCGGTCTTTTTCCATCGATGACTCGTAGTGTCTTCTGTGATTTTGAACGACCGGAGCTAGAGTCACAAGAGCAAGATCTGTCTCTGGACCTTGCATCACGTGAATGCAAAGCAACGAGGAAAGGGGAGGAAAAAGATAACCTTCTGCGTCGGCTGACAAGAGCCGACTGACTTACTTCTTCGGTTGTTGGCGGGTATGCCAATGGCGTGGTTTTGGGAAATCAGCTGTTGAAAGCTGATTGGTTGTTTGTTTCCAAGCCATTGTAAGTGGTGGGGAAGGAGGTGACAGTTCCTTCCTCTGTTGACGGTGAAACGTCAACAACAAAAGTAGAATACTTACGTCGGAGGTCACCACTTTTGGGTGTGTGTATGTGTAAATACATGACACCACACAAATACCAATACAGATTGGTTGCGTGTATACGGAGTAGTATGTGCGGACCGAGCCCAGTAAACAAGTTTAGCTGCACAGACAAAATGTACAGCCATGAGCGCAAAAACAGAGTTTGTGGGTTTTACCCCACTGGCCCGCTAGGTGGTCAACGAGTGTGTAGTACACACTTGTTTGTCAACGACCACCCGTCGCCACAATTATCATTTAAATTATACAAGTAAACTTTTGAATAAGTACGTTGAAAATGATAGTAATTTTATTTTTTATCTAATACGGTGACATTACCAAGGGGTGTAGAACAGTCCAATCTATTTCTTTAAAAATATATCATTTCCATAATTAGATTAGATGATATACACAGTCTGAAACGTGCCCTTCACTTCACAGTTCACACTTTGCGGATCGTTGCACTGGGTACACAAAAAATGGAACTTGACTCGATAATTGTCTTTCTAGATGAGAGAATTCCCGTTTTATCGTTTTCGATCTTAAAGCCATAATTCCTCTTTGGTTTCCTTTGCTTAACCGCCGAAACCCTTTGAAAATGATTGGATCCGAGCATCAACCGAAACTCACAGCTGCAGAATCCAATTAATATATTCTATGGTAGACGTAATTGGGTTGTGTGTTTCGTAATACCCAATAGACTACGTATTTTCATAATTGGACATTTTGTGCAAAATTCATAATCAGATTTTACAATCGAAATTTTTGAAAATTTGCACTCTCACAATCTCGGATAAATAACGAATACTTTAAAGGCGGGTACACAACTATGGTCAGCTCTACGTCACTGCAGGTAGGCAACTTGCGTGGGAGACGACTGAAGAGGAGAGAAAGGTCTGCTTCACTCGTATATATCTGTATGCAATATTGCAACATCGAAAAACAGAAAGACAGAAATTAAAGGAAGGGGCGAGAGAGAGTAGGAAGCGGAGATAAATTTCACTTCGACGTCCCAAAGAAACCCTGAGTGATCTATTGAGGTAGGAAGAGGAATATTCGATATCACTCTGAACACTTAAGGCATGCAACTTTATTTATCCGCGAAAAGAACCAAGAGAAGCAGCCTGAGGTCGAAGAGGATAAAGTCAACTCTAGTTCACCGCAGGTATGTAACTTTGAGGAGGTGGCTGATGTAGAAGAGCCCATAACTAACTTCAGTTCACTTGACGCCAGCTAATGCCATCTGAGGTGGATTGAGGCAGGAGAGAAGAAGGATGACTTCACTCCGGTGGCGTCCTGTGCCCGTACACAGTTCTCAGAGAGAAAGATTGAGGTAGGAGGGGCACATGGGCGTAGTTAATGTTATTTCATCGCAGGTAAATATCTCTGCTGTAGGAAAAAAATACGGTTGAAATTTTTCAAACACATTCAGACCTGTGACAACAACTCCAAGTTGCAGAAAAAATTTTCCAATCTACAGGAAAACAATAACGAAAAATACACGTGTAAACATGTTAGCGGAAAAACTTGCTTCCAACATTTTACTGCTTTCGAAAATAATTTGTGTTTGGGGTGTGGCAGCAACTACAATTCACAAGAGAGAAAGAATCCGGAAATGTTGGTAGGTACGTCTTTTATTTCTTTTTTTTTTTTTTTTTTTTTTTAAACTACTTTTCTTCTTCCTTTAACCTCTCTCGAGTCTCGACCAACCTTCTCCCTCGCCATCATCCGTTTTTCTTTCTCTCATTCTTCCACTGGCTGAATTTTATATTTTTATCGCCGTCCAAGGAATGCGCTGCACAAATGGAAACACACGAATTAATATTCGCTGCTGAGATGGGAGAGAGAAGTGGAGTTTATTTACTACGCGACTGCGAGACTTGCGTAGTGTGTGGCGTAGCGTAGCCTTTCTGTCTCTGTTTCATCCCTCTCCCTTTCGCGCTAATCGTTTTATCTGTTTGCCTCCACTTCCCTTCTTACCCAATCTGTGCTCTTGTGTGTTTTACGTATATTGTACACCAGTGTACAGTGCATGAATGGGAAGAGATACCCGGATGAACTGGGCACGAGAATGAATCGAAGTAGACGTGGGGGCGCGCCGCAGCGGGGAGGGAACTAGTTGTATAAGAATGTAGGTCGAATTACATAATACACGATTCTCCAAACGTTTTTAGACACACGATGCGCGATGTGTTACGTGCATATTTGAACTTTCGTCGTTCCATCGTGTAGGTAAAATGTTTTCCACCAAAGCAGATATTTGAATTTTCCACCTTTTTTTTTTTTTTTCTCCTCTGCAACGTATTTTCCTAGAAACGGTCAGTTATACGTTTTTCTACTCAAATTTTGAGGTTTGAGTGGAAAATAAGGAATATTACGTTTTTTTTTGTTTTTTTTTTTTCACCAACCAGATAATACTGTACAATGATGAACATGGCCATGCAGGAAAAGGAACTTGACCCCTTTGATTTCTGAAATTTTTTTCGCTTCAAGAATAAATCAGAGCAATTTCTTTTTTAAGTAGGTTTCTTAACCCCTACGGTTGGGGGTGGGTAAGTTTTTCGTTTCACGATTTCAGGAAAATTTTAGCACCAATAACTCAAATTCATATATATATATATACACACACACATATATATATAGTATAGATAGATAAATATAGGTCAATTTCTTGTTTTCACAGTACAGATTGCAATTTTAGTCCGATAATCACAAAATTTGGTACGAATATTTTCAATAAGCCAAGGACCAGATCTATTCATTTTGGTGCGAATCGGCCGGACGGTACTTCCGGAACCACCATTTTTGGTTTTATTTTGAGTATAAAATGCACAATTTTGAACCAATAGCCACAAGATTCGAAATAAATATTTATTGTAATTAATTGTAGTACGTTACTAATTTTGGCCTAGATCGATCGGACGGTACTTTCATGGGGTATTTTCGAACCATATGTACGAAATTTGACATAAATATTCGTTGTAATTTTTTATGGCATGCTACCAATTTTTGTGCAGATCGAGGGACTGTACTTCCAGTAAAGCTTCTTTTTCTTCTTTTTTTCATAATTTCCATAAACTCTTTTTACAAAAATTAATCACTTGTTTATGTTTTCTTTTTTTTCATTTCATAACTTTATTGTATTTCTTTGGTTTTATTTTAAATTATATGATTATGAACTATACTTTATCATTTCAATTAATTTTTAATTTTTTCAAGAAATAATGCTTTTAAATTTCACATTGTCTAATATTTTGTCAGCATCTAACACAATTCATACAATCATAACATACCAGTAACGCATATACACTCACAGACAATTAATGTGACCATCAAAATTCATAATTCTCTTTCTTAAAACCTACTTTTTCTAGCGAAGCTTGCTGGCAAGAGTTGTTTTTTAGGCTAATCCAATTCTGTCCAAGTATCATAGGATGAATTTATTTTTTCGTACCCGTACATCACGTTCTCAGGGTATACGAATTCACTTTCAAATAATACTTCTCTCCCAACATTTTCAGTCTCCATTCAATTATCTGTAAATACTATCTCATTTCCTGCTCAATCCAAATTCTTCACTTCGTTTTTAGACTAAGATATGAATACATACACAATTTCCTTTATACTGCAACTACTTGACTGAGAAACCTATTCCCTCCTCCACACTGTGAAACTAAATCAGGGGATATGGGTTGAAAAGTTCATACCCAGTGAATTTTACACAGTGGTTGCACTTGTGTTCGTAGGCTAAGCAGAAAAATAAATTAATTCAAGAAATATTATTGAAATTTTGACACTTTCTATGTCTGTTAACCTGAAATGATGTGCGCGCACATGAAACAGAGAGAGTAAGAGAATGAGAGGTGTGTAGGATTTTGTATGTGTGTTTAAAAGACTAAAAAATGTGTTTGGGGACATTACTCGTATGAGGTTATGAGGCTCCGACCCCCAACAACACTTGCCGCCACAATGCTGGCAAATATTTGTCTCTATAATGTTAAACCAATTGCACAAATTACTTTTGATCGTAATTATTTGCACGTACATGCAAGTAATGTACAAGTATGGAACTGTGACCAATCTCAACAATGAAAATGATGTCACGATTCCATACACAAACTGATTATCAATACAAGAAATGATGCACCAATCTGTTCAGACAAACGTACATAAATATTACGTATGTGTGTCTATGTGCGTGTAATTAAGCCTGTATATAAACCATCCGAACTGACTCTAAAATTGCCAGTGTTTGCCCAGGTTTTGGCTTACCCATATGTTTACACATGAAATGGCAGAGCAAGCAATATCAGTTGATTACATTCTGGTGAGAATATCTTTTCACAAGGTATTCCACAACGTGAAAAAAAATTTTTTTTTAAACAAGCTTTTATTTAAAATAGTACTAAAAATAAAAATAAAATTTTATAGAAACTTCAAGCTGGGACCAAAAATAAAAGTGGGGCGCTTATCCCCAAAACGAAATTAGGCCTACTTGATTGCAGTAAAGGTGACTCAGATCTAGCTCGAAGTTTTGACAAAATTATTTTTTTCTATTTGGTACTTTTTTAATAAAAACAGTTTTGTAGAAAATGTTTTTTATTTATTTTTATGTCTCTTCTAGAATCACGATCCCAGTTACAGCAAAAACATTTAAAGTTCACAAAAAATTGAAATAATTTGACGTTTACCCGAAATTTTTCAATTGATCCACTTTTTTTTATTTATTTACTCTCTTCTTTGTAATTAGGTTGCATGAGATTTGAAAGAAAGAAATAGGAGCTCTTCACGGCGCATACCTATACTGAGAAACAAATAAAAATGTGCTAAAAACGATCTCTGGAAGTAAGCCATTTAGTAAGAAGAGTTCTTTTAAAACGACGTTCGGTTAATGTCTAATATTATTTGCCATCGTTCAAGGAATAATGAATAGAAGAGGGTATCTGGTGGCATTCATTCACGAAATACGGTAGGTTATATCAAAACAATTTTTTTTCTTCGTTTAGACGTTTTTGACTCTCGAATTTATTTTCTTGTCCGAGAATTTTTTGAAACTCAGTAGTCATTCGTAGTTACAAGGTAACAGACTGGCTGTTATTAAAAATTTCATTATTATGATGTAATGATGCGAAGTACGTGGTTACTGAGAAGCCATTAGTGGGTTTCTGAGAACCAATAATGTACATAGTCACTGAGAAGATACTTTCGGAAAATTCTAAAAATCAATTCGTTCTTAGTCACTTAGAAGCCATTATTAGGTGTTAGGGAATCAACGTTGATTATTCATTAAGAAATGCTATTTGCCTATTTGTTTTTTCTTTATTTTTATCAGTAAGGTTAGAGACACGGAGAGGAACTGCAAAATAGAAATAATTGAATTCATATAGGCCTATATATAAAATCAACCGATTGTCCCGATTCAGGAGTTGGGTGGGGGGCAGCAGTCAGTTTGTATAGCAGCAGACGGTGCTTAGAGGTTGTCATCACCACTATGGTCGGTTGGTATATCAGAGGACCACATTTTTGGGGTTGGTAACGTAGTGGCAGAATAGGATTTCAATTTGAAAAATTCTGGAATAAAACCGAATCCTTAACTATAGAGCTACACAGACCCCCACAAATGAATTTCTAACTAAGGACTATTGTTATTTTTTGAACCTGCCTATAGGGTAGGTAAGCACCTCCGAGAGCGCCACCTGGTGGCAAAAGTTATAACAAATGGGATGGTTGGAAACGTGATATTATATACATATGACAAATGTGTGTTTTTTTTTATTCTTACCTTTTTCCTCTTTTTTACTGTTTTTTGGTTTATTTTATCCCTTTTCAGCAATGATGAAGATAATGATTTTGGAAATGAGCAAGGTGAAGGGGGAATTTGTGGAGCAGGAAAAAAATTAAAATTTAGCATCAATTTTTATTCAAAATTTTTAGCCATTTTGCACTCTCCTGAATTGAATTTTTTCTTTTTTTCAGCTTGACAGGGGGCAAGTACACCTTCTTCAACCCAACCCCTCATATATATTCACAAAATTTATGAAAAAATACAACTGCAGACGTTAATTTTCATTTTCAAGTCTATACAATGATTGGAATTTTGTCAATAATGAACTAGAGTGAAAAAAAACTAAACAATTTTGAAGAATTTTTTACAATTCATCAACACAGATAATTTCATTGTCTCATATCTCTGTCAATTTTCAGTCAATTCTCATGAACCAAAAAGCATTTTGTGGCCAACTGTATGCACATTAACGGTATTGCCCCATAAAGATTGTATTGGTTATATATGAGACAAGAAAGACGATAACAGTATTAGCTCAGATCTGGGGTAATACCAATATTCTGAGGTTGACTTACATTTTTACTTATAGCTCGAAACCTAATTGTCAGATTTTTATGTTTCACCCATCAAATTGTAGAGGATGAATGTGCGATTCAGACGAGCTATTATACGTCTGAATATGATAACATGGGGACAACTGAGAGTGAAAAAACCAAAAATCTTGCATTTCAGTATCTGTATTACCCTACTTTATCTTAATGATATGGCATCCCATTAATTAAACAAAAATCAGGTAGATGGCGTGCGCGCTGCACAACGGAGATACTTACCTAGCGTATAGAATTAATGATTTTTTTTTTTTTCTGTCCAGGGAAATACAAGACCTTTGGAACACAAATTTTCTTAAAAAATTTGACATGGTTGCCAATCATCCTGCAGTATTTGCCACATAATACGGCGTACTTTTTCAAAACTAAGAGCTAATTCGTTTTTTAAATTAATTAAATCAGCGAAATTGAGTACAAAAATTGCTTCAAAAGGTTAATAACCTTATAGAGCAGTTAAGAGGAGCCCAGCCTAACATCTTGGGGATGAGGGTTCAAATTCTACCAGGAACATAATCTCCTTCATTATTTTATAATTATTATTATCACAAGGAAATTGTGTCAGTAGATGATCCCATAAAAAATTCGAAAGTTGGTAGGTACATCATTCAGTCAAGAAACACTATTTTTGTTCTCATGCTATCATTTGTGTTGTTTGTATCCAGATTACAGACAAAAGATAAATTTTTATAAACGTCAATGATGTGTATATTTCGCATGAAAAGGAAAATGTATAGATCCCACTTCGATTTCAAAAATACCTATTTTGAAAATTCTATGATTTGAATGTTTTTATCAAACAAATACTATCCTATTTTTTAAGAAAACTTATTTGTTTCCCATTCAACTATTATTGGTTTTTTTAAATTATACAAAAAGAAAGAAATAATCGTAAAAAAAAAAAAAAATAAAGTAGTTTTTGACAGGTTTCAAACGTGCAACAGTGCCTCTGAATTGGTGGATTGGTTTCTTCACAACTGCCCAATGAAATTCTTGAAAAATTTCCTGAAAGACCATTTTACCAAATACCACTTTCCCAAATGGATAACACCCGAAAATTTTTGTTTTTTATGGTTTTTGCTTACAAAAAACCTTATTAAAATCGCTATTTTTTCTTTTCCTCCTTCATTATTCCTCAGTCTGAGTTCTATGTTGTTTTTTTTTGTAACTGTGAAAATAAAATTTTTTATTTTATGACGATATCTGTGAACATTTATTTATTTATTTTTCTTCTTTTCCTTCTTTATTCTCTTTAACCTGTGTTTTGTTTCTTTTTCAATTGTGAAAAAATAAAAATAAAGTTTTCATCTATTTATAATGTTATCTGTGACCATTTATTTTTTTGATTTTAATTTTGCGATAAATTTATGGAAAATGTGACAATTGACAATAATGTTTCAATTTCAACTGTTTCGTCTTGGTTAAGTATTATTAAATGAAATATATGACTATATCACTTCCTTTCAACAGTTGTTTTCTTTTTGAAAATACTTCAGAAATTTCTTGATTATTCGTATTTTTTTATTTCCAGTTTTTATTCATAGTTGATGTTAATGGTGTAACCCTAGGGCCACTTTTCATGACAAATAAAACAAACCTAAAAAAAAAAAAAAAGAAATCATATAAAAATAAAGCAAAAACTCTGTTGCCACATCGTAGCTTGTTATTTTTTATTTAATTTTTGTCCATAATGAAAGCATAAAAACTGAGGTGAAGATATGGTGGGAGGTTAGGCAAGGTGAATTTTATAATCTTTCTGAGAAAGAATTTCCTTTAGGTATTGACTGTTTTCGAAGGTTAGGTGAAGAAAATTTTTTTTTTTTAAGAATTTATCATGTGTCTGCAGGTATTGTGGGCAAGGCCGGTTTTAAGGAGGGATTTGGGGTATAATCCTCCAGCGCCCAAAAAAAGTCAATTTAAAACAAAATTATTCGGTTTTTCAAATTTTATATCTATGAAATATGTAAACAATTGCTAACCACTCCCATAAAAATACGTTGATATTATAAAATGTGATTCTATCCCCCCTAAGAGGAAATTCTGAAACCGGGTCAGATTGTGGGAGGTTAGATTAAGTGAATAGTGAATTTTTTTTTTAGAAAAATAATTTGAATTCTTTAGAAAATATTTTGTTCGGGAAAATGACCCGGAACCGCCCTATGAGGTCATCATTCTCTTGAGGTGAATTTTTTCTACATCAAGTTCAAACGCTCGTCAAGTTAATTACTTTGTTGTTTTTGAGAAAGGCGACATATTATTTTGTAAAAACATCGCCTTCAGGATGATCTACGCAATTTATTATTATTCCAAATTTAAAGAGAACTGACATTCCGAAAGTCGAGCATTACCTTGTTGGTAAAGGGTGCAGTATTTCTTGCGTAACTGGTTAAATGATCGTGGAAACCGACAGAGTCAAAAAACAAATTTTCCACTGGAAATCTTAGACAAAGACACTTGCATGGTTTTGCAGCCAGACATTTCAACTCAAATAGTACCAATTAGGCTTGATAAAATTCAAAACACTTTACACACACGAATTGGTTGGTACGTATTTGAATTTTCATGCTTTTTTGTTATTGCCTAGTGGAAATACAGATTCTGAACGTTTTTTCCTATCTGAATTAAATTACCTTAATTTATACAATCCAAACCAAAAGAAAAATTGTAGAGGAAAAATAGGATGATTTCGTTAGAAAGTACAATCCCCTACATACCTATTCAAAAATGCTGATTGCTCGCAATCATCGTTTCACATTTTTTGTAACAACTGCTACAGGATAAAGATATGTATAGGAATAGTGATTTGTAGAACACCTAACCGTATACCCTTCGCAGGAGTATATGGTACTCAATATCAGAGGAGTAGGGCCAACAAATAATTTGCGATAATTGGTGTACAAATAAAACTACCTTCAAAATTATCTTCGTCTTTTTCGCTCTCGTTTCTGTTTTGTTTTTGTTTTTTTTTTTTGTTTTTTTGCCTTAATTATGTTTGTTTTTAAATGTAATAGGCGTCTTAGGTAATTGTAAATTTTTCCGTGATCAAAACACAACGTTATGAGACGTTGATGGCGAGGATTGGTGGAAAAATTTAGCGTCCATTTTTCTCGAAATTACTGGTATTGGCACTTGAAAAATATATGGTCGTCTAACTGGTGACCTACAAATTTATCGTGTAGTTTCGTCAATTTCCTTCATCGTTCGTTTGACTACTTAATTTACACGTTAGAAACTTCAGTATTATGAAGTAATAATTTTGTATTACTCGTTTACGTTTTGTCAGGTTGAAGAAAGACTGAAGACTATTTAGAGTTATTTTCATTGTTGTTGTCAGTCATCTTTTTTCACACCGTTATTCAAAATTTAAGAGCAGTGAGATATGGCTTTAGACTCGATGGAGACTCATTAATTTGCTCGGAATGTTTGAAAAGAAGGCAGTGTAATAAACGGAGACACCTTTCAAAATCATGCGTACTTACGTTTCTTGAATTATGGGCAGTGCGAGTTTTAGCACAAAATGAAAATATCCTGTAATGGAAAAGTTTCTTGTTTTTATTTATTTCAATATTTTTGACCAGAATAACGAAATAAAACGATAAATAGTCGCAACCATTTTTGTCGGCAATATGTCGCACACTTCTGCTAATGGCTGACAACCCAAATTCCAAACAAATAAAATTTTTTCTAGGCAGTTTTGAACGATTCTTGGTTTTAATTTTCAAATCTTAAAAAACGTGGCCATAGGCTGCCTATGGTTCCGTCGAAGAACCATCAAAAAGAGGTTCTAAAAATATAGAAGAATCTTTTGGAACACTTCTTTTGACTTAAAAGATTTGTTTGAAGGTATTTGGAGACGAACATAACGCCATGCCTCTAATCTAAGAGATGAGCCAACTCCAAGATACCACAAAAATGTCCCTTGTTGTGGTTTTTCGTCAATATCTCGTAAGCGGTTGGTTTTAGGGCAAAAATAGTTGGATACCAGCGAAAATAAATTTGAAAAAATTTTCTATTCAGGAATATCCCAATTAATTTTTTCGTTTCTCTCATAGTTTTTGAGAAATCTGCCTCTTAAAGTGTTGCTGTTTCTTTTGTTTTCAGGTCCACTTTCAGGTACCCGCTTCTGTTCCCTCCAATTTTTTTTTGAAAGAAGTACGATTTCGATTGGCGGATTTTTTTAAAACTACGAAAAATACGAAAAAAAATTAATGAAAACCTTTTGGTAGGAAATTTTGTGGGCTTTGTTTTCGCTTGGTACTACCATTGGCCTAAGACCCACCATTCTCGAAATATTCGTGAAAAACCAAAATAAGGGACACATTTTGCCGCACCGATATCTCGCGGTTAACTTACCTGATGGATTCGAGAACTTCAAGTATATTCATCTCAAAACACAGACAAAAACATTCAAACAAACTCGTTAAGTCAAGAGAACTCGTTGAATTGACAATTACAACTTTTGCAACATTTTTCAACATTTTTTACCCATTTTTCTGTCGCACGAAATCCAAAACAAAAAAAAAAACTTTCATGTTTTCCATAGAATTTTACATGGAAAAAAAATTCTTTCAGACTTTTTTATCACATTTTTCTGTATACTCAATTCGAAATTTCGTCAGATACTATTAAGAGGCCATACAAGTTAACTTTTCACACTTATCAGGTACCTCGTACCTTACATGAATGAACTAACAAAGCACCGATGGTAAAAGTTTAACAGTAATAGGCCCTTGTCAGAAAAGCCTACACGGGAAGTACAACTAACAAGCCTCGATTAGAGGAATTCAAAATCGTCGACTAAGCAAAGTCTTGCACGACTTCCTTTCGCGAACCATATTAGTACTAGCGATTATTTTCTCTGCCAAGTTTTTCAAAATATCCTTGTTTAAGTTTAACTGGTCAAAAAAGAGCGGAAAAATTAACTTGAAACTACAAAAGTTTCACTCTAGCGGTACAAAGCAAACTGTTCGACTCATATAAGGCAGTCAGCTATAACGACCATTCAAGTTTTTCTTCCAACAATAATAGTAAAAAATAAGTAGCAAAACCAGGCACGTAGCTAGCCCCTTATCTTTGCCAAGGTAAATGATATCTCAGGAAGGGTAATTTTGTATTCATTTAAACGGCACCTAAAAATTTGTTTACATCATTCATTTTCCATTTTGTTTATCAAATAAATGTAATATGAAGTCTAAAAATTTGCACTAAAGGCCTCCATAATATCCCTAACCAGTTTTTCTTCTGAAATAATTATTTTTTTATTTGAGGTATATGTTGAGCATTAATTTACAAATTTGGGATACCTAATTCTTTAGAAACATATACGATTTCTTCGAGTCTAATTCTAAAATAAAAACGCGTTTTTAAAAGATAAGCTATTATTTTAATTTTTTTTTGGCTTTAGCTTCGTGCGAAATAAATATTATTTTGTTTCGGAAGCTCGGCAGCAGTATTGGTATATTTTAAAATTGCCGTAGTGAGTAGAATAAAAGCTTATAATAATGTTGCCCTGACAGGGGCTCTTCGAGCGTGGACGTGTGGGGTTGTTTCACCCTCCTGGTTCGATTTCATTTGGCAAACTCACGATGCATTTGGAAAAATCGTGTAACAGATGAATTTTTTTTTTTGTTCGTTAATTTATCAATTTTTCGAAAGTTGGCAATTTTCTGGGAGAAAAGTTGGCTAAATTAGGAATTCCGCTCCCCACCTGAACTAAAAGTAGTCTTTATATAAAACCAGGTCTGACAAGAGTTTATTGCTTATTAGTTCAGTTGTTTCTGAGAAAACAGAAAAACAAGAAATTCCTGGAAAAGTGGTTTTTCCAGAATTTTAAGGAAACTACAAAAGTAATAGGGGCGAAATTTTCACGAAATGTAGTTCTCATGTAAGGCCAGATCTGAGGGGAGTTTTGTGCCTATTGATTCAGTAGTTTCTGAGCAAAGTGTAAAACAAAGAAAAATTGATGGGAAAAGAAAGTCGCTTGTGTTACTCTTGCTCAAAAAATCTTTTTCAAGGGGTTATTTTTTTTACTTACTTTATTTAAAGCTGTAACAATGAAATTTCGATAGATCGATATGTTTGTTAGATATTTATAACTATCGATAGTTTTTTGCAATTTTTTTAGGCATTTTGAATTTAGTATTTTTCGTTGCATTATACATGTAAATTGGTAAACTGGGTTTTCTGGCGTAGTATTCCTGCACTGCAGTTTTTTTCCCTGTTTAACTCGTCACATCATCTTTATAGATAGAACTTACTACTGCTAATAGAAAAGAGTGCTTCCACGCAGTTGAAAAAGTAAAACTGAAAACTACAGGAATAGCCACGTAGACTATACCCACCATAATTGGATATGGTGTAAGGTGTACGTGTAGTGTTATTAATGAGCAAATAATAATAAAACTCCCAGAGAAAAATATGATGGGCAACTTCACTACAGGCTTAGGTTACTGTTATAATGTGGTCTAAACAATTACGGGAAGCCGAGCATAATGTTAGCTGCATATTGAAAATAATTCGCGTATCCATTCTGATTTGATATTCATCAACGAACACTGTGTACGTTCTACTACAAACAGGAAATCATAAATTAAAAGCTCGACTCGTTTAATATCTGGCATACCAGACGAGTCTTTTGGTCGGTTCGGGTATTGTGAATGAAATTAAATCGTATAAAACTTCTGAGCCGATGCTGGCGATGCGAATGGCCGAAAAACAAGAGCGAAACTTCTATGGTAGTGATATGCCCAGGCCGCAGGTCCAGTCGTTGAGGTTGACTCGAAAACAGTTTTACTTAAAAATTTGATACCAGTGACACAGCAGGAACACGTTTAAAAAGCAGCAACGACAGAATCCATTCAATCTCCCACAGTGGAAAAAGCAAATCAGTATGGTACAGGAGTGGCAGTCAGTGGATGCCGGATCAAAGCCTAATTTCATCTTGTAAAAATTTCATCGAAGTTTTTTAAGGCAATTAAACAATGTCAAACAAATTAAGTAAATTATCGTAACAGATAATAAATTCCTGATCAAAAATGAAAATAAATAACATTAATTTATGTAACTGTGAAATGTAATTTTGCTATTTTTTGCTAGGTAAATCAACCTAATGGACTTATCAGTTGTCAGCAGACGTATACAATAATCTTGATGTAAAGTAAACGTGCCATCGTGTAATAGTACATTACTATACGAGGGTGGAAAGTAAGCGATTGTGGACAAGTTTTGAAGTTGCGGCACAAGCAGAAGGCGATCAGTGCTGCAATCGCATAAGAGTGGCAATCTCTTACTTTTCAACTCTGTATAGTAAGGTATTTTATTATATAGGGGAATGAAAAAATATTTTAACTATCAAATGTATTTATAATATTATAATAATTGATGAAAATGGAATTTTTAATCCTAAGAATGGTCTAAATAGAGTTCAACGAATCATTATCAGTTATCACAGTAGCAACATTGAATTCTTATTTTCACGACATACTATTATTTAAACAACGTGAAAATAGTCATCCTTAAACAGGGAAACAAATAATTTTTTTACCTCTTTGTGTATTTTTTTCTCCCATTTGGTTATTTTTTTGTCTGTTGTGAAGGCTCGTCGGTAAAACCTTGTTTTTTCATCATCTATCTCATTCATAAAGTTGTATTTTTCATTGACCTATATAATAAGAATTTTTACATGGGAGGTTTTACATGGAAGAACATTCCCTTTACATCGAGGCACAGAGGTTGTGAGATAACAAGGTTATACTTTCTTTCTGACACTACGTTAATCAATAAGATTGCAATCAAAATGACAAACTCCAATAATGTTTTTAGTTTTATTTCAATTGTAATATTATACCCTTCTTTTTTTTCTTTATCTACATTAAAAAAATATATATAGGTATATACATATAATTATATACCCTGAGTGAGATTTCAATCTAGTACTTTTTGCATGACAGTCTCATTTGTAGTAATGGGAATTTTAGGTCTTTTTTGAAGTTTAGAAAATGTCTAGTTCAATGAACTAATTCATCATGACCTAAACAATAAGAATGATAATGACTGAAAAACTGTGAAAAGTGAACAGAGATATTATGTTTAACTACTTCCAGCAGTAGTGGATTGTTGAATCATTTCCTCCTACTCATCTTATCATTTAAAAAAATTCATATCAGTTAGGAACTAGTTTTTTGAGAGTTTACATCTCGGTCATTTAGGTCATTAAATTGTTTAGTTCAAATGAACTAGTTAGTGAACTACCGACACATCAATAGTCATTTGCTACATGTAGTGCCACAATTGCTGATGCTGATAGAACAATGTTCACCATATTTCATACTCTAACATAGTGAAAGTATTTCACACACCATTATGATTACTTATGAGGCATTTAATTAATTTCGTCGTTTTCTGATCATTATTATAAAAAATATCTTCCTTAACGAGATTCAAAAGTGAGTTTACATGACTTGGGAATTGTTCACTCACTGGGCTTTTTTCCAAAATTTTTCTAGGCATGTAAAAACTTACTCTTAAACCTTGATGAATAATATCGGTGCGTAACTATTATTTGAGTGAAAAGCGTAAAACTGCAAAATCAGATATTATTGGCTAGTTAGAAAACTGAAACCAGCTAAACAGCCAATCATTGGCGGCTAGGTCATAATTCAATTAGCAACACAAATATGAAAAATTTGTCAATGTCTGCGTTTACTGGTTTAGTAGTTTCCAAGTAAACAGGAAAAGAAAAATTTGTCGGGGAAAATTTTGTATTTTTGGTTCAGAAAAAACTAATTAACTGATGAGGTTGAAATTTCCACGAAAGATAGTCCTCTTATAGGAGTAAGTCTGAAAGAACTTCGATGGTTACTGGTTCCGTAGCTTTGGAGAAAACTGGAAAAACAAATTCCTGGAAAGGTGGTTTAAAGTATATGATAAGAGGAATCGGGATAAAATGTTCGTTCCACGTAAAAATTGACACGCACCTTTTTTCTTTCAGAAAATGTAACGGAGAATTAATTTGGTACATAACAATGTTTTACGTAGGTGCCATATTTACGGAGATAAACGTCAAAACTAACGTTGTTGAAGGCTCCACCGTCCTACAGGGCTACACTCACCATTTAAGGGCGGGCACTTTTGGTACGTTGTTTAGGATAGTATTCCTTACATTGCAAAAAAATTACCGCATGTTATACTACCTATGTCTATAATGCCTGGCCTAATGGGAACGTTTCGAAACTCAATTTTCTTGATAACTTAGCGGCTCACAATCAGAGCTGCCATATGTACGGATTTTTCTCCGCCGTTAAACACGTTTAATGCTATGGAAAAACCCGTTTCACAATGGAAAAAATCCGTATGTGTGGCAGTTCCGCTCACAATGACTTATAACCTCTTTTCTTCTTCACGGAAACCTCGCACACCTTTGACTATATACATACTGGACTGCTAATACTGATAAGAATAACACAGAGTCTAATGAACAACCGTTGAAGCTGAGTCAGACACCCGTATCCCCGTTCAAAATGTTAGTTTACTGGTAGGCTCAAAATGTTCCCAACCATTCGAAAAATGTTCTAGGTTATTCGTATTTGAAAATTGAAAAATTAGAAGGTGTAATTAAAGAAAATGCGAATTTAAAGATTGAAAAAATTGTTGGCATAAATTTAGGCATATCCATTAATAAGAGCTATGCATCAATAAATCAAATTTTAAATTGATTTAACTGAAATTTTGAACTTCTGAGTTTTATAAAACTACAACATTACCGATTTAATTCGTAATTAAAAGCAATAATTGTGGTAAGAAAATACCTAGTCAAAGGAAAAGACAATAAGTATAAATAAATTTGATAATGAACTAACATTTTGAACAAAGATACGCCTGTTTGTTTTGAACACAGCTTTTTATCAGTATTAGCAGTCCAGTATGTATATAGTCAAAGTCGCACACATATGAACAGTCTACGCGCCAACGGCCTATTTAATACGAATTTTCGTCATCGCTTTTTCCAGGTACCATCGCGCAATTCACCTAAAATTGGGACCCACCTTATTTCTAACAGCTGACATTGCGGCCGATTCCCTTTCATTAAATTTGCTAATTGGCGCCACAGTATATTTCGTTATACGTCACAAATTTTCAGAAAGAAAAATATAAAAATTTTTCTTAGGTATTCATTTTTTCTGTCCTCTCTTGTTGAAATTCTTAGTACTCATTCAGAATAAAGCGCACGACCTCGGTGAAGAATTTAAGCGTGTGGCCGTAAATTGCTTCCTCGAACACACGCACACACGCACACACGCGCGCACACGCGGGGTGCACCACCGCCGCCGTCAGTGCAGACATATGAGCGAATTGCACGTGTTTCAAACGTGTCGTCGAGTCTGATGACGCGTCACGAGGTTAGTAGGGGCAGTGGTGTAATTTTAGTTGGTGCGAAAATTTCCAGGAATTATGTATAATTTTTTTTTTTTTTTTTTTTTTTTAAATAGGTACGTTTGGTAAATGTTTGCTGCCAATGTTTATAACAATATCGTTGATCATTGACAAGCGCAGACCTACAGCGGCTGCATAAGGTAATCTAAAAATATCGTTGGCGTCACGTTAGAGTTACGATAATATTACAGATATGAGAGTACCGTATTGTCTGGCATCATTTGACCGTTTCTACGGTGCGGAAAAACTGCGACAGAATGCGAATTTGGTAGAAGTTTTGAAATTCGACTTCTTGTCCCGCATTACGTCGTGAAAGTCTCTTTTTCTTTAAACAAAACCGCAATTGGATGCGCTGCTGCAAGCTGAAATGTTTTTCGCCACTCGGGAGCACTTCCGTAACTTTGTGGCCTCGACTACTTATACCCCACCGGAAAAGGACTGTGCTTCACAAGTGGTTGCTCTTCGCAGTGGAGGAGCAGCGAGGCATTAATGTGGAGAATTTATGGGACCAAAAGCCCAGAGTAAGATCGGTGAAGTGAATTTTAATAAAATTTCGTACCTCGATCATTTCTCGTCACGTTATCACGCAAGCAGAAATGTCACTGGAGTTCATGGACGAAGCCAAGAGGGCGCAGAGGCAGAGGGGCGTTTACTCCCCAATATGTCGATAAAATTTTTCATTTTTATTGGAAAAATAAAACCGTTCACTTTCTCTTTAGCGATCTGGTGTGACAGTTTCGACGAAAATTATGTTAAAGAACTGAATTGACAATTGATAAGAGTTGATAGCCTATGCGTTTTAAATGGAGTATCAGTTCAGTTCATGATCTCAGGGTGTAACAGTTCTGACAAAATTCAAAAATTGTAATATAGGATGTTGTGGAAACGTACGAAATCGACACATCGATATAATCAAGCAAGAGAAACAAAAATAGTATATTGTGTGACAAGTGCGTAATGTGGGCTATTTTCTTTCCAAGTGTGAAGAATTTGCAGACGAGCCGAAGGCTAGTGCTGCAAACTTGACTTGAGTTAAAATAGCCCATAAGCACTTATCGCATACCATATTTTTTGCAACTAATGCACAAAAAAAAGTGTAGTCATAACTCCCCCTCCTAATAAACAAAAACACACGAAGGAAATAAATTTTGGAAATTATATCTGAAAAAACACAAAAATGGCTAGTTTTCTATGATTCAGCCTTTTATTGTTCGTTTATTTTCAAACAACTAAAAAAGATAAACATATTATAAGGAATGCAGTTTCAAGTAAATTTCTTCCTCTTTCTATCAATACTAATCCCAAATTTCTAGCTTAAACAGGGGCTGAGGAATCATTGAGTGAAAGAAGAGCCGTTTCTGGATATCAAAAAACTTTTTTTTTTCATTTATTTGCATTTTTTTCGTTCGTTTATTTTCAAATTGTTAAAGATGATTAAAAAATTAAACGAAAACTAAATTCAACCAAATTTTCTCATCTTTTTAGAGATACCATTTCCAGTTCTCTAGCTTAAATAGCGACTGAGGAATCAAGGAAGGAAAGAGGAGAAATTTCTAGATTCCAAAAAATGGTAAATCTCCTATTAATTTGCGTTTTTTTCGTTTATTTGTTGTCAAATAGCTAAAGATAATTAGAAAATTATATGGAGATTTTTTAAATTTTATCCGCTTTCGATCATTACAAACCCAAACTCTCTAACTTAATTAGAGGCTAAAGTTTTTTTGAAAATTGAAATGTTGTGTTTGATTGGAGTGGCAAATTGACGAATAGTTTTTCACGAAATAATGTAAATAATAATAATATCAAAATGCTTATATATTCGAATATTTTACACCCTATCGCGCAAGATTGAGATGCGCAAGAGTACGTAAAGTACTTTACACACTCTTGCGCAGGATTTGGATGCGCGAGAGATTATAAAATTATCGTCTACTTCACAGACCAAACATTCGTTCGTTTACATTCGCTACACATGTTTATAAAACTTGTTCTTTTGCGCATGTATTGCAAAAAAGTTATTTAACGTATTGCCTTCATTAGAATTTTCAGGGACAAAAAACATCATTTCCAAATTGTCACCTTTGGACTTTATAACACAATTTGCGTCAAAACTGTGACACAAAGTCGTTAAAGAGTTATTGAGTGTTGGTACTGACTTGTTTTAGAATAGTAACTTGGAAGGGGTTCTAGCGTTTCAAGTAATCTAAACTTGTACAGTGTTTAATTCATGGTTGGCCTGAAGAGTTTTACATTTAAAGAAAAACGGTATATGCAAGCGTACTGAATGAAACAATTGTTAAAGAATAGCTGGACAATAATCATCACCATCATCATCATCATCATCATCATTGTCAATCCACAGTAAAGCTCAGTTTCAAGCACATGTAGAAAACAAATTGAATGATTGTCAGTATAGTAGACTGCAAGTCTTCACACGTTTTGGTGAATGCCCAACAAGCATTTCAATTCTCTAGGATTTTAAGGAAACCCGTCCCAGAGAATTCAACAAAAAATGTACAAAAAAACACTAATTGTATGTGTTGCGAGTTGCGGACTCTGAGATTTGAATTTGCAATTCTTGCTTCTCATCTGCACCAAAACCTGATACACCATCAATAGTGGGGTTTTCACTGGGCTTTTTTATAAATTACAATCTCGCTTTTTCAGAAATTGCGGGTAAAAAATCTGAATGTAAACAAAAAAAGCCGACTATTTACAATCCAGATTGTACAATTCAAAAGTTCGTGACTATCTAACTTTTAGATTGCAAAATTTCGCTTTTTCTCAGCTGATTGTGAATAAGTTGTATGTAAACACACAAAATCACAAGTGAAGATTGTATTTTTGTGTTTTTCTTGCGATTAGATTGTTAAAAGCAGACTTCTAAACAATGTCCAATGGAAACAAAAGAAGCAAAAAGCTAAAAATCGTTGGTTCTGAAAAAGCTGTATTGTAGCTTGGAAAAAAGTCTATCGAAAACCCCGCTATTCGGCTATGGATGCTAACTGGTGAACAGGTGTGAGTTCGCCTTATTAGTGGGTGCCACACTACTCCTCTCCAGAGCCCCGTACATAATACGCCATTCAGTATCCACAGTTTGAATCATATGACCCTTTCAGAATTTAAGCTATACCTTCAAAACAATGGTACGATTTCAATGAAATTTTCGCAGAACCTTAAACAAACATATAATATTAATGTTTCAAAACAATTTTAGCTTCCAACAAACAATGGTTCTCTTGCAATTGCATTCAATAAATTTCATGGTATAGACTGTCCTCATAAAATTGTGTATGATAATAAGCTTCTTTTTTTTTACCCTTGAATCTGCTAGGCGAAAGTGGATTACAAGTGAAACAATAGAAGAGCTCTATAAACTTAATGAAAGCATCTAAAACTATTATAATTTCTCAAATTTAACATAAATATCAACGAATTCATTTATGAGCTGTAGGATACAAAATGGCGTATTGCCAGACTCGAATACTTCCTCCTCCTCCTTTAAATTAGTATAGAGTCAAATGAAACATATGGGAGCGAAGCTTGAATGAGCAGGGAGTGGGTCGCCTAATAGTGGTGGGACCAGGTAATCGACTTACCACCGTTACCTTCGAGTCACTGCACTCAACGCACTGACATTGCGGCAGTGAAACCACAGAGGTAACATACCGAGAGATAGGACATCTTACTTTAAGAATTACGATTTGAAAATCGATTTTAATAATGAAACCATCCCCTGAGGAGCGATCGCAATTTTAACAAAGAAATCCAAAAAAGATTTGACTTGGTATTTTGAAAACCAAAAAGAAAAAGTCATCACTTCATTTAATTTTTACAACGGCTTTACACCCCCCTTCTCAACACCTTATACGGGACCTCCGATGCGAAACGAGTTCACAAATTCGATCATTTTCAGTTGAAATATATACGAAAAGAAGTGGTGATAATTATTGGTCGTAGTCTACTTCGGTCTTGTTTTAAGGGTCAGAGTATCGATTTTTTCTAACCTTTATTAGCGGTGGGGGTAACCACAATAGTCGTCCTCAACATCCTCAATCGGCCAGTCATTTAGAATAAAGCTCGTTCACAATGATCGCATTCAGTGACAATGTCAAGAGATAGAATTGAGTGATATAGCGTTACTGGTATTTTTTTTTTCAACTAGTTTATTGAATTTAACTATATGATGGAAAGTTTAATTGGGAGCCAAATGATTCTCACATTCCATGTCAAAAAATATATAACGCCACAGAATAATCAAGAAATTTTCATGACTTTTTAAAACTTTCTTTTTTAGCAGAGCTTGCTGTACAGGAATTTTGAAATGAGGTCTTTTGAAGACCAGCTTTTCCAGTGGAGTTTGCAGCCCAAAAATGTTTTGAAAATTTTCTACATGTTGTACAATAGGGTACCAGACATGATTTTCAGTAAACATATTTTCAAATTCTTTAAAAAAAATAAAAAATATCAGTGAAAACCGCATTAAAATTGGTATGATAGAATGGGAGAAAATGAATGGTAAAGTTGAGTTGTCAAAAACGTTGTGATATTTTTTGAGCAGTGGGTGTGATGTCATAGAATTGACACATCAGCAAACTTTTCACCTTTTTCACAGATTTCTCATTCATTCATTTCTCACTCTCCTGTGTTTGAACATTGGTTTAATTAAGCTCATCAATTTAGATAGTTCATGGTGACTGTGAGGGAGGGGATGAAAAGATGTGCACTTGCACCCCCATTCTCCTATTTATAGACAAATTCAAAACATTGAAAAACAATAAAAACTAAGAAAATCAAAAACCAATTATTTCTTATTTGTAAAAATATTAGAGCACAGCCTTGGAAAAAATTTTTGGTGGTGCCTGTGGAGTTATTTACTTTGAGGGCTGAGTTCATATTTGCAACCCATTTTTAGATTTAACCCTTCATTTAGCCCCCTGTAGCCCAAGAAATGGAATTAAAATAATATTCTTGGATGTTATTGAGTGATACATCGATAATATTGTTTCTCGAGGCTCTGAGTTTACATTTATAATCTATTTTTAGATTAAACCCCTCCTTGGCCCACCTGTGACCCCAAACAGGGGGTTAAGATAATATTATTTGATATTATTGAGTGATATATTATTAATAATATTTCTTGAGGTGCTGAGTTTAGATTTCCAATCCATTTTTTATCAAACTCCTTATTGAGTCCATTGTCACCCCAAACAGGTAGTTGAGATACTATGCTTAGATATTATTGAGTGGTATATCATTAATAATAATTTTTGAGGCGCTGAGTTTAGATGTGCAATCTATTTTTAAATCAAACACCTCATTGACCCCCTGTGACCCTAAACAGGAGGCTCAAATAAAATTTTTCGATATTATTAAGTGATACACCATAAATAATGTTTTTGAGGCACTGAGATTATATTTACAATCCATTTTTAGATTGAACTACTTTTTTTCTTCCTGTGGCCCCAAAAAAGGGATTGCAATTATATCTTCCCTTATTATTGAGTGATTTATTAGGTATTGGATGCCCATGTTTTTTGAGACCAACAAAAAACAACAAAATTCAGTAAAACCACTTACCCAGCTTACTTGTAAGAAAAATAATATTTTTATATTTGTACTCAAAAACTTGTAAAACATTATAAACAATATATCATACGATAAAATGTGAAAAGCTAAAATTAGCTAGTTATATCTGAACCACTTTGGATCGCATTATAATGAGTTGAATGAAGAAATACATGTCAAAATAAAACTTCAAGTCTAAAAAAATTACCAACAAAGTATCACACAATATAATAGGGAAATTCAAAATTATCCCCTTTCAGAACCCCTGTGGGATCACATAATGGGTAAAACTAAGAAATTATGTCAAATTCAAAATTTCCCCTCATTTTGATCCTTGGGGTCAAAAATGAGTCAAATTAATAAAATAATGTCAAATTTGAACTCAGCACCTCAAGAAACATTACAAATGATGTATTACATAATAATATAAAAAAAAAACAAAATTGGGCCCTTTTATGAGTCCCTTTAGGTCAAAATATTGATCAGATTAAAAAACTTAAGGTCCAATTTGAACTCAGTACCTCAAAAAATATTTTTTTTAAGGCATAAACAAACAATATTATATCACCTTTGTGTTGAGTTGGATAATTTCAGTGTATATATGTTGAAAGTTCCAAGAAAATGAATTTTTGGCCCTTATCTGCTGCCCTTTCTTATTTTTGGGATTTCAAAAAAAAAAAATTAGATGTGATACTCAAGCACCTTCATACCAATTTTCAACTTTCTACCTCAGTGGGAAATACAAAAAATAAATACAGATAGAAACCCAAACTTATTGAATCTTATTTACTTAGGTGATAATTCAGACTTTGAGCTTTCTGTGCCAAAAGTTTTCTTGGGTCCTGAAATGAAATGGGCGCCCACCCTTGTTTCAAAGTCATTTTTTAAAGTTAATTTTGTTCAGTAAATTTTCACCAAAAACCTACTTAAAAATGAAGTATTAATGAGATGTATTGAAACCAGCAACCTCAGATAATGCAAAATACAAAAACGTCAATTCTATGACATCACAACAACAGGGTGCGCATCAAGGTACCGTTTTTGGTGCAGCGCAACTTTGACATCTTATATCTTCCTTTCTATTTAATATTTTTCAAAAAAAATTTCAGAACTTTCATTCACAGGCCTTAGACTATCTCTCCCATTAATTTCAAGTAATTCTGAGAGTCATGTCCGGTACCCTATTCGGACAATTTTGGCAGTTATGAGGAATATTTGACCAAACACTGGTTTTTGTCGATCTAAAGGCAAGTTTTTTTTTTTTTTTAAACTTTTGAACCTTATTTTCTGCATATATTTCTGAGAAAAATCACCAAAAATTTGATACGTATAGAACTTTAGTGCCTCCATAACATGCTGCAATCTCAAAAGTGGTTTTTGAGAGAATTTTTCTTTAACAAAATTCGAACTTTATTTTTTTAATGAACTTTTCGAAGCTGATACTTGGCAAAATCAAACATTCTATAAACTAAACCCAGCTACGGTTTCAAAAATTTTGTATTTTCAGGAACATTCGGATGGCTTGATGGCATTGTCAGTCCATCAAAATGCGAATATAATCGCAAGGTTAATTTCGAATGAGTTGGCAAAAAATTCACAAGCGAGAATTTAAATTTATTTAGTTTCATTTTAATAATGTTGTATATCAACCCCCATGGAAAATTTCTAAATCCGCTATTGATCCAGTTTTTCCTTATCTAAGTGAATCGTTGTCGAAAACAGACATTTGTGTTGCGATGTTCTCACAAATGGTAGCATAAACAGGGATTTCAAAAATGTTGGTATTTTTGGGGCGATTACAAGTCCTTTTTGGCATATGGAGTGGTGCGAGGCAGATTTTTAAATTTTTTCTACTCGGGACAATGCTCTCATTCGCTCCCTAGTCGTTACGGACTTGTAGCTAAAACTTCGTGGAGGGTAACGGAAAATTACCTGTTCTTCAAGACGATTCGCTAATTACTTACGCCACAGAACTCTGCCAAAAACATGTTTCCACAAGGTGTATTGACGAAAGTAAAAAACGAAGCCTATAACGTATCGTTCGTTCGATATACTTTAGGCGTCTTGTTACAAGAAAAATGAAACAAATTTACCGGTCCGAAATAATGCGAGTGTCATATGGGGTCTTGAAAAACCGATAAACAGCTACGATAAGTTTTTTATGTTATCGAGAATACCTAACTAGCTCAATTTCATTGAGTTTGAAAACATGTCCCGAGTTCATTCGAATGTACATTAAAATATACGCGTAGAGTATTAGTGGAAATTGTAAACAATATCGTTCCAAATCCATCTGACACTGACATACTGACATGTCCTATTTTGCAACAATTTCGACACGTAACCCATTTGCTCGATGCAGAATTCACAACGAACACAAGGCCGGTGTCAAAATATGAACGACATATTATTATTTTTCTCTTCCTGCATACGACTCTGGGTGTTCTGTCGAAAAATGGAAATATTCTCTCACCGCCGTTTCTTCAGCTTTATTTTCCTTCCTTTTTTTCGAACAGAAAGTCAAATTTCAAATGTACCTATTCGGCGAGAGAACCCACAAAATGGTGGAAAATATTACAGATAGGTAGTGCTGCAAAATCGAGAGATGATTCTATCTTCGAGCTAATGGATGCCGAAATAAAAATGCTGACAATAGGTAGACGACTTTTGAAAGTGTTTTCAAACATTGTAAAATTTTGTATACCTTCCACATTGGAAAAAATGTAGGCAATTCATGTTAAGCAATAAGCATAACATAGGTATGTAAACAAACTACGTCGAAACGATGTCGCAACAGGGTTTTTGCATGCTCAGTTTACTGCACAGCGATGTGGTTAAATATCAATCTGTATGGATAATTTCATAAAACATGTTTTGACAATTCACACGTATGATTAAAGAATAAATAAAGAAAGAATAATTCATTAATCAATTAATAATAACATTAGGTTTGTTTGAGCCAGTCACCTGTAAGTTACAGTTTTTACTGTAACTGTATTCTGCATATATTACAGATAAACTAAGAAAAGTATTTAAACAATTTTCTGCAAAGATGATGACATAAATTTGTATTTCAATGATAAATGCGATCAATGGCCGAATACCTTTATGATAATTTCTTTCAAGTTAACAAAGACTTCGTTCAAAATGAAAATTGGGTTGTAGTTTTACGCATTATGAATCGCAGTTGTTAAGTTAGTATTAAAATATTGGAAATTTGAAATATCAACAAGCACTATCATTTGTTTTTATTTTCACATAGGTATTTGAAGAGAATTTTAGTGATATTGTGAAAATCATGCGAACAATTGAGCTGAAATTTGGCTGAGATATCAAGATACGTTAATTTTAGATTTTCTGAAAATTTAGCAGCAATTGAACATTTGGTTCTGGAATTCCCCAACTAGATTTAGTTCATATCATCTGAATAATTACAGAATCTCATCAGAGTTTCAGCAATAACATGAGAACAAAATGTAAAATTTCCGCCAAATTTTCACAGAATCATCACCTAACATAACTTGACGTCTCCACAAAATTTCAATCCTGTACGATAAATGATTCTCTCGCAACTCTTGATAACATTAATTATATGGGAGGAATGTAATTGTTTCACAGCATGTGATAATAAATTAATAAATTCTTAATTCATCTGAACTTCTTCGAAATAGATTATTATCGTCATAAAATGAAAATAAATTGCATGTAAGAGCAGCAACTCACAACAAATGAACAAACATCTAAAAAAAATTTTTAAATGTTTAAATTTTAGAATTAAACTAGCCCCTATACAAAACCAACCACTATTAAAATATTCCTACAAAAAAAAACCAACTTTCTTTTTTACAACTGCCAAAAGAGTAGTTCCTTCATGATCTTAAGGTGACTTCAATTAATATTTTATGTATGCTGATTTACTGTTTTTGTACTTCCTAGGGGTCTGCCTCTTTTACATGGGCAAATTGGGTATACATTTTTGTTAGACATCATCAGAAAATTTGATTGATTTTTTTTAATTTAGGTACTTGTGTATTCTCTATTTGTGAATTTTGTGGTGTATCATTTTTTCCAACTAATTTTTCCTCTACTTGCTGTGAGGTAGTATTTTCAGACAATTTTTAGAAAATTTTTGGATGAATCTGTCCATATATTTTCATTTTCATCTTGTTTGTGCATTAATCACGTTACTCGTTGGAGAGTTTATCAGTTGTCATTTATTATATATACAGGCTTCAATCTATCGATTGAAACAGTTTTAGGTTTGCTTGCAATAAGTATCACAAAGTTTTTGTTATCGTGTGATACTACTTTGTAAGGACTGACATGGTTTCTCTAGCACGGATCTAATTTTTTCTTCACTAACAAACACATGTGCGGTAGTGGCTAGATGTTTGAAGATGTAAATCTTTAGCTGGCCATCACAACCTGCCTGTGTTAAAAATTTATTCACGTTGGTTTGTAAGTTTTTAACCATTATTTTGGGTCAATTTCTTTTGATTCTTTGAAAAAGTTTCCTGGTAGGCGTAGCTCTTCTCCAAACACTAATTGCACTGCAGAGTGTCCTATATTTGATTGAAGAGCAGATTGGAGGCCTAAGAGGATGGTTGGTAAGGTGTCAACCCATCTCTTTGTATTGTAAGCCATAATGGATGCATTTAAAGCTTTACGCCATCTTTCTATTTTGCCATTTGCTTGAGGATGTTAAGCTGTCGTATACTATGTTGAACACCAAGCTTTTGTGATAACTCTTTGAAGAGCGAGCTTTCAAATTGGCAACCTTGGTCTGTCACTATGACTTCAGGTATGTCATAGTGGACAATACAGGAGTTGTATAACATGGCAGCTATGATTGGAGCTATCATCTAATGGAGAGGAACTGCTTCTGGACAATGAGTTACTCTGTCTATCATTGTTGACAGGTATCTGTGTCCTTAGAATGGGGGAATGGGCCCACCAAGCCGATAAGAATCGATTCAAACCAATCTGTTTGTTTAAAGGATTTGAGGGGCGAACAAATATGTCTTCCTACTTTAGACTCTTGACAGTTTAGGCAACTGCAAGCCCATTTGTTGCAATCAGACTTAATTTAAGACCATACAAATCTTGATGATACAAGTCTAGCTGTGCATTTTGGTCTGGAGTGCAATAAGTTGTGAACACTATCGAAAGCCAATTTGTAATACTTTTTACATAGGAATGGCCTATTCTTACCAGTACTGATGTCACATGTTAGTATTGTATCAGTACTGAGAATTTTCTTGTTGTAGGTGGCTGTACCCTCATCTAATAACAGTTCCTGTAGTTCTACATCCTTTAACTATTTCAATGTAAGGGAGTTGAGAAGGTACAAAGATAGCTTCAATCCTACCAAGAGTATCAGCTGGTGTGTTAAATTCTCCACTTATAAACTGGTTGTTCTAAGTCAATTGTCCTATGTAGTCCAATTGTCAAGCTCTTATCAGAGAGGCTGATTCTGCTTTTTTCATGAAGGTATGGGTTAGAGTTTTATGATCTGTGTACATGGTAAAGCATCTATCCTCTAACTGGTGCCTAAAATGCTTCAACACAGCATAGATTCCCAGCAATTTCTTATTGTATGTGCTGCAATTTTTTTGTTTTTGAAAGCTTTCTTAAAAAAAAAGTGAGCTGTAACTTTTTGTCTCTGTCCAGTTAATACAAGGTTGCACTAATTAAAAAATCAGATGCATCAATTGCGACACATAATGGCAGATTTTCATCTGGGTCAGTGTTTCTTCAATATTTTCAAAGGCCTTTTTAGCTTCTCCAGTTCATTTGATGGAGTTTTATCTTTCTTTTCATTTATTTTTACTATGTAAACAGCTTACTTTGTTCAGCAGCAATATTCTTCATGCAACGTCTGTAGAAATTCACCATTCTCAAGAAACACCCGAGTTTGACAACATTTGAGGGTTTCAGGAAATTTGGTATTGGCTCTACCTTGGTCTTCACTGGGGAAATGCTTTTGGTCGAGACTTGGCAGCTGAAGAAATCAATTTTGGTTTGTTTATATAAACTTTTACCTACATTGATAGTACAGCTAGCAGCATGTATATGTTGTATAACAGCTCTTGGGAGTAAACGAAGCTGTCACAACCTTTGATTTAATGGGAGAATTTCCACAAATTTTGTTGTTTCAGGGGTAAATATTGAGTAGTTGGAACACACAGGGGCACCAGTTGATATATGTACTTTTGTATTTTGGATTACAATAAATTCCATGAGGAATGTACTCGATATTCGACTGATTGAATCTTAACTAGTTTTTTATTAGCCGTTTATAAGGTGAAATCTATTTAAGGGTGTAAAAAATGGTAGGTGCCTATAGGTACATTTGAGAGAAGTGAGAATGTGTTTGGAAATGGTTAGTGGTCTGAAATATCCACGAAGACATTTTAAAATGGCGAGGAAAGTAAGGTAAATGTGAAACATAACAATAATTAATTTCAGAAAAGGAATGAATGAAAAAATTTTTTAGTTGTTTTTTGTGTCTAGAACATTCCAATAAACAGCGTTTTTGGTTTTTTTTTTTAGTCACTTAGGTGATTTGACACCTAAAACTTCCCCTAGCCCTGGCTGCTGAGACTAAGTTTTTTGTGTGTAGTAAGCTGAAGCCACAGTAAGTATTTAAAATGAAGAGAAGACTAGTTTAGAAAATAGCTTCAGTCCTCTATTGGCAAAATTTGTACAAAAATGCTGCGTCCAAATGTGTTTGTTCATACTAGGTATGAAATTAGGTTGAAATTGCTCCATTTACTGCATTTCCAGTTACATCTATTTTTTTATTTTATACCTTTTGAATGAATATGTTCAAATCACATATTTAAACAAAGCTTCTTTTGTACACCAAAACGAATATCATTCAAAACACAGAAGGAAACGTTTCGTTTTTATATACCATAAAACGAATTTCATTTCAACCATGTTTTGGCAGCAAAAGAAAAGACTTTTTCTTTGTGTATGCAAAAACAAATATATAGTTTGAAACCATAGGAAAACTCAGAAATTGCATTTGAATGCTAAATTTGAAACTGTAATACGATGTTTGTGCCAGTATAATCTAAAAAAAGTTAATTATTTCAATGGTGTAATGTTTTGTCTAATTTACATTTTACATCATAGTCAGTTCGTACTCGTAAATGCAACCATACTGTGCAAGCACCTAAGTAAAACATTCTGCATCATTTCCATTATATTTTAAAAATGGTCTTATCAGTCAAACTCAATTGGAGTCTCAGACAATAGTTTCTCGTCGTTATAAAATGATCGAAATGTTATCAATTGTCATGTTGTATTACGTTTCCAATTTTAAATTTTTGCTCCCTTCGCTCGCATTTGAAAAGGTCCCCAGTAGTGTTTCATGCTTGCTTGCTCTCTCATTCCACCCTCTATACTGGTAATACTGACAAAACTATTGAAATAACGGCACTGGTACCTCCTTTTTTTGTACGCTTTTATTGCAGTTATTAAGGCAACGAAATACGACATAATTTGGTACCAGGCCACTGGGATCGCTTTTATCGAGTTCGTTATTATCAGCTATGATTCGGTGCTCTTCTATAAATATTAGGGCGGTTAAAGAGTGTTAGACTCGTTTTAACCTAACTTATTTTTACTGGCAGCAGTATCTAAATACCGGCTAATTAGCACGCCTGGAACCATTTGAAAAATTGAGTCATTCGTAGAATTCGGATCCGATAAAAAAGTCATACATATTTGAATGGTAAAAAATCATTCTGTGTCATTTGGCAATGTCCGTTTTTGAAGAATTAAAAAAATAAGCAGAATTTTAAAACACTTAAGAGAAAAACATTAATTTTGCATTAAATGTGTTTCGTAAAAAACCTGACGAAGATTTTTTTTTGAGGCAGACTTCTTGTTTCACTTACCTACCACTCAACCAGACATGCCAAGGAACACTTTTTCCAGCAGAAGCGACTGAAAGAATAATTTTTCCCAAACAGCGCACGTTTGCGGTCTACTAATTCTCCGCAACATACGTCAGATACGTCCGGTCATTGCCAGCCATAAGATAGGCAACCAGCAGAGCATCTACGTTCGAGATTTTTCCTGCCTTAAGTTAACCAACTTGGTGAAGCGAAATGGTATCACAATTCGTCCAGACTATAACGCAGAAAAATAAATAATATCGTCTACAACTCGGCATTTTCGAATCCTCCACCCCATCAGACGAGACTGCCAAATTCGTTGGTAACCACTAACCGATCTGGAAACGTCGCACCCCTTTTTTTCCACATTCCCTTCTTCGTCTTTCGCCATTTTCCTTCGACTTGGTAAAACTAATAAATGTTTCAAAAAGGGAAGTTTATTTTGACGGCGTACTATGCACACCCTGGTTCTCTTTTCATACCAGCTTCTATACTGTAGTTGTTCATTTCTTCTCTTTTTCTTTTTTTTTGCTCCTTTTCTTTCTTCCTTTTCGGTTCATTTCTTTTACCACATCGTGTCGTAGCCCTGGCCCTTCGTAGCTCCCCACAAAACGAACTCCGCTCCTTATTAGTCATTCGCTGTCGCCGCCGCCGCTGCCGTCGTCGTCGTCGTCGTCGTCGTCGTCGTCGTCGTCGTCGTCGTCGTCGTCGTCGTTTTTACTCTGTTTGGTCGTTACAATGAAAAATAGCGACGTCTGAGGTCAATGCACTTTTGTCTCATTTACATCCGTCTGTGTCTGTGTGCGTATATGGTGTGTCGTGCTGCAGCTGGGAAAGGGAGCTGTAACGACAATAAGACGAAGAAGGGTACCGCGTTCGCCGACAAAAATTAACATTATTTTGTCGAGGGGGGAAAAAAAAAAGAGGAAAAAAGGTGTGCGTACATACGTGCGATTAATTGTATTTCCATATCAGACGGGTGTGCGACTGACTTTTTCAGTCGATTATTATTAATTTCGCGAATTTGCCAAATACTTAATACACCTATTCTGTTGATAGGGTCGTGTGTTTCTACTATAGGCTACTGTTTTTTTTCCTTCTTCCTTTTTTTTTTGCTCTTTATTCCTACTTACTTCTGTAACAATATTGTGTTTAATTTTTTTCTTCTTTCTTGATACAGTTGTAGCGTAGTGACACGCACCGGTATTGTAGGGGGTCGCCAACTGAAATAAACTATGACGCAATAGTTGGCCACTTTTTCTCAGTAGAGAGATAAAACGGTTTTTTAGTAGTTTTTTTTTTTTTCCCGCGTAAAAACGCTAAATAATAGATAAGCAAGGCTCGCTGTTCGGAAAAAGTTGATAAAGAGATCAGTAACTTGGAACTTCGGTACAGTTTCGGGCGCCACATTTGTTATTTGAAACTTTAGAAATTCGATGCGAACGCAACTCGCAATACTTACACCCGATAGGGATTGAAAACTTAGCACAGCTTACTCCTAAAACGACACCATATTGCTTTGTTCGAAATGGTGTGAATTTGAGAAGGGCTTGGGCTGGGCAGCACATTTACTATTTTTCAAAAAACTTACTGTGCGATTTGAGGAAACGCGGCACTAATTGTCTGCAGAGGTTGTTCGATTTTCGAGTGTAAAATATAGGAACCATTTTTTCTTCACAAAAGGTGTCGAATTTTCTGACCCGACTTGATGAGTACGTTTTAATGGAAATCTTCCGGTTGAGGATATGAGTTCATTTATAACGTATGTCCTCCGGTCAAATAAATTGTTCAGTTTGGTTGTTTGCTTTTTGTTTTTTTTTGTTTTTTTCATGAATTTTCTGAGTTTTTTTGACTTCAATAAATAATTATTAACACAGAGGTTAAACCGCAAGGAAAAATCACAACTGAGAACTAACTTTTAACTGAAGAAGTCCCGAACGAACATTTGTGGTGAAGCAGTTTTTTGCCTTATCAAACGCAGCTAATCTAGAGATGGCAAAAAAATAATATTAACACATCGATAAACAGACGATAAATATCCATAAATTGCAATCAAGCCCGGTGACAGAAATACAAGATGAGGGACTACGAGTACAGCTGTACCGGGCTCGGGCCTGTTTGGGGCTCTTCTCTTTTAAATTTCATATTTTTATTTATATAAATAAGTGTTATTTACTTTTGCTATCCATGAATTTGGAGTAGGATAGTATAACAAAACGCATCAAAATTTTTCTTATTTTGACTATACCTACTACAAGTATTACTAAAATGACTAAGTTCATCCAATTCAACCAATTCAATAAAATGGTAGATCTCTAATTTTGGACTGAGATATCCTGGGACGAATGCAAGAAAAATATGTACTCATTATTTGCGAAGTACTTAAATGATGTTTCACCATATACAATACTGGACAAACATTGTTCAAGATTATCCTACACCTAACAATAAGTAGGTATCCTGCAAATTCGGCCCCTCAATTTTTTTAGAATTTTTTTTCTTGATCACTGACTTGTAACAGGCGCCCTAACGCAAATTGCACACAAAAATTTTCACCAACCCCTAAACTTTTTTCTGAAGATACTACAGCTGCATAGGTAGACTCACACGTGTGTTCCAGAGGTATAGTTGCACTGGTCCTTGGTCATCTGAGGACCTACAAACATGTGTCTTATGTTAATGGCCTGCGTCAGCAACAAAAAAAGGTACCGTAAGGGGCAAAAACTGATATAAGCACCGGTCTTCGATATTTAGGTAACTTGGCCAGCATAAAAAAATGAGTTTCCTACCTCCTCACGGCCTCACTGACAGAACATATCCTGTTTCTCCATGAGTTGAAACAATCAATGATTTGGTCTTCTCCTGTAGCTCCTACTTCAGAAGACAATGTACCTACAAGGCAGGTTAAATTTAAAAATTTTTAGCGTAGCAAGGCTCGCTAGAAAAAGTAGGTTTTCGAGAAAAAGAATTATGAATTTTGATGGTCACATTAATTGTCTGTAAGTTTATACGCGTTAATGATGTGTTATGATTGTACGAAATTTATTAGCTGCTGACAAATTATTAGACAATATGAAATTTAAAGGCAAAATTTCTTGAAATAAAAAATTAATTAAGATGATAAAGTACGGTAAATTATTATAATTTCAAATAAATCCAAAGAAATATATTAAAGTTATGAAATAAAAAACAGAAAACATAAACATGTGATTGATTTTCGTAAAAAGAAAAGCTCATGCTGATTAGAGAAAAAAAAAAAGAGGAAAAAAGCATTACCGGAAGTACCGTCCGGCCGATCGGCGTCAAAATTAGTAGCGTGCTACAATGAATTAAAATAAATATTCTTTCCGAATTTCGTGACTAATGATTCAAAATTGAACATTTGATAGCCAAAATAAAACAAAAATGGTGGTACCTGAAATACCGTCCGATCCGCACCAAAATCAATAGGTCTAGTCTTTGGCCTAGTACAAATGTTTGTACTAAATTTCGTGATTATCGAAAAAAAATTTCGACCTGTATCTCGGGAACAAGAAACAAACTTATATATACCTATCCATTTATCTATCCGTCTATCTATATAGGTATATATGAATTTGAGTTATTGATGCCAAAATTTCTAAAGAAAACCTTCTTAAAAACTATTATGTCTGAACCTATTTATATTTTGAAATTAGTTGCTAAAGGTAATTGGTCTGAAAAAAAAACCCACAGAATTTAAATAAACTTATGCGATTCTTTAACCTTCAGCTGCTTTTTGTAAATTTTGCATAAAATATCAAATAAAAACTATAAAAAAATATAATTTATACGAGAAAATTTATTAAAAAAATATTTTTTTTACGTTTAACTGCCCTCTAATTAATGAACCATTAAACCGGATAATCTATGGTCGCACTTAATTGATTGTTCTTTTCTCAGAAAAAAAATTTATTTATCCTTACATTGTTAATTAAAAAAATTAAATCTACATATTTTTGCTTATTTATTTATCAAATCAAGGGAAGTGAAATTTTATGTTAAGGAAATATAAATTTTGAAAAATAAACGTAAATCAGGCTCAGATGAATTTAGAAAATCTTCAAAAACTTGTATTTCACCAATAATTCATTAGAACAAGATGCACAGAATTTTCTCGAGGTAATAGAAATGTGACTAAAAACTGACAAAATGTTTGGTTGTTTTTTTGAAACATTTAAATTCACAATTGAGACATAAAGAAAGAAAAAAGTAGGAAAAAATTATTTTTGATGAAAATATGGATACTAACAGTAACGAAAAACAAAAAGAGAGTCAAGTGACCAAAAAAAAAAATGTTTTTTGTTCAAAAAGAGAGCAAATATTTTTAAAAAGAGTCAGCCTTTAAAATCCCATCTATATGATGAAATGGGCCTGGAAATACGGAAATTTTAAAAATGTAATGCGATTAAAAACCTGCATTTCTGGGATCATCAGAGGTTATTTCGGGTTTCCTTTCAAATATTATGTTTATCTCATGGGTATGTAACAACATATGTGGAACGAATGAAGTATTACCCAACTCCGTTAGAAAAATGTAAGAAAATTTGAAAATAAGTTGAAAATTCATTTTTGCTTTCACATAATCTGTCCAGATTAGACAAAATCCATTTCTAAACTTTGTTCCCTACCATCATAGACTGTAATCACAGTAGAACACAATTATAGATTGGATTTAGGATAAAAGCTTTTCTAGACCCGGAACTGCACCTGGATCATAGTTTCATATTGTAAGAAAAAAAAGAAGGAAAGCACATTTGTTCAATATTAGTGTTTATTGTCTGAAGTCCAAAAAATGTAAAACTGTGCAAGACTTCATTATCAGGATTATCCAAACCAGAAATTATAATTTTCTTTTACCATAAATCAAAATAAAACTTCATCCTTACATACTGATTGGAGATGATACAGTTTGAAAGATACTTATCACATTTATTGAAATTTATTCCACATAATTAGACAAATTTATGTAATTTGAGAATTATCATCTTCTAAAAACTTTTCAATCTGATGAAATGGATCAGGAAATAACAAACTTTTAAAATTCTAACATTTGTGAAATAAGAGATCATAACAGGAGTTACAAAGCGACTTTCAACCAAATTATCAGTCTTCAGTCTTCATGTGGCATGCTGTGTGGAACTATTATGAAAAAAACGATCATAATAGTACTCAAATTAAAAACCAGAATCATGAAAAATCTAATTTATTCATTCTGTTATCAGAATAAAATTATTCTCATAAGTGAGAAAGAAAAAAGAAACATTAACTTTGTTCCACATCATCATATATAGGATCTGTTAAAGATAGGACACAAAATGGCATGTGCTATAAAGGTATGCTTGATGAGTGTACTGAGAAACCTTTTTGGAGTCAAAAATATGTACAAAGAGGTGTGTACTGGAAATTTAAAGTGTAGCACATAACACCATGACAACTGCAGCTCTAAACAAAATAAACATAGTGGTTTTCCTTCATTCGGCACTTTTATTGTAGATCTAATATCCTGTAAAGTCTAAATTCATCTCCCATGAACTAAGCAAATGAAGTGAGTTAAATAAAAGGGTACCTACCTATAATTAATAAAGAGAAAGTAATAATATTTTTTGGATTCAGGAAATTTTGGCTCTGGAAATGGTGTGTTTGAAAAATCTATATTACCATAGGGGGAAACTTAATGAAGACTATGGATTTGTTCCATACCAGTGAATAGTATATGAAGTTTGGAAACTGTAAAACAATGTGAGACTTCATTATAATTATTTATCAAATTGGAAATAATTTTGAAACGTCTACATCCCTGAATGCAGTTTCATAAATATGCATATGTAGGCATGATTATAGAATTTTTCCACGTACAAAATTGGAAACTATCCAATTTCGTTATCACCAAGAATTATAAGACAAGAAAACCACAAATGTAACGTAAAATAAAATCTAGAAAAACTATAGTCTATTACTAAAAATCAATGCCAAATTTCACACCTGAATTCTAGATGAAAATATCAAGTGTTGTGGAGATTCTCATTACATTCAAATAATTAGTTCCACATAATTAGTCAAATAAGTACAGTGTTTAAATTAGGATCTTCCATAATCTTCTCAATCAGGAGAAATGTATCTGGAAATTGCAAATTATAAAACACGAACTTTTTCTCAAATCCAATTCTGTAAAAATTCATACTAACTTTTTCATTCCAGCCAATCTGTACGTGTGTTCTATTGTGATTACTGTCTACAATGGGGTATGGAACAAAGTTTAGAAGTGGATTTTGTCCAATCTGGATAGATTATGTACAAGCAAAAATAGATTTTCAAGTTATTTTCAGATTTTTGTACTTGTTTTAAAAGAGTTGGGTAATACTTCATTTATTCCACAAATGGTGTTACATATTCATAAGATAAAGATAATATTCAGAAGGCAATCCTGGACAACCTCTAATGATTCCAGAAATGTCGGTTTTTGAATACATCAAAGTTTGAAAATTTGCATATTTCCAGGCCTGTTTCATCATATAGATGGGATTTTATAGGCTGAAGATTTAGTCCTCATATTAGTGCAACTAAGTATGTGAAATGAATTCATTTACCTTCACTTTTCATTTTGTGTCTGCTTAGACGTTCACCTTATATTCGTCTTATTGAGAGCAATAAAATGAACACTTGACAACCATCAGATTTAATACTTTTGGAAAAACACTATTGACTACTAGACTAGCTAGAACTAACACTGCTTTTCTGTGTTTTCCTATATCTTCAGAATAATAAAAATAAAGGTAAACACATAAAAACAGTGTATAAAACAAATATCCAGTACATTCCTTCTTAATCTCTTGGTAATTTGCAAGATGTATTCATTGGTGCTCTATGAGATGCTGGTACATGATACTGGCCTCAACATACCAAAATTCATAGAATTACTTCCAATAAATCAGGGTTTTTTTAGTCTCGCTTACTCCCCTATGGGAAACCACCACACTTCAGCTGACAAAATCCCCATATATTAGTTGAAACTTTTAAAATCTATTTTAGTGGTAAAATCACTTCTGATTTGGATATAACAGAACTAACAGCTCACATTTAAAACTTCTCAAATTTGAATTGTCTCAGATTTTAACCACTTTTCTACTACAATTTTTCCTGACCCAAGAGTTATTTTTTCTAAGTTATTTTAAATTGACCAAGTTAAAGGTTAAGTTTATTATTTTATATTATAATTCTTTTAAATGTACAAAATGATGCAAATTTTATTTTTACTAATAAAATCCTTCATTTTGAGTTAATTAAAATTTATTTATTTCAATTATTGTCAAATTTGTCTTTGGCTGAAATCAATTCCACAAAAGGCAAAAACCATACTTTAGTTCCATAACAATACTGTGAATGTGTGTTTGTATGTTAATGTGCTAGGTTTCATATGACATTTTACCGTTAAAAAAGTGTATGATTAAAAATTCATTTTTGGTGAATTTATTTTTGTTTGTTTTTGTACTAAAAATGAGGAACTGTAGCAAAAATGGACAACTTTGCCACCAGAGGGGCTAGAGATTTCAACAATGGCTTCAAATATGCCTTGGAATAACATACATAAATACTGAATTTCATTTTGATCTGCTAAATGGTTCTGAAGTTATGGGCAAACAAATGTTTACATTGAGTTTAATTAATTTAGTTTTATATGTGGATGATAAAGTGTGGTACACAATGGAACTATATAAAACACCATAGTTCTGTTTTATAGAATTACATAAATTTATACCAATCTACACTAGGAGGGCTATTCCACAAATACTGGAGTAAAACTTGCTGAAAAGTTACATAACAATCTCAAATTTGTGAAATCCCCTCACCAGTGTAGGTTCGTCTAAGTTGGTGTAGTCTATCAAATAAAGCTCATTAATACACAGTGGAACACTAGTTTTTTTGGTATTTTGAAGATTTTCTAAAGTTACTGAGGAAAATTCTCATTCAAATATTTATTTTAATATTTAGTACTATAATAAACATACAAGCCGTTAATTTGTTCATTAAAATTATTTCTCCGATATTATTTTACTAATTATTCGTTCATATTTGATGCGCATGCGCCACTACCCATACAGCCACACATAGACACAAAAGAAAAAAGGTTTGTTGCTTTCACCAAAACAATGAATTCTACAATGTTACCTATAGATATTCCAACAAAAATCCAGGGATGGTACAAGTTACTGCAGAGCGGCGCTTCAAGGCTTGTAATTTAATACAAGTACAGTTTTAAATTTTTATTTAAATATTTCTAAATTAATTTTTTATATAATTTATTAAACTGACAATTTTATTAACCTGTAAAATAACATTTGGATTCTTATATTTCAATTACGATTTTTCAAAGAAGAACTCCTATGATGTAATCCTAGTTATTTTTTTCAATTAGGTACAGCATATTTTTGACCTAATTTGTATCATTTATGTTTGGTTTCTACTGTGTAGTGTGTACCATGTGCTATTCCATGCCATAGCACAAGGTAGACCGGATTCAAGCATTTTTAAATCACTTATCTCCAATTATTAATAAATGTATTTTGAGTTTCAAGCAACTTGATAGATACAGGAAGATGAGTTCTTTCAAATGGTATATTTTAAATTGCTATTCAAATATTTGGGAAGTTACAGCAAAAAAATTTCACTTTTTACCACTTGCGTCTATGTGTGAGGGCGCTAGGATTCACTTTATATATTTTATTAATTCATAACTTCCTCTGGGAAGGGGTCAGTGAAAATGATGGTCAGGAAGAGTCAAAATGGATTTTTATGAAGATAAGAGGAAGAGTAGCAAAGTCCAGAGATTAGCTGGTAATTATAACTAATGAAGTTTGAAAAGATAGAGTACAGTAGAGATTGAACCAATGGTTTGAAGGAAAACAAGACTGAGTAGTTCGATAATGGGTGCTTGGCACTGCACCACTCAGAGGAAATGGATTGCTCAACATTAATGAGGAGATCAGGTATGGGAATAGGCGAGGATGATGCGTAATTGTGTATATACATATATCATTAACCAAAAATCATTTTACTCTTCAAACAAGTGTTCATACAACCTGAGACATATCCATGTATAGTTTTCTCAATTCTCATTCCACACATGAAATCCCTTATTTCGTGAATTGTCATCCGGGTACTTACGATGGTACCATAAAAAAAAGGCAAAAATATAAATTTCATAACTCAACTTTTGAAGTGAGTGCGCATCTCTGCATTCCAAAATGATGCTGGGAAAAATGAAACGCAATAAAGGTATCATAAAGGAAATTACTGAAAAATTAAAGAGTACCTTATCCCATAAAAATAAATACAAATAAAAACGTAGGTACCAGAAAAAATAAAAAGGATTGGTAGGTATTATAGACATCAGAACCGAACATAACTTTCTAGAATTATTTCATAAAAATAAAAAAATTGCGAGTATCGCGAGTAAAAGTTCAGAAAATGAAGCCGCATAAAACAAAAGTAACTATCTACCAAAATCACAATTGATTTCTTTTGTTTTGTTTTTAATACTAAAACAACGAACATGTGGCGAAGAAAAAGGAGCACTCCACTCAAGTACAAAGCTGTAAAAGTTATTCTGCATTACGTGCTACGTTAAGTAACAAATAATGGTGCAAAAAAAAAATTTAAAAAAAACACTTGCCATAACCTAACCGCGTTTTATGTCCCAGTGCCTTTTAAATGCGCCCAACCCAAGTAAAATAAAATTGTGGTAGTCAGCAGACGAGGCAGCAGTGTGTCAACCGACAACGTAAAGTCTCCAAAAGAAGGAAAAAAAGTTAAAGGAATTAATTTTCGCCATCACATTCACTAACGATTAAATTAAGAAAAACAAGATGAAAAAAAGTTATGAAATATTTCGTACGTAGATAGAAAATATAATAAAATTTACAAACTTTATACTTATTTGAATTATACCTCACAGTATGATTCTTTGTTGTTGTTATTGATGTTGTCGTAGTTGTTGTTTTTTTAATTCATCATCGTTTTCTTTTGATTTAACATTCATGTTGCAAACTGGCAGTTGGGGTTCCTTAACCACAGAAAAATTTTACAATCATTTGATTGGTAACCTTAAAAAAAGAATCTAATTACCGAACGGAACGCCAGAATATCCTCAAATGCAAATTTACAGCACAGTGAAATTATTCAGCGTGCAGAGTAGGGGAGCGGCAGCGTAATATGGGTGAACCATAAATTCTTCAATGTAATTTCCCAGCAGGTTTTCTCGCTCATTAAAATTGACCTATGAACGGATCTGAGAGTAGAGGCGAAACAATTTTGTATTTTGTGATAAATAAAGATTTATGGCACCTATAACTCAACTTTGTGCTCCACCCTTCCTAAGTTTTTTGAAGAAAAAAATATGAAAGTTTGGTCAAGATAACCTCACGTTAAATCGCTACCTAAGCAAGATGAGAGGGCACATTTGTAACAAATCAAAGCAGAGCCTTTATTTTATTGATTAGTGATTAGCCTAATTGGACCATTTAATTTTCCATAATTCATTACATTCATCAGATACACAACTTTCTGATATCATAAATTTCAATCACCAACAAAAAGATAAAAAATAAAAACATAAACATAAACAGAAAACAAAATATTTGGAGTTGTATGCAGACTATCGTGGAAAAATACTGTCACTTATTTTCCCTAAAAACAGATAATAAAAAGTCACAGTATGGCATGCTCACATTACATTGAGAAGAGGAAATGGAAAACGTGACAAGATCAGTTTAGTTTAATTCATTGAATAAAATTGATTATGCAGCTTATGTGGAAGAACAGAATGCAAAGAACCATATCCATAATTTCGATAACACCAATTACGCCATTAGAAACTTGTAAAACAAAAGCACAGGTGATCCATTGAAAAATCTACAGATGCGACAGGATTGTCCTTCATATGGTAGCAGAATATAAAAAAAAAAAAATAGGAAAAAGAAAAGTTCTCAGTGATACAATTTTTCAAAAAGACCATGTACTTCTCACTTTTCAGCAGGCATTAGGTATACTGAAATTTCATAATACAATAAAACCTGTTTAATACGTTTTTCAAGGGATCACAACAAAAAAACGTTAATTATGCAGGAAAACATAATATAACAAAAATAGAAAAAAGCAGAATTTAATTAAAAAAACAGAATGTCATTTTTTTAAATGACTTATGATGAAAAATTTGAAGAGGACAATAGTTATGGGGTAATTAATTCTTAGGTCCATTCCATATGGCCAAAAATGCAGAACTTGTAGCACTTTTTACAAACTGTACTTCGAATTTGCAAAGTAGGGCACAAATTTTTTGAAGATTCCATTTAATTTCTTGGATTAGAAATCAAAAAACAATTTTTTTTCTTAAAAATTTACAACTTTTCAGTAATAAACCTGACCAGATATTCCTGAAAAAATGTAATATGGGGGAAAATATCTTAACCAGCAACATCTCACCAGTGAAATTTTATATAAATTTAGAATGGAAAATCAAAAGATCTTTAATGAAACAGCGTATCATTGACTAAATATATATAAGACTGACAAACCTAATGGAGAAGTTTTCCACCAAAAATCTAGTTTGTATTTAAAATGTAATGGTGCATTAGTGGTATAGATCTTCTCTACTTCAGAAATATTACTCCAAACTGTTCTTCAGCTAGTCCTCTTTTTTTTATTAGGTAGGTATTATAAAAAATGTATACACCAGTTGGCTGCTGCAGACAATACGAATCAATACTCGTTGAAAAAGGGTTGTTTACTACACACAATAAAGAAAACATGAATGGTTGTTGTGGAAACTTCTTATCAGTGGTGACGGGTGTACTTGTGCACTCGCTAATAAGTTGTGTGGCCTGTCCCTACATTACGTAGGGCAAACAATGTTTTGGTACACACGGGTTAGTAGCTCACCACTACTAATCTAATTTTTATACTGAGCAAGGCTCACACATACATGAGGTCAATTAGTAGTTGTACACCTGCGCATACCTTGACATCCTAAGTCGTGTACTCTTTTTGTTCTTTTTCAAACTTGGATCATTCAACAGCAGCGAAACCTGTTGGTGGGATCTATTTATCAAAACCAAGTTTAGTGGAAAAAATTTAACATTGGTCTGTCAGTCTGGTTACAATAGTATACTATATAGTCCATACAGATAATGTGGGAAACAGTTTTATGTGAGAATATTATAATGGGTTTTACTATAGCTAATAACGCAGTGGTGTTTGGATGAAGATTAAAGTTCACAAGGATATTTTTCAAGATGTTGACCATTGTGATAGGCAAGCCACGCAGTGGTAACTATTTCATATCAATTATGCCGGAATTGAAAGGTGAATTATATTGATTTTTCATAACTGACCAATTTTTTTTCATTGTTGGTGAAGCATATGAAGTTTATTTTGAGAATTTATTTATTTATTTTCATTTTTTTTTTAAATTATTTCTAATTTTTTTTTCTTCATAGGCTCTAACCAAAGATGTAGATGTCTACTGCTGGCCACCAAACTGCAAACTGAGACCACCTTCTTTTATTGCCTAAAACTTCCAAATTATAAATTTTTTTTTGGCAATTTTATTCAAGATGCCATTCTTTTTGCATGGCTTCTTTTCATGTCTCTTCAAATTGCGTTTAATTATGAATTTTGGTCACAAGGAAGTTCATAAATCAATTTATTATTTTTATCTAAAAATTTGCTTCTATTTGAGTGATCCCAGTTAGTGGTTTTCACAGTATTTAAAAGTATGTTGGCACTTCCATCTTTAACATGCTTTGGGATTGATATATTTGGAGTTTTCAAACCAAATTAAACTTTCTCATTTTGTGATTCTAATTTTATTTTATTTTAACATATGCTTGTTTAATCATCATTCTTTTTTAATTTTGAATCTAATTAATATAAATTATAAAATATATTAATATTTTCAAGGAGTTAGTTCAATATATATATATATATGTAAAGTATGTGTGTGAGCTCGCTTTATTTAATTTGGTTTCTAAAGTTTCAAAATACAGTGTGTGTTCATTGATTTACAATCTTTGATTTAACTTTTGGTAACATATATTTTTTGACTGTGAGTATATCTCTCTTCAGACCTTCACACACTATGCTGGTACCAGCTGCACATTGAGCTATTTGATAGGTAAAGAAGGTGAACCTTCACTTATGGGTGACACATTTGAATAATTACTGTTGGGGTTGATTAATTAGATTGTTAATCTGTTGGCAAAGGGGTTGATTGGGATCCGGTAGCCAATGGTTTCTTGACATAAATTGTCCAATCACATCTAAAAGCACCCAAGAGACCAAATTGAGTATTATATACCGCCATTTTAGGTTAGAACAGTAGTGTAGCCAGGGGGTATTGGGAGGAAAAATTCCTTTTCCAGATTTTTTTAAAGTATAATTTCAAAGTGAGACCATTATGGTTTTCAATTTCATGACAAATAAATACAACTGGCATGAAAATCAGAAACTCATATCCTAAAATACACAAAATAAGTCTTTGCTTGCTCAGCTCCTAAAATTATTTTTTCAAATTATGAATTCTCCTACCCTTTGAAATAAATCCTGCACATGGCCCTGACTGGGAAGATAAAGTTAAACAATTTTTAATTCAAATTTTTTGGTTTACCCGGGTGGTTAACCAAGTCCGTCGGTGGTTCTTCTCCTTTGAAAAAAAAGTTCTTGAAATTTGCTGTTGGGGTGAGGGAAATAGTGAGAAATTTTTTCTCATCAAATCCTTCCCTTAAGAATATCCTGTCTACGCCCCTGAGCTGAAATGTGTGAAGCTCACATTTATTACGCCACATGCACGTAGATCTCCACTTTCGAATTTACTTGTAAACTTGGTGTAAAATATTGTTATAAATTTACAAACGAAAGGGCAAAGCACAAAGTTAACAAATAAGAAGTCAGTTCAGACAGTGAAATGTCTTATACAAAATAACTTACTTCCGTTAATATTTTTGGAGGAAATTGAATATCTAAAATTAGTCAGAAATTTTCTATAAAATATTCTTCAGAAATGTATTCAATGTATGGATAAATTAAACTGAGCTTAAATCAAAACCAAAAGAACGAAGTTAATGGAATGAAGGAAGGGCTTTAAATCAAAGTTCATGTGATTGATTAATAAGAGTGGCGCCAATAAATACAGAAATGAGGATAGCCAATAATAGAACGGAAGAACAGAAGATGTTGTAATCGGAAATTATGGAAAAAGGAAAGGAAAAACGAATGACGAAAGTGTAAGGAAGTTTTTGAGGAAAAATAGTAAGGCAGTTGATGTTATACTAAGAAAAAATTGATATTTTAGAAAATTTTACTTTATGAGAGGGTCATGAGAAAACTTATTCAGTAAACATAAGTCGGATGAAATGTATGAGACATGAGTGAAAGAAGTGAAATGACAAAAATACGTAGACTATGTACATAATGGACTAGGATTAATCGAGCTAAACGTTATGCAAATACCTTTCCCTACTTTATCCTTTATTTTATAATTTATAAACGATTTAGAGGCACAGGCATAGGAATGATTTAAATAAAAACCTTATTTGATCATGGTTGATCAAGTTTGAACTGACTTTTATACCTTTCAATGGTGAGAGTGGGGAGAAGTTGTTTGAACAAAAAACTCACTATTGGGGTAATAGGCTTTTCCTGGTCTATTATGCACGTATACCTAGTCAAAGCAAAAAATGTCGACACAGATAAGGACATTTGATCTTTGCAATTCAACAGATTAGTGAATGGGAGCACTTTCTAGCCATCAAATTGCTGTCATTAATTAAACATCCGGTTAAGGTGAAATTTTTTATTGGTTTGGAGGAAAACTCATTACCCACAGAAATAATAATCTAAAATCATCACTTTGAGACAAAAATATCTCTTCGACGCGTCAACCGCGGTAAATGTGTATTTTTCATAAGTGTTAAATTTTTTAATGGCTTCCCTTCAAAAACCAGTTACGGGAGTTATCATGATGACAGCATGATGTGTTTACAACACTTTGAGAACCCCTTCCTCCGAAACTAGCGGATGAATTTCAAAAATTTTAACACGAATGTGTAGCCCATGAAAATTTCTAACAGTACCTCAAGTTTCATTGCTATAAGTCAAACAGCGGAGGCTCCACAGAATCCTAAAAAGTGCCAAAATGAGAAAAAGAGGATATATATATATATAATATGTACTGAAGAATTTGAGTGATCTATATATTCGCGATCTACGACTCAGGATCGGCACTTTTCCACAGGTCTTGGCCCAGGTCCCGCCACTGCACTGAATGCAATAGTTGTATTTTCAATTTACCTACTAATAAAGGGGTCTGCATAGCGTGATTGGCTAGGACTTGGCTTCACACGAGAGAATCCCGAGTTTGAATCCTAGCAACGACTACATTCCCCCTAAACAATCTGGTTGTCTTAATATTTGGCCTGCTGACTACAGCTGCACCGGACAACATGTCCAAATACCAACACACTCCTTGAATTACAGGTTGGAACATCCATATTGCCCATTTCCTGTGTCTTAGCAGCTGAAAAGGGAACGATGGAACGTCTAAATAAATACAACAAAATGTTTAGGATTAGTTCGCCCTGCTGAAAATATTCAGTCCCTGCAATAATAAACGTGGTATTTCATAGTCTTCCTACTTTTTTTTTTGTCAACCTCTTCTACGTCTGCTAGATCCACGTGAACATATAATTCAGTCGACGTGCTCAAACAAGCCGACCGAACTTCCATATCGTTTTTTAGGTTGGAAAAAAAAGGGAGCATAAACGACGGCGCGACACGGCATACGAGAAAAAGTACAAAAGCAAAGAGAAAGGCAGGCTGGAATTTTTTTTTATTTTTTTACCAGGTGCTGCTGGCGGTCGATGCTTTAACCATTTACCTCCGGCATCTTACAAATTATCGATCCACTTTTGCGACTGCATCCCTCTTTTTTTTCCTGCTTCGCTGCCGTCGCCCCAGCTCAATCCTCTTTAATCGGGGTTCGTTTTCTGAAAATTTTCTGCATTTTACCACCCATTCCTCAAACAGGTCTCACTCATTTCAAAAGGTGAAAAAGAGAAAATAATAAGCGATTCGTGGTTATTATCGTGGCTTTAGGGGTCGCCCTCAATTCGTAATCAAAAATTACCGACCTAAGCGGTTAGCCAACAGTTTTTCCGATAATGGGGCACAGACAGACCTGTTTACAGAAATGTCGGGGTACCTACTAATGGTAGCTTTTTTTTCTTGTGGGTAAGTTTAAGCCAATAACTAGTGCAATATATATGCGTTCCTCAATGCCTGGGATTCGGTACAACAGTATCCCTCGACCATATGGGTGCGTCATCGACCATGAAAAAATAGTTACGGCAAAAATTGGTCATATTGGTTTAGAAAATTTAGGACATTTCCAGATTTTGACAACTTCTATCATACCAGTTAAAATAATTTCTCCTAATACAATTTAAGAATAACTGCTAAATTTTTGGAGGAAAATACACTAAAATTACAGCCAATTTCTATTACACTGCATAAACTATCTTCCTTTACTTCTTCAATAAATTTTACCATACTGTTTGGTTAAAGAAAATATATGGTCTTATTATCTTGTAATTCTTAAAAAGTACCTACGAATAGGTATCTCTTTCTAATATTCTGACTTTTTTTTTATTAGACAAGGATGGTAGTAATTACTGTGTTATTAGTTGGATTCAAATAACTGTTGGAGCCATTTTAATATATTAGTTGAAATATGTTACCACACCTGTTTGAGAAATCTGGCCATACTTTATAGTTTCTATACATTACCTGGGCTAACTGTACAAGCTGACAAAAACTTTCAGATCTTACGCTCCGAATTAAGTCAAGAAATTCTGTACTTTTTGAGAAATATCAAATTTTATCTCAACTAATAGAGAACTAGTTCTGAAATTTTCTATTATAAAACAATTAAAGAATTCCACACTTTTCTCTCTTTGGAATACACTAACTTATGAAGTTCACTTTACTGTATAATACGAAAAAAAGAGTGATGAAAATCATCAGTTTGATAAAGTGATTAAATAAGTCTCTTCCATAGGAGAACTTTAAAGATGATCTTGTCAAGAAAAACGTGAATTATTTAGAAAATTCAAAATAATTAAATAACATCTGTAAGAACTTTTCAGTAAACCTTGAAATGGAAATTATAAACCAAATTGTAAACCAGAATGTTATTTACTTAAATATCACCGAAGAATAATGGGAAGAAACAGAACACAAGACTAGCACAGAACGAATCAATTAAACCACTGGACACTGGCACTAGGTAGCATTGTTTATACTATCAGTTATTACTCTTATTTAGTTACTGTACTAACCACTCGCTGTTTGTCCAACATTCTTACAAATTCCATTAAACCAAAAGGAAAAAACTACCATACTGTATGGTAGTTTTTGTCAGATGATTTTGGAACAACTTCTGTTCTCGGAAACTGTTTTTACCAAAACTTCGTGTAGCTAATTTTATTTAATTTTTTATTCATTCAAATTTTACGAGTAGGTATGGAAGTTTTTATCTCAGGTTTAGTAATTATTGCCGTAGTGGTAGGGTACTTTAGTAGTACAGTAAAAACTGCTGAACCACTTATCTTTTTAAATAAATATTCAGAGCATTTTACTTATATTTGGGTAATTTATATTGTGGTCTTGTAAAAACCGTCAAACAAACAAGTCTCTTTTAATTTTCAGTGTACCTATGCATTGCAGGCATGGCGAATGTACGGTAATTCTTACATAAAAAAACAGTTATTTTGCATTGGAAAGAGCCAAAATTACCGTACATTCTGCTTTCCACGCATGCAGCAATGACATACCAAAAAAATTTTTCGAGAGGGATTGCTGAAAATGTTTGTAAATGATTTTATAGAGCTTTCATTTCCTCTTCCTCAATAAAAATCATAAAACTGATAATTTTCCTAAAATTTTGAAGGCACTTAAACATCCTCTCAGTATACCACTGCCCATAGGTGCAAATATGGTCTTAAATTTTGTGGTCACGGCCCCGATAAACTGACGAGAAACAAAAGAAGGAAAAAAGTCGTCAATTTAATACAATGTATACTTGACGACATTTTCGATATTTTGTAGCACTGGTAAACGAATAAGAAAAAAAAAGTTTTAAGTGGATTGAAATCATTTCAAAAATAATCCTAAAAATTTTTTAGGTGGCTATAACTACCTGGCCCCTCCTCTCTGCGTCTACGCCACTGTTATATAGATTGTAATAAAAAATGGAGAGTGATGGTTATTTTAAACTAATTTCTTGAAGTAAGTGATCCAAAGATTATAAAAAATCTTAATTTTGTTTTCTTAAACACAAGGTCGTAACTGGACAGCAGATTTTTTGGCATTATTCGAAAAAAACAAAAATGAAACTTTTAGATAATGAAAATAGCAACAAAAACTTCAAATTTCAATTTTTTCTAAAATTCTCCAATTTTCTATATATATATGAAAATGATGTATTTTTAACGAGAAATTCAATGAGGTCATTCAAAGCTCTAGATTCATTACTTCAGAAGTTATCAAGATTTTTATGAAAAATAATTTTTGCTTCAAATTTTTTTTAATTTTCTACATTCAAATGGCTCGAATTTCGCAATGAAAAGGAAATTCCATCATCTAAAAACATTTTTGGATAGCTTGGAAGATCATTGGTTCATTAACAGGAAGGATCCAAGCGTCAATTCAACTCCCTGCAATTTGAGTTTTTCTCTCCTATAGACAATAAAAATATAAAATAACACCTAAAAACTACAATTTTTTTTAAATCCTACAGTTTTTCTTGGAAAATAATTTTCAGCAATTTTTTGACAATTATGTCATTTTTGGCATTTATTTTAAATTCGGCATTGTTTTAGCAAAATAAAATTTTTTCCTAGTCCTCTCAACCTATGAAATGAACTTCAATTTGATTTCCAAGTTCTTGCCCTTTATGGAAATGATTTGACAAATGCTAGAGAATCCGTACACTAGTCATAATTAGATGACATTGCAAGTATCAATTACTACTGCATTGCCAATTTTTGCAGTAAAAAACCAGACTACAAAAAAAAAAGGCGGAAAGATCAAGCTACATCTGAATCGCAAATTTGACATAAAATGTAACACAGTAAATGAATGGTTAAGAGTGAGAACTCCAGTTGAACTCTCCGAGGTTCTAATTTTGTACCATATTTACATTTCTGTATTATCAGATACATGGACTAATTATAAGGCACATATCAATATTTTTGAATCCATTATATGGATATACTTTGATATTTATGAATTATGATTTACGAGTTGTTACCCACAGCTTTACTAGCGTAGTGCCTAATAGTTGTTTTAACCACTTTTTAGTAGACCTAAGTGAAATCCAATTAAAAAAAACTCTAGAGCAGCAATCCTTTGCTAGAAAATCTAGTTTGCTCATCGAAGGAGATAGATATTTATATCGATATTTCACTGCTCATTATAGAGGATGAGGATCGGAGATGAAACAAGAAAAGAAGATTTAAGCGAAGTTCCGTCCAAGAAGCGAGTGTATTTCGAAGAAGATACATAATTTAAGCAAAGTACATTTAAGATAGATAAACGAATGTTAACGGAAATGAACGAATGAGCGGCGGAAGTGGTAGATCAGTGTAGCCGCAAATAGATATAAATAAATTATGTATTTTATGTAATCGTGTGTTCGTACGAGTGAGAGGGGAGAAGGATTGGTGGTCTCAACACCCCCCTACAATCTTTTGAACCGATCACGACTGCGGGTGTTACAAAAATGTTTTAAAGTTTACGAGTTTTTTTACATTTAATTACATTATTACATAAAAAAAATTAACATGAATTGGAAAAAAATGTGTAAAAAAAATGGTGAAATTGTGTATATATAAAGAATAAAAATGGTAACTAAATTGGACGAGTATGGTAAGTACATATTTTGAGTATTTAATATATATATAAGGTAGATTAAAAAATAGTAACATGCATTTTTTTTTTTTTTTTTTTTAGGTAATAAGGTAAATAGCATGCAATAAATAAAGGTAAGTATAGGTAAGGTAAATTTATTCGAAATGGAACTTTTTAAATTATTAAAGTGAAATGTTTTATTGTATTACAGGTGTGGATCTGAAATTGGATATGACATGTTATGGATCAAGATTTGGGGATTCCAGGATTTTATGGGTTAGAGAAATGTGCTGCTTACTGGATAAGGCTTTTGTGAGTAAGTCAGCTAATTGGTCTTCAGTAGCTATTTGTTTGAAAGTGAAGATTTTATCGTTATAGGCTTGGGCAAGTCCATAACATTTAATCATGAGAGCTCGAAGACGTTTTTGACCTCCTCCGGAAATTACATGTATGACAGAAATATTGTCTTCGTATACTGTTACAGGAGTGTCAATTGAGAAGAATTCATGGTTGAGGAGCCAAGCAAGTTCAATATCCTCAAAAGAATCGTGAAGAGCTATTAATTCAGCTGCTGTGGACGATGAAGCATGAATGTTTTGGCGATGAACGCCCCAATTTACAAGGTCACCATACATGGTAATTAAGTAACCAGTTATACATTTTCCTTTTTCTAATTCTGTTAAATTTATAGGTTGATCATCAATGTCGGGGGCATAGGATGCATCGACATAGGCAGATATGCCTTCAGAATTAGATTTATAAACTAGTGCAAGATCAATAGTGGATTTTAGGTATCGGATGATACAACGTACATGGTTCTTTTTGGTGTCATCAGAACAATTTTGGAATCTTGACAGGTAATTAACAGAAAAGGATATATCTGGCCTTGTGCCTCTAGATACATATAATAGTGCGCCAATCATTGATCTATATTCTTTGTTATCAGTTCCCTCAGATTTGCTCAACTTTAAGCCTGTCTCCATAGGCGTTTTGGAAGGGTTGGAATCACATAATTTAAATTTTTGGAGAATCTTTTGGATTTGTTGTTTTTGTGTGAGCTTTATAATTTGTGATTCACGATTTCTTTCAATTTCAAAACCTACAAAGTGAGATGGATTGTTTATGACTTTCATTGTGAAACGTGTTTCAAAGTGGGTGGTTATTTCATCAATCCACTCAGGACAGTTGGTTGCTAGTAGGATGTCATCCACGTAAATTATCATGAAGGCAATGCCATCTGATTCATCTTTATGTATGTAGACGCATCTGTCGATTTTGGATTTAGTAAAATTGGATGTTGAAAGATGAGTATCCAGTAACTCAATCCAATTTTTGCTTGATGTTTTTAAACCATAGATGGATTTTTCGAGTTTTAATAATTTTGTTTTATCGACATTACAACCTAGGGGAATATTTAGAAAGATGTCATTTTTTATTTTGGAATTAAGATAGGCTGTTTTGACATCATATTGAACTAGTTTTAAGTTTAATAGATTGGTTACGGATAAGATCCACCTAATTAACCACAGTTGCACAACAGGTGCATAGGTTTCTGTCATGGTGTATTCGGATTGATCCATAAAACCTTTAGCTACGAATCTAGCTTTGGGGCACATTATTCCTCTTTCATTGGCTTTGGCCGTGAATATCCAACGTGTATCAATAGGTTTGATGTTGGGTGGGCGATCTACTATTTTCCACACATTAAGATCTGACATTGATTGCAGCTCATCATTGATAGCCTTTAGCCACTCTTTCTTGGAAGGATTTTGATATATATCACTAAAGCTTACTGGCATACAATCTTCTATAAATTGTGAGTCTTCTAGTGAGGCTTGTTTTAGTACATTGACCCTATAGAGTGCCTCAATTTCCTCTTCTAATGGTTTCAATTGTAATTCCTCTGGTCTACAGGTAAAATCGGCTAATGTTTTCGTCTCATCAAATTTAACATCACAGGATTTGTAGGATTTCATTTTTACGGGGTCCAATACCTGATAACCTACATTTGAAAATCCGATTAGAATAGTTTTTATGGTTCAGGGTAGGAACTTTGGGTCGAGATGCTCCTCTTCATTCTTCTTGGCTTTGACTGCTGATTGCTGTCTTTGTTCAATTGGAACATGTTTATAGGCAATAGCACCAAAGACACGAAGATGGGATATGTCGGGTTTAGTCCCATATAATTTTTCATAGGGGGTAATGTTTCCTAAATTGACGCGGGTCGGACTTCTATTGATGATGTGGGCGGCAGCTAGTACAATTGTGGACCATAATTTGAAATCAATTTTTGCGTCGTATAATATAGCTCTAACTCTTTCAAGTAGGGTTCTATTTTGCCTTTCGGCTATAGCATTTAGTTCGGAGGTATATGCCACACCATCATCTAAAGTTATTCCCTTTTCGGAGCAGAATTGTGTCATCTTAGAATAGGAATATTCCTTTGCTTGATCAGTTCTTAATACGGAGATGGGATCATTTGGGAACTTAGTATTGAATGATAAATAGTACTCTTTAAACTTATCAAAGGCCTGTGATTTTCTTAATATAGGAAATGCAAGAGTATATTTTGAATAGTGGTCAATAAATGTTATAATAAATTTTTCTCCATTGTAAGCTTCTTGAAAGGGTCCCATGATGTCTGATGAGATTACTTCCATTCTTCTAGTTGGTCTAGTTCTCACACCATGATGACCAAGTCGGGTAGATTTAGCTTTTATGCATATTTCGCATGTGGCAAAGTCATCATCCTTAAAGACCAAAGTTTGGGGCATACCTATGACTACTTTAGATAAGGCTTTAAGGCTTTTGCCACTTAGATGACCTAATTTTCTATGCCAAAGTGTTTTAGTTTTACTAATATTTTTTTTGTGCTTTCTATTTATTCCGACATTCTCTCCATTTAAATCATCCTCTGATTCGGAATAAATCTCCTGATTGACTGCTTCCACTGCAGTATCTTGTAAATTTTGAGATTGGTCAATGTTTTCCTGCTCTCCTTGTGGATTACTAGTTTTGGCCTCAATTTGTTCTTCAAAATTTTGATTTTGATCATCTATATGATCTTCCTGTTCTAATGTCGTACTAGGGACAGGCATACACACAAGCTCTTGATAGACTTTATGTTCTTCTTCTTCTTCCACTATCTCATAATCTATGTAGTACATTGAACCTCTCTTTGGAGCAGTTATTGTGACTTCACCAGTTTGTTTATTTATGATGTCTGAGTGATCAGTATCTGTTATTATTTTGAAGATTCCAGACTCCATGATTTTAGCGCCTGACCAAATATCAAGGCTTAAATCAGGATCATAATATACTTCTTTTAAGTGAATAGTGGAAAATTCTGCATTAGAATTGCAGACGTTGACGTACATAGATCCAACGTGAGTAGGGTTTACAAATACACCTTTTTTAGCACAAAGTGCTATGCGAGTATTGTCGACTTTGCGTATGTTTCTTAATTTTGAAAGATCGTTGACCATGTGGTCATCTGCTCCATTATCTAATAACATCGTGTGCAGTTGGTTTTTTTTGGGGACAGATTTCGATACTGTTGGGGGCTTGGGCCATTGAAATTCATCTTCGATGTCATCAAAACTTAAATGGTTAAGATTTGAATGCAACATCATAGAATATTTAACACGGAAATTGGATTTATCATTTCGTTTATTTTGGGAGTTCGTGTTTGTAGAATTTTGGGATTTTGAGCTACTGTTCTGATTAGGGGGTTGAGGAGTGTTACCTGTATTAGACGTTTCATTAGGGCATGTCCAGGACATGTGTCCTTTTTTGTTACATCTAAAACATGTAACATCCATTTGGGAAATGTTATCTTTAGGAGGATAACTATTTGGTTTTGTTTGACTATTTTTGTGATTGTTAAGATAACTAGTTGTATTATAATTCATATTTGTGTTATTGGAGTTATTATTATTTCAAAAATTTCTAAAGTTTCTTTTATTATTCATCGGTTGGTATGATGATTTGGGCTGATCAAACCCAGGAAACGTTTTATTGGAATATTCAATACGATCACATTTTTCTAATATCATTTTTGTAAGTCTGACAGTAGTTCGTTTTTCTATTTCTAAATGACAAAATTCAGAAAAGACAGTATCAAATTTTTCAGGTAATGACATCATTAATTGATCAATTTCATCTGCTTCAGATAGGGGGTAATTAGCATCACGTAGTTCTTCCACAATAGTCGAAAAATATTCTAAGAATCTACGGATAGTACCTCTCCTAGGATCAAAGCGAAGGGACTGAAATTTTGATTTTAAAACCATGATGTTAATAGCTGTCTGGTTTCTATATCGAGCATCCAAAATTTCAAAAATTTGAGAAACAACATCGCAAGTTTTGACATGATGAAGAATTCTTTTGTCAAGTCTTTCAAAAATGTGGGCTTTTGCCCGTTCCTGAGTTTGGAAGAATTTAAGCCATTTGGATGTAAGGTGTTCTTCGGATGAGGTGTAGATATAACTAGTTTCACGAGCAGTAGGAAAAATTGTGGAGTGGCAGCCTTTACCAATTAGGGTGCTTATAACAGTTGCACGCCATCCCTCATAGCCATTTCCACGGAAGATGTTCGAGACTCGATCATTATTTTCAGTATTCATAATTAATGAATTGACTGAACTTTAATTAATAAAAAAAAAATAATAAAAAAATATCACGGATATCAATTCCCAGCAAATGCCGCAAGAAAAGGATTGCCATCCCTGTGTTAACCAAACAATGTATTTTAATGACGATAGTATTTAAATTTGTCCTTGTGTGATTCTCGAGTAGGTCCACTCTGGGCAAGAGACAACACACGTTAAATTTGAAATTGGACACTTCCCTTTAAAAAAAAATATAAAAAAAAAAATAACAAGACTTATACAACCCAAGATGATTTGTAATTGAATTCCATATATGAAGAAATAATTAATAAGAATGAAATAAATGAAAAAGTGATGGTGAAATGAAGTTAGCTACTTTCAGACTAGGAAATTAGGAAAGAAAAACTAAAGATTTTGGATAACAGGGGAAAATTTTGATTTAACACAGTATTCCAACAAAACAAATAATTCGAAATGAAAAGAGAAAAAAAAATTATTAAAGGTGATGTGAAATAATTAAGCACCAGATGTAATGTGTGAAAGAGGTAAAATAATTCTTTAGGTAACGTGAGAGAAAAAAAATAATTCACAATAGAAAAAAAAATTTGTAAATGGTAGAAAAAAAAATTCGAAATTAAAAAAATGGTTTTCGTATTTGCGTAATAAATTAAACAAAATTAAGAATTGTGAGATTGAAATTAATTAAAGTATTCGAAGTAAAAAAAATATTGAATATAAATTCGAAAAAAAAAATCGTTAAATTATTTTTGACACAATTGTGCAACTGCAAAATTTTACAAGTTGCAACAAAATGGTGGTTTGAAATTGAAAACCGCGCCAACGTATTTATTCAATGGATGAAGATAAGAGTTTGTAGGTTCGTTGCACTTAACAAAAGGTTAATGTACAAGTTTGAACAAAAGAACGAAACGAGCCGTGTTTATGTCACAAATTGTACACTCTAAGACAAAAGTGGCTGCAAAATTTTGCAATGAACTTGCCAAAATTTGTACTTAGATAAATTTTGAAAAGGCCAAAATTATTTGAAAATAACGGTATTTTCAAATATACAAGTTAAATTTTGTTTCCAAAAGGTTAAATAATGCAAAAATATGAAAAAAAATTGCGAAAAATTACGAAAAATATATTTTTTATTACCTGTTTTCAGCAGAAATTTTCATTTAATACCCTTTTAACTGGTGATTTTCTTATTTTCAGGTTTGTTTTTGAGGATTTTTTGAGATGATGCTCTGGACTTTGATGGTTGAACTGCGCTTCGGTTGTAAGAGACGTACTTCGGTGAGTATTTAAGTTGAATTTTGAGGTTTACGTTGATGCCAAATGATGAACTTTGATTGAGATGATGAATATTAATTTTGACGATGATGGTTTTTGAAGCTTTTACGTTGGTTTCTGATCAATTTCTGATGGCTCAAGGCAATTTATTACCAATATGATGACTTCGACGAATTAGTTCGTACACAAACGGGGCAGATACTAATGATTTTACTAACTTTTGAGCAACACAAGCAGGGCTCTCAAACAGTTAAGTAATCGACGAGTCTTGGAACTTTCGAACACTTGGCCGGATTATACACAAGCAGGGCAAATCCAATTCAGCAAACGACGAAACTCATTGAACGTTTACAGCACTCAAATATTTTTCGAAGATAAAAAAAAATATGATTTAAAAAAAAATGAAAAAAATAAGTTGGAACTATGTTACCCAACACAAAAATGAAGTTACGAAAAATGACTAAAAAACACAATTATCCACGAAAAAAAATATTAAAAGTTTGACTTAGTAAATTCACAATAAAAAATTTTAAATTATTTTAAAATTGTTTCAGGTGCAAGGATTGTTACCGAGCGATGCTACCATATAGAGGATGAGGATCGGAGATGAAACAAGAAAAGAAGATTTAAGCGAAGTTCCATCCAAGAAGCGAGTGTGTTTCGAAGAAGATACATAGTTTAAGCAAAGTACATTTAAGATAGATAAACGAATGTTAACGGAAATGAACGAATGAGCGGCGGAAGTGGTAGATCAGTGTAGCCGCAAATAGATATAAATAAATTATGTATTTTATGTAATCGTGTGTTCGTATGAGTGAGAGGGGAGAAGGATTGGTGGTCTCAACACTCATTTCATGTTAAGAAATTACAAAAAACTATCGACAATTATTCATATCTTTAGCAGAAATATCGATTTATCGATGTTTTATCGCCAAAAACCACTTTTCCAGTGATTTTTTGTTTCCATTTTTCTCGAGAACTACACAACCGAAACTTCTTTCAGATCTGCTCCCATACAATAGCTATCTTTCATAAAAATTTCAGCCCTATCTGTTTCATAGTTTTCTCAAAACCATAAAAACTAAAATTTTTTTCAGAAATTTTTCTTCTCCTGTTATCTCGGAAACTACTGAATTAATAGGCACTATACTTCTAAAAAACTTGCATCAATATAAGGTAAGTCTATTATGAAAATTTCAGAAAAACGACTTTACCAGGAAATTTTTGTTTTCCAGTTTTCTCAGAAACTAATTAACCAATAGGCAAAAAACTTCTTTCAGACCTACTCCAATATAAGAACTATCTGTTGTAAAAATTTCAGCCCTATCTACCCAGTAGTTTTCTCAGAACCATGAATACAAAATTTAGGATGACACGTACATATATACTATATATATGTATAAATAAAAAAATTATGTCAAAATGAAAAAAATGGTACCAATCCTTTTCTTCTCTCATGAAACGGATAATTTTCATCATCCCCACCCCTAACTTTTCCATGAAGTCAATTATAATACCCCGTTTGCAAGCAAACTGGGTAAAAACAAAACAAGAGGGAGTGATCAATTGAATGAGTGAGGGAGTGAGTGAATCGTATCTGTAACACATATAGTCAGCCATAAAAATTATAGACAACCATATTCATACACAGGCGATATTATTTTATTTTTGTAATAATATCCCTGAATTCCATTGACTCTTCTTCTTTCTTTACAAATTATCTTCTTCTTCTTTCTATTGTTTAAAAATTACTGTATTCACTTGTCTGTGCCTAATGGTATTTGGTGACCTCATTTACACTGGTCCCTCAAATATGTGAATCCCTCCACTTCATGTATTACCACTACACACTAACCACAGTGTAAAACCATATTCCTGAAAGAGTATATAAACTCATGTTTTCATTAGAGTAATTGTATTTTGTTTTAGTCTCTCGTAAAATACTATTCTGTAGTAGAGTTCTTACATTTTGCAATAAGGACTGTAGTTTACTGTTCTCTAAATATTTACTTGTAGTGTTGTATGTACAAAATATTATTTTATTATATTGTGATTTATTAATTGTGTTTTATTATTTTATTTAATGACTGAATCCAGAAGTTAAGGTCCACCATAAGAGTTGTGGATAGTAAATTAGTTAATTATTTTAATATTACAGAGATATTGATATTCATTTTTGGTATTGATATTTCGTGTATGGTGTAACACGTAAAGTGATCTTATCTATTACTAAAAGATCTCTTTTATGCTGTTACCATATCCACCTCAGAAATCAATAGATGTCAGATGATGAAAAAAGGGAGGGGGAGAAGTTTTTTCTTCAAACAATATTGCAAAATTTTTCAGATGGTAAACTGGTAAACAATAAATAACAAATTTCTGAAGACAGCAGTTTTCAGTTTTATCATGTCCAAGAAAATAATATATTACACACCAAGGTTCAAAAGTGAGAATTTGCTTGTGAGGGAAGTTTGCAAAACAAGAGTAGCTAGTGAGCAATTCCTGAGACATGTAAACTCACTTTTGAATCTTGTTTAGGATAATATTTTATATAATTAACGATCAGAAAGCTACGAAACGTTAAAATTGTATCATAATGATGAGTCTTATACAAAAATTATAAAAAAAACGGAACAAAATATCAACCTTCTCATTGTGGCAGATTTAACGTTTCATTCAGAAAGTGTAGCCTCTACCTCAATGAAAAGTGAATGGGCTTCTATGTGAAAAAATGCTTTATGGTTCTATATGGAGGCGTGTTCATTTACATGGAGATTACATTCATCAATAATAACAGCTACTTTTTATTAAAAAAATCCCAGTGTAAACATTACCTTTCTGATCATGTATTATATAAATATTTTTAATGACTATTTTGTGGGGCTGCTTTATCACTTTGTCTTCCTCGCACACAAACAATCTTCTGGTTCCACCAATGCTTTCCACAGTGAAAACTGACAGCTGATGCGGCTGATGGTCAAAACAGTTTAGTCTCGCATAGTAGGCGTGGAAAATTGGTTATAAGATAATCAGTGAAGGCGAAGTTTCTTTTGTCCACCCATATATATATATATATATATGTCCTCATGCTATACTTTTATTAATTGCTCAGTAGATGGCAAGTTCGCCCTTCATATACGACTTGCTCGAAGCATGCAATAAAAATTGCCCACTGCTCACGGTTCAACCATTGAGCCTTCGTTACATATCGTGCGAAGTTCAACGTACTCCAGACAAAAATATTAATTAGTCCGACAACTTCTGAGAAAACGCCGACATACGTCATTTTATGCGCAGGTAGACCCAAGCCGATTACCACACCATAGCCTGCCCCGCCTCAACCACTGTTCGATTTCAATCGTCTACCATGTTCTCGCAAAACAGAAACAATAAGTAAAACTAGGTTCCGTAACTATCATTACTTGCTAATGAAATGTAAACAAATAATGTAATTTTACGAAACAAGTTTCTCATAACAACACAAAAATGGCGAAAAAAGAGAACATCAGGCGAATACGAAATCCCTTCGAAAATCTGCCAATTATTTTTCCAGGCTTCTCGGAAAATTCGCTGTTAACAAGATTGTCCCGACGAGACGATGCCACCAGAGAAGGGGAAAGGGAAGTGGGAGAGAAAAAGACCGAATACTACTCTCGAGGATACTTTTAAATGGTCAAATAATGTGATTTCCTCCTTGGGGAGTCTTGGCGACATTTTTTTTGTACGCTTCAGCTTCGACTTTCTTTTTTTCTTTTTTTTTGCACGCTTCTACTTCGTAAAAGGGCATCGTCTTTATGTTAAACAATGACGTGAACGACCTCGGAAAAATTCTTAAAAATTCATGAAAAATATTCCATATAGAATTTTTCAACGGTATTTTTTATAAATTAATGCTTACTATACTACTCCCAGCTTCGTTCTATTTAACAACTCATAAAACATATCCCTCGGCAATTTCTGCCTCAAAATTCCAAATGACCCCACCAGGTCGCTGGGTTTTCTGATTAAAACGTATTGGTGGTCGTGTATAATTCCACCAGGTCGTTTGTGTCGCTGTTTTAGGCCTATAAAAGTGGTATATGACTTCATCAGGTCGTTTATATTTCTTTATGAAGATAAATTCAACTTTTGTAGCTACATAAACAGCTTTATGATCTTACAAATACACCACTTCGTCATTTGGTTTTTCTGTTTCAAGGTAATGTTAATGTGCCGGGATCAAATATGAACTCACCGGGTCATTGTTGACATTAAAATTTCCAGCCACCCACTGATGAGATAATTGACAATGCTATGTAGGATGCTACAGAAATTAAGTTAAACCCTATAATTTTTTGTTTAAAAGGAAAATGGAAAATAATCTGTGTAATGTTTTAATCAGAATTTTTCAAACTGTGGGTCCCTGCTCCAATTGAAGTCGAATTTTCATTTTTGGAACAGCCACACAAGCCTGCAGGTTAGAAATTTTCAGCATCAGCGCAAGTTATTATACCGCTGATCGTGTAATAAACTAACAAACAGTGTCCAACCCTGTTGCCGCCGTTAATATTTAGGGGTGTGATAATGGAGCAGCCGGTGGCAACAGTTTAGCCTGTAAACCTCTGTGTTAGACAATTCAAATTTATAAAATGGAAGTTTTGCTTGTTATTTTAAATCTTACACTGGGTATACACCCATCCCCTACTCATGTTTTGTATTATTCTCATATCAACTCTGCACAAGCGTATCATTTTGCAACTGTACATTCATTATGCTTATGCGTCAAGGATTTTCTATAGAAGAGTAATTCAGTAGAAGGACTTTAGGAAGGTGTCAGCGAAGAAAATAACCAACTTCAATTCCCTACTTCCGTTTTCTAGGAATTCCAAGAAGGTCTTTTGAGCTCAAACATTTTTTGACAAAGGCGGATATAGTCTTTCTGAACTGAAAGGGTGAATTTGGTGAGAGAAAATCCGGGTCTCGGGGGCTGACAAAGTAAAACAATTCCGACGGCACGCTAATTGGGATGGTGGATTTCGTTTAGAATAGATAGAATTTCAAATTACAGGTTCTGCGATGTGCATTCATCATAGGTTATCGGAATTTTGCACAATAATAAAAATTTCAAAAAAACGTAATTCGGACAACAACGAGCAGATTTAGCCCATCTTTGCACCTGACTGAGATAAAGACCCAGGAATGCTGACGTCAAATTTTGTTCTGATCTGTGAAGAATTACGTCCTGCTCCGTAATCTGAACATTTCAAATTCAAACAGTCGCCATTTTGAAACTAATAAACCGATTCCGCCCATCTTCAAACTCGACCGAGATACAGATACGCAGTATGCACATGGCAAGTTTCATCTTGATCCGTAAAGAAATACGTCCTCCAGTTCGTTCACAAATTGTGTTATATCCCAGATATATAAACTTTGGGGGAAGGGTAATTTTGGGGTCTGGGGACCACATGACTGGAAAAACTACCGAGAATTTTCTCCGAAATCGTGATATGCCATCCTTCGCAATAAGTAGATTCTGTAAAATCTACCGAAACAAAGGTCGGTAAAATTTTTATTCTGTAATGCCTATATACGTATATTACGTGTAAGGATGTTTGGACATCCCTGAAATTAAATGGGATGAATCCCTTAGTCTAAGAGGAATCACCATCTCCAAAACCTTCTTTTTTTCACAACGGGAGGTGCGATCACTCCCTGCACTCTCCCCTTGTAACCGCTATGTTTTGACATTCCACTTTTCAATGTAAACAGTGTTTTAATTTTGGGAGGCCATTTACGAACTGTTTATAAGCTTTATAGCTATATGTATAAATCAGTTATAAAGGCTATATACTTCTTCCTTATCACTACTTTATCGATCTTTATGGCCACGTCCGGAGATAGCCATATAAGTCAATAAGAGCTATAGAGAGTTGAGAATATTTTTGTTTGTGATTTTTACTGTGGATTTTTACTTCTGCGCATGCGTCTTGGTGTCATTTATATAGACAAGTAGTAAACACCTCTTTAGAGTCAGGATTTCCTTAGTCTTTATAGATAGTTTGTAAATTGCACCTTGATATTCCATTGTGAAGTACAGGCTCCATAAGGAGTACTAAATTCATCTCATATGATCACAGAATAAAAACAGAATGATATATGTGGAATACCTTGTTGTGGGAGACATTCTCACCAGAAGGAAATTCAACAGAATTTAAGCGTGCTCAGCCACTTTGTACATAAGTACGGGTAAGCCAAAACCAAGGCGAACACTGGCGATTTTAGAGCCGGTTCGGGTGGTTTATATACGGCTTATTTGCACGCACACAAACACACGTACGTAAGATAATACGTACGTCGGTGAGGGTGGCCAGGTCGCATCATCCCCTATCATGATAAGAGATGGCTGGCCGGTTCGTGTACGGATTGTGACATTGTTTGGTGATGTCACAATTTGGTACTCGTACATTACCTGCATGTACTAGCAGGTAATTACGATCGAACGTATTTTGTGTGATTTAACGTCACAAGGACGATTATTAGCCTGCCCTTTGAGGCGGCGACTGTCGTCAAGGGGTCCAAGCCCCTTTACCTCATACCATTGAGTCCCCACAATATATTTTTCCCGTAAGAAAAAAAAGGGTTTGAACTGATTTTCTGAGAATAGAAAATAATTGAATATGGATGATTACTAGTCATCAGAGGATAATCTTTGAATCCTACCCAAATGTAACTAAAAACTTATTTTTATAAAAAATTTTCGTATTACAAGATCAATACGTATTATTCCTACCTATTTTCATGCATTATCCTGTCTCCATCCGATTACTATTTTCCCCACCAGAGTGCGCATCTTTTGCCACCACTTTCCATTAAAAGCCATTCCAAATTTCAAATTCAATTTTTTTTTCGATTTCTTTTTTGCATGTGGGAAGGACTGGGAAGTCGGTTCGGTAATCAAAAGTTACTTTTTTGTGGTGTTATATCTTCTCTGTAGAATAGAATTCCAGAAATTCGTGAAAAATCTGTCTAGGATATTAGAGAATTAGATTTTTGGATTTTTTTTCTTTCACATCAAAATCCTATGGTGATTATCATAGTATTTTCATTTTTTGAATGTTTTCGCATCACGAATATAATGTGTCACATTTCTGTAGCACAAATATCATAATTCGCACAATTTGGACATCTCCGGAACGATAAAGGATTAAAACATTATTTGAGATGACCCAGAGAGCAGCCCCACCAACGACAGGGACAAATTTATATTTTCTCAGCATTTCAGCAATACATTTGACTAACGAACTATTCGGGCAGTAAAACTAATCAACGAAGTTTTATACGAGAAAAAGTAGTCTTCAAATGCCTTGAAAAAAAGTTTTGAGGGTAAGTCTACATAGGCCCGAAAATCGAAACATCTTCTTGGTTTTTTGTCCAAAAAACCGTGAAAAACTTAAACGAAGGGCGTCGAGACATCACTGCCTAGGTCCTTCTTATCGCGCCACTGTAATTAAATTTGTTCAACTTTGTTACAAAGGTTTCAAATGGCCATTAATTTCACTGGCCACTGTTTTGTCGGTTCTGTAGTGCGACCAATTTTATTATAGCATTGGAATGTTTTCATGACCAGCACACGGAAATGCGAATAGCGTAACAACAACACGCGTAGAACTGAAAGCAGTGCCACACAGATGCGACGGAAAGTACCCAGAAAAAGACCTCGACAACGACTAAACCAACAACAATAACAACGTACGCCGGAAAAAAATCGTAACCGCACAAAACTGCGCGCAAATAATATGTGACTCGCCATAGAACCACTGGGTCGATGAACTTTCGAAATTTACTCGTTTCAAAGTCCCGATAAAACTATGGCTTTTCTCCCTCATTCGCAGCACCCTGCTCACTCATTTGCTACATCATACCGCAACTCCCCCATTCCCCTTCGGCACCCATCATTGCGTCTTCGATTCTTCACAACTCTGACGAAGCTCTGCTGCTACGCACGTACGGTATTCGCCCCCTCGGGCGCAAAAAAAAACGGGTGCGTCCACTGGAGCTTATTCTTAAGGAAGAGGGAAAGGGGAAGAGAGTAGGAAAAAAACTTACCAAAGAGAGCAAAAAATAAATATTATCGACGAGGCAGCATATTCGTCGTGCGCGCACCGTTTTTCGCACATCCACCCTCACAAACACACACACACACACACACACACACACACACGAATAAAAATGGTGCTCTTTCTCGCACTAATCGTCGAAACGAATACGATTGCCAAGTTTTTGGCGGTCGTTGGCGCGTACAGAACTGGACTCTCTCGTCTTTTTGCTCCAATGTACAAAGGGGAAGGGAAAGGGAGAACAAAGAGGACTAGAGGTTGAGACGAGGGTTTCAGGATAACGACGACGCACTATAACAAAAAGAAAGAGGAGGGTGCGAAAGGAAGATGGAAAATGAACAAAAGACAGAGAATAAAATAGTTAGTGAGGGAGAGACATAAGAGTGAAAGAGAGAGAGCGAGCGAGATAGTGAGTGAGACACACACATACACACACACACACACGCATTTGCACGTCCCAAGGACACGCACCCATCACCTCGTCTTCGTCGCCGTCGCCGCCGCCGCCGCCATCGTAGCTAAAGGTTCGTTGACCGTCGCCCCTTTTTTTCTTTTCAACCCCTCGCTTCTCCTTCGCCGTTCGGCGTGTTAGCTAGCGAACTGTGTACGTACACGTTGCTGGTGCTGTTGCTACCGCCTACCGCCGCAGCTGTCGCTGTCAGCCAAACCGAGGAACTTTTAAACGAGAAAATTTTAGTTTCCCGCCAAAAACGCACCGGCGCGTCTGATACATCCCCTTCCACACCTTATAACGCCCTTACAATTACTACGCAACATTCACTAAAATACTAACGTGCGCACGCACACGTACTCGTACACACACAGACACACACGCAGGCGCACACGTACGTCGAGCTATTCACTTCACACGCACAAATAGTAGTTTTTCAGTTTCGCGCCCAGTTTTCACCTCCTTTTCCCTTTCACTCACTCTCCAGGTTCTCTATCGTTCGCTCAATCCGTCTCACTTTCTCCTCAACTTACATCCTCGTTTCTCGGGACGCACCCACCCCGATTCACCCGCTCATCACAGGTGTCCCGTTCCGCAGCCCCTGTTGAAGAGGGCAGAGAGAGAACAGAGAGAGAGAGAGAGAGTGAGAGAGAGAAAAGAGAGGGAGCAAGATAGAAGCATCTTCAGAACAGGGGTGCAAAGAGTAAGCAAAACTGAACGCGAGAGGCGAAAAAAAGAAGTTTGTACAACACAAAATCGAGACTACGTCGTCCTCGTAGTTTTCTTGATCTTTGCCTCTCTCACCCAGTCTTTTCTTCATATTTTTCCTCTCACTCTCAATTCTTTCGCACCGCTCCAAATAACGTAAGGGGTAATGCGTGTCTGGTAGATAGCTCCACGTGCCGCAATCGAACGACGAACCCTAGCCTCGTCTCATTTCCTCCATGATCACACATCTTCGTCTCACTTAGTCATCGGGTTACTCGTAATTTTTCTCGTTTCATTTCTGCCTTCCCCCAATGATGTTTTTTTCTTTTCAAATCATCTTCTTTTCGGTCCCCTACTTCTCGTGTTGGCTATATATCGTGCACCAAATACCATGTCGGCCAAAAATGGGGGAAGTCTGGAATCCAAAACCGAAAGATCCGTTACACGTATCGATCAACAGTCGGCTAGGAACCGCATGCTAACGGAATTTCAGTAGTTCATCAGCACTTCGTTGCAGATTGCTACGCATAGTTTTGATAATCCAACGGTGCCACAAATTCGACAAATACGTTTAGACCTTACTACGCGGCGGGCAAATGTTTTATGGAAATTCTCGTTAGGTACACTGAGCAATAGGATGTTCAGAAATATACAAGTACCTTACCTAATAGAATACAGAAATAACTCGAATAACTCTCATACTAGTCATACTTCTCAATTCTTAAACAGACACTTTGGAGCGATTCAAACAGATGCGAAACAACCCCAACCCTTAGCTTGTGCTAAACTATAATTACGTATATGCCCTACTGGAAGGGCGGTCTGACCTGTAGTCTCAGTAAACTATCGATTCCTTAACTTATCAGACGGTCATTTCAATTCCAGGCTTTAACTATATAGTGCTGAGTCAGTAAAGCACAGTGATTTCTGGTTACGAAAGTGGGCAGGATTCGTGAAAAAATGGGATTCGAATTCTTTTTTGGGGCTGAAAGAGATTCGCGATTTATGATTCGAATCACTTTGCAAAAGGCAATTTGATTTGTGATTCGTGATTCGAATTACATTAGGAAACAGAGGATTCGTGTTTCCAATCATTCATTTAAAAACACCGAAACAAAGAATCACGAATCCTGTTTCTCTAGTCAGGAAATTCCCGAGAAATTCCCGGACACTTGGCATTTGAAAAAAATGTTTGTATTTCATCCTAGCAACATTAAGCAACCGCTTCAGAGAACTTTTTCCTCTCACTTTCCAAAATAAAACCGTTCTTTATCGAAAAGTACTTAAAAGTTCAGAACTTTTTTACCATATAAAGCTCAAACAGAATTCTTAAATGTTTGAGACTTTGAGGATTCGTGATTCGTAGAAAATGATTCGTGCGAATCATTTTTACCTTTTGAACTGAAATTATTCAAGATTTGTGATTCGAATCACTATGCACAGTTTTTTCGAGGATTTTGCCCATTCTTGCTGGTTAGACATGTCGGCACTAAATAAGCAACCACGGTGTACTAAATGATGTACTTTCAACCTTTCAACTACTTTTATGTACAATACCTTTGTGAATTTATGGTATGACTCTCATAAAATGTATTCTAAATTTATGAACTCAAGAAAACATCGAAAGAACGCACTAAGTACACTGCTGGTTGCCTACTTTTATGCCGCCATGTCCTAACATTACAAAGTACATTGGGCTTTCGGAGCTTTACTGGTCCAGTACTGTCTAGTCAAAGATTTCAGGAAATAACTCGATTTGAGCGAATTTTCATTCATTGTCGATGTTATCTTGCTAGAATATGAAAAATATAGAAACTGATTGGGCAGCTATAGGCATCAAAAAGCTTGAATAGATTGAGTTTCCCGGTGGGACTTGAAAAGTCTGGGAAACTGCTGGGGGTTGAAATTTGAAGATTGGCTAAAAAGAAAAGACTGAGAATTTAACAGAGCAGATTATCCGTCCAGTGCAGCTGGTACTCTATAAGTAAACCAAAAAAGCCGAATACTATAGGAACGCCACTACCTCTTTGTAACAGGAAACACTGTCGCTACCGCTATTTCATTTAGAACAGTGCTGATATGTGGGAATGAACAGCACAACACACAGTACCATAGTGATGGACGAACGAGTGATACATAATTTTAATTTTAGTGTACTGGAAGCAGTACTCTTTAAAAGAGTGAAAGATTGTAGGAGGAGAGGTAGAGCCAGGCCACCGTTAGCCTCTGAAACTAGACGGTACCACTTGTACCGCTTTTGGATCCATTTTGAGTCCACTTCTGTATGTAGTGCGCATAATATGGAATTCCAAAAAAGTACAGCATCTCCTTGAAGATGAAAAAATGAAGAGTAGGAGGAATCATGCCAGCATTAAAAAAGGATAATTAGCCTGTAAATTAGCCAATAATAATAAAACAGAAGGTTAATAAAACACTTGGTCATTGTAAATTAGATTCTGTTGATCTGACGCCCAAATCTTGAAATTTACCAAAAAAGTGAAGTAATTTTGAGAAAATTCTTAAGATTTCGATATACAAGAACATTATGAATCAGGAAAGTTTTCCATTTTTCATTCGAGTGATTTTTCACTATTAAGATTTTCAACTTCAATTCCTGTGATAGATTTTGGAAAATAATATGATCAGCGCCGGATTAACACTAGGGGCACACTGGGCACATGCCTTGGAGCCCACTGCTCTGAGGGACTCGGCCGAAGTAAAAAAAAAATTGAACAGAATAGTGATTTCCCCCACTCCAGGTTCGATTGATCGATTCGTTTGTTGCTATTTAATATTCGTATTTACAAGCTACGTTCAATATGGCAAAAAATTTGATAAAAGTTTATACATTAGTTTTTACAGATAATGGCTATAATTAGTTTCAAGAATGTTTCTATCACAGAATATATGAGAAAAAATTAATTTTTCTCGAGTACAAGCAGTAAAATTTATGAATTTGAATCAGATGAGGAATTCAGAATTTCATTAAATTCTTATTTCTTAACTCAAATCAAATCCTATTAGTGTTTTTCAAAATTTAAAAAAGTCTCATTGTCCTGTTACAGTTTTTTTTATCTCGTAATATTTTTAATTTTATTTCATGAAAAAACTCATAAAGGTATTCACAGTTTTGATTTTGAAAACAGGAGAAAAATACTTATCACTTTTGTATAACTGGGAATTTAAAATAATAATAATTCTGAAGTAGAAAATTCCAGGAGATTGCTTTATGCCTGCAGTATACACTTGTCGAAGCAACCTGAGAGAAAGAAAATACAAGAACGTACTAATCGTATTTGACAGTTGACTCATTTTGTGTTACATCATCTCGTATTGCGAGCGCTCCATAGCAGCTGATTTTTTGTTGGGATTCAAAGGTCAGGGGGCAATAAAAAGGGTACGTTACTACCGACTCCTATTCTCTCGCCACGATCCTTCCTGTAACTACCAATGAAGTCAGGGCTTTCTTTTTCTCATCTCGATAATATGTTCCATTTGTTGGATTTGAGTCACCTCGGCGAGAGTGTACCGTAGGCATTACATATTATTCAGATAAATTTTATTACATATTTGAAAAGCTCCAATAGAAAAATATGAAATTTGAAAATTTTTCTTATTTTGATTTTAAAAGAATTTTATAGTTCTAAATTGGTATTGTATTAATAGCAAGTAGTTCCACAACTTCATGAATGAAATTTTGTAACTTTACTAATGGAGGTATGAAAGACCTTAAAAGGGTTAGTGAAAAAATTTCGAGGTTAATACAGTTTTAAGGAACACATTTAGGGGATTCGCACTGGGGCCAACTGAACCTTAATCTGACACTGAATACGATAGCAAGGTTCAAAAATGGGAATAATTATACTGATAGGTACTTAGTTTTTCTCAAGTTTTAAGAGGCAAGCAAGGAAGAAAGAAGGACTTTTTTGAAAAATTCTTCATTGTTGATAATGGGGATTCTTTCGCAAACCGTATCATGTTTTTTGTGATTCTAAGCCACGAACATTTTTCCACAAAATTATCAGAAATTCATCGACGATAAATTATTTCTTTTCGTACTCTTTCGTTCCTGGAATATTTTTTGCTTCAAAAACCAAATCCTGGCGAACTGACCACAACAAAAGTCTTCTGACTGACTAAAAAAAAAACAAAAAAAAACAAAAAAAAAACACCAGTGCACGATACCGATGACGACGACCTCGATCAATTATGTTGCCCCCATTCACCTTTCTCTTTCGAAATTACCGACAATAGGCAAGCGCGTCTATTTTCGGTATTGTTTAACCCTTCCCGCCATGAATCGGTATCGAATATGAACAGAAAGTACAGTTTTACATTTCCATTCGATTAAATGGTCATTCTTGCGGTCTTCCAAACGTTCGCTGTCCAAAAAAAACGGTGTACTTACACGCTTAGGCCGCGTTGTAAAAAAATTAAACAGCGAGATACCTAAACTAGATTCAGCTTCGTTTTACCACAGGTTTTTTGAGTTAAACCAGGTTTAATCTCATAGTTCAAATTTTGGTAGAACCGGGTCTTAGTCGCTATAAAGTCCACGTGTGAATTAGTACAAGAATTATTTGTTTCCATAAACAGGAAATACGAACGCGCTCATAAGAACCTTTCATTTGCGAACAAACTCACAAGGCCTGACTAGGAAATTCCAACACTTTTCAACGAAAAAAACATTTTTCAAATTGTACTTGGGAAAATGGAACAGTCTCTACCGAGATTAAAGGTGCCGTCCTCTTCCAGCTTCATCAGTCTGAATTTTAATAAGTTCGTGTAAAAGATTTTACAAGGGTAACGAACAACAACGCAAAAAAATTTTACATTTCAGACCACTATACAAAGGAATATTGAAGAAAGAAAAGCATCTTCATAACGGTGGCAACAACCAAACACGATTGCTGCGCCAAAAAACTGCGGTGATTTAAATTTTAAACCAGACCTACCTCACATTCCTTCGCGTTAGTAATAACTAAAAATAAAAGTATACCTATAAAGAACTTTTTTTCAAATCGAACAGACCGAATGCATGTTGCATTCAACGGCTGGGGTAGGGTAGGTCTACTCAGTGAATTATTTAACTATGCAGGGAGCCAGTGCGCCACTTGTTACTCAATTTTAATGACCGACTACAGTATACTAACAGGAATGCAACGTTGATAGCGATGAGCAAAATTGATCTTGGTCTTACAAAAAGCGAAGATCCTGATAGCCTGCCAGTTGGAAAGGTAGATTTCATTTAGAACAGACAGAATCTAATTTAAGTAAGATGGGCTAAATCCGCCCATCTTCTAACTTGACCCCATGATTATTTTCCTTCCTGTGAGGGAAAAATCCCAGTTACATGTGCAGATCTGTGCCAGGTTTACTTGCACTTGCTAATTCCAATGCATTGATGAATTGTGAACTCTTCATGACTTTGTTTGACCACTCTCTAAAATACACCCACCTTTCAGAATCAAATCCTATTTTCTTGATCTGTGACGGGTATAAAAGTCATACACAAAATTTGAATGTGATTGAGAAGGTTAAAGCAAATCATGTGACTATCATTTGTCCCCCCACACTGTACCCATCGTTTTCAACCCTTAGATGTCAGATTCATGTGACTATTTTGCACCCTTTATGATAAACGTTTGGAAATATGGATGAATAATCATCTAGGTTAGTTAATCGTAAAACAATGATCGTTGCATAGCCTATTTTTAGCCTTCTCATGGTTTAATTCAAAATGGCTTATTGCAATTTTTTTTCACTGTAGGTGAAGTGGTCACTTTGAAGCAGATTGGAAGTATTTTTTCTATATTTAAAAGCATGTGTACCAAAAACTGGTGTGAATGGGATCTGTAAAACAGGAATATGGCCTTATGATCCAGATGTTTTCCAGTATTCTAATTTTATTCCAGTTGAAGTGACTGATGAAGTTATGGAGGATATGGGCGATGTTAGTGACACAGTAGGTTTTATCAATAATTAGTTGTCTATTGTTAATGATTATTTACTTGAAAATTTAAGCCCTATAGGTGATATTGAAAACAAAACAGAAGAAATTACTAGTAGTAATGTGAGCTCATCTACATCAAATCTTATGAATTGCAGCTTTTTATTCTCACCTAAAAGTATCAAGCCACTACCTAGAATGAGAAACCTCGCAATCCAAGAAAAATAATATTTGGTACCTCAGTCCTTTACAAAAAAGAATTGAAGAAATCGTTGAAAAATAAAAGAACCACTTCCATAAAAACTGTTTGAAAACCCAGCTGAAACATCTCAAGAAAAAAAGACAAAGAAAGATTAGAAACAATCAAAGCAGAAAAAAATTTAAAAAAATCAAAATTCCAGCTCATCTAAAACTATAAATAAAAAAAAACTAACCCAAGTAGATGTGTCATGTTTATGTTGTTGTTAACTGTTTTCTGCGTCAAGGTATGGAGAAAAGTGGATTCAGTGTTTTTAGTGTGAAGAGAAAGCTCACGAAGAATGTGTGTCAGGAGAGGATTAATTATTTTATATAATACATGATCAGAAACGCAACAAGAATCAATATTTCTGGGATTTAGAAAATTTTATACTAAAAATTTGCGTATTTCTCACGAATTTAGAAATAAAATTTTTCTTGAAAGCTAATTCAGTGATATAGTGTAAGACATAACAGGCAATAGGAAATCAGCAATCATTAAAATCTTCTATCCATTTCATATTTTCAAATTGCACTCCTAATCCTAGTGAACAATTCACTTCTTCTTTTATCTGGTACCTAATAAGAATTTCAAAATTACAGTCGATACTTAGGCATCCTAAAACAATAAGTCGTATTAAAATTCCTATCAATGTTATCAACATTTTTGTTATACCCGTCAATTTTCACTTTTTTTGAAGATCTATCAAAAATATCACTTCAGAATTTCTGAAATTACTCTATGGGTCCTGGAATATATTTATATGCTTTCAAATCGAATAAATTCCTGTTGCGATTTTTTCAAAATTCGATTAAGTCTCATTGTCTTATTACTGTTTTTTTCATCTATAATTTTTTCATCTAAGAATGTTTTTGATTTTATACTTATCATGCAAAAAATGATCAAGGTATACAGACTTTTGATTTTGAAAACAGGAAAAAAACAATTTTCCTCTCTTATATAACATTATAAATTATATAAAAAACCGAAAAAGAAAAAAAAATTGTATTTAAATAATTCTGAGATAGAAAATTTGACCAAGCTTCCTCGTTTATTATCCCGATAAATTTAACAGATTTTTGAATAGCACTAACAGGGAAATGTCAAAATTTTAAAATTTTAAAAAATTTGTGATCTACTGATTGGTTTAATTTCCTACTTGGTTTTTAGAGAATTTTCTAATTTTGAATTTGTTTTCTATGACTAGCAAGTAATTTCATAATCCACACCTTCACTAGGAAAGTTTTTGACTTTTACTAGTGGAAGTATGAAAAGTGATGAACTAAATGTCCCCAGCGGTCGTACTTTTCAGTTGCAACTGAACTGAAATTTTGACACGAATTCCATGAAGAGGCTACTCCATGCTAGGTATAGGCTGCTCCGTAGCTGTCTGATTTAAAGAACCAAGTTTTTTAAAAGAGCTGGTTCCTCAAACTGCTCCGATGTGATAAAGTCTACTCCCTACTCCGATGCTCCAAGTTTTTCAGTTTTTTTTAACACTCGTTTTGTTATCAGCAGCTAAATTGAATTCGGTTCATATCATTCGCCATTGACATCTCATACAATCTAAGATAACGAGAAAACGAAAGAAATCACGAGAGACATGTTTGTTGCGGAGAGCTGAAATTTTTATGGTTGTTGTAGTATGTTAGGTTAAAATTCTGTGAAAATTTCAGCTCAATCGCACATTTTATTTTCAAGATATTGCTGAAATTCCGCCAACTCCTCAGTTAGATTGAATCCTTATCATTTCAATTTCAATTAATCAATCTAAACAGAATTTCGGGTCATATTATTTGCATAGGTATTCCATATAATGAAAATTTCGAGAGGAATTATGAGAGAACTGTTAACTGTAGAGAGCTGAAATTTTCACAGAATCTTCGGCTAGTATACAACAATATCCCAGAAAAATTTCAACTCTTTGCAGTTAAAAGTTCTTTCTTTATTTTTTTCAATAACTTTCATCGCATGGAATGGCAAATGATGGAATTTCAGCAATATTTTGAAAACAAAACATACGTATTCATGCAATGCAAATTTTCTTAGACTCGTTAGCCAACGTATCACATTCCTCAATGTCTTTAAATTCATCGAATTTCTCTCGATAACTTCGATCGTATTGAAAGAAATAAGGGATACTACTTCTTCATAGCATGAATATTGATGACAGATACTGCTCAATTCAACGTGGTTAGGGTTATAGGTACTCATTCTTGGTTCGATGGTTTTCAGTTTGAATAAGATCGGAGCAGTTTCGGAGCAGGGAGTAGATTGAAAAACTAGGTTTTCTGAAAAACCAGGAGCAGGCAAACCAGCTTTTTCAAATGAACAATTTTGCCCATCACTACTCCATGCGCACTGATGCACACATACTCGCAAACAATGTTGATATTTGATAATCGTGAAGAAAATGTTCAACCGAGACAGGCGTCCATGGTCCACCATTACACGCGAATTTTCTCTTTTTCCGCTTACAGTACACATAAAACATTCGCATCGATTAGAACCTTAAGCGCATTGTTATTATTTATTAATAAGAATTGCTGAATCCAAACGGTTATGGCTAAATGAGCTCCGTTATTCTTGGATTAATAACAATAGCACAATGACGTTGTTTACCATCCCACACACACGCTCACTGTGTGGTATACAATGCTCCCACTGGATGAAACAATATTTTAGTTAGAAATGTTAGAATATAATCGAGTGGGGTGGAGCTGAAGGAGGGGCGCGCAAAAAACTGTTTCATACTTTACGGGGTAAAACTTATCGTTCGGTAAAGGTCCTTGTTTTTCCTCGAATTGTAAACATTCGTACGTACGACCGCAGTAACTTATTGTCGTTATTTTTCAGAAAAACATCGAGTAAGACACGGGGAACGTTGAACTTTGATACCACAACAAAATGCACGCACACACACGCACACACACGCGCACACACGCGCACACACGCGCACACACGCGCGCACACACACACACACACACAGAAGACACAAACAGAAGTGTAATAAAAATGGCTCGAGTCTCACGTTTGTCGACGTCGTCAAAACGAGAAAAATATATGCGGTGGGTGCGAAATAAACGGAGGGGGAGTGAAAAGAAAAACGCGTGCAAGAAACTGCACATGAAACAACGAGCATGTCATAAATCCACGTGGAGAAAGTAAGAAAGTAGTACGAGAGCATTCTTTAATAAGTATTAATTATTTTTAACAATATGATGGACAAAAAGTTGAAGGATATTATCAACGGCTACTATTTTCAGCTGAATACAGAGGGCCCGGAAGAGGATGAGTCACAAACTGTGGCGAATATAAATATATACATATAACTATATACGCACTGAGCATAGAGATCAGAACTTGAAGGCAAGATATCTCTTATAAATAGGTATCACTGGAGGAACAAGGTCCTTCCAATTTTTATTTTTATTGACGATTTTTGACATCGTTCAAACTCCTCTAAATAGCCACAAAGTGGAAAGTGAAGGTAGATGAATTCATTTCACATACTTAGTTGTACTAATATAAGGACTAAATCTTCAGCCTTTAAAATCCCATCTATATGACGAAATGGGCCTGGAAATACGGAAATTTTCAAAATTCGATGTGATCAAAAACCTGCATTTCCAGAATCATCAGAGGTTGTCCAGGGATTATGTTTATCTCACGAGTATGTAACACCATAGGTGGAACATATGAAGTGTTAAAACAAGTACAAAAATCTGAAAATAACTTGAAAATCCATTTTTGCTTTTACATAATCTGTCCAGATTGGACAAAATCCATTTCTAAACTTTGTTCCATTCCATCATAGACAGTAATCATAGCAGAACACATGTACAGATTGGATTAAGGATACACTGGATTTGAGAAAAGTTTCATTTTTTGTAATTTGTAATTTTCAGATACATTTCTCCTGATTGAGAAGATTATGGAAGATCCTAATTTAAACACTGTACTTATCTGACTAATTATGTGAAACTAATTTTTCGAATGTAATGAAAATCTCCACAACACTTGATATTTTCATCTAGAATTCAGTTGTGAAATTTGGCATTGATTTTTAGTAATAGACTATAGTTTTTCTAGATTTTATTTTACGTTACATTTGTGGTTTTCTTGTCTTATAATACTTGGTGATAACCAAATTTGATACTTTCTAATCGTGTACCTGGAAAAATTCTATAATCATGCCTACATATGCATATTTATATGTTTCACCATTATTTCCAGTTTAATAAATAATTATAATGAAGTCTCACATTATTTTGCAGTTTCCAAACTTCATATACTATTCACTGGTATGGAACAAATCCATAGTCCTCATTATGTTTTCTCCTATGGTAATATGGATTTTTCAAACAGGGTATTTCCGGAGCCAAAATTTTCTGAATTTAAAAAATATTATTACTTTCTTTTCATTTAACAGGTCTTATGTATGATGATGTGGAACAAATTTAATGTTTCTTTTTTCTTTCTCACCTATGAGAACAATTTTATTCTGAAGACAACATGAAGAAGTTAGACTTTTCATGAATCAGGTTTTTAATTTGAGTACTATTGTGATAGTTTTTATCATAATAGTTCCACACAGTATATGATATAAAGATTGGAGACTGATAATTTTGTTGAAAATAGCTTTGTAACTCCTGTTATGGTCCTGTATTTTACAAATCTTAAAATTTTAAAAGTTTATTATTCTCATATAAACTTGTTTAATTATGTGGAATAAATTTCAATAAATGTAATAAGTATCTCTCAAACTGTATCATCTCCATTCAATATGCAAGGGTGAAGTTTTATTTTGATTTATGGTGAAAGACCATTATAATTTCAAGTTTGGATAGTACTGATAATGAAGTCTTGCATAGTTTTACAGTTTTTGAACTTCAGACTATAAACACTAATATGGAACAAATGTGCTTACCTTCTTTTTTTTCTTACAATATGAAACTTTGATCCAATTATAGTTCCAGGTCTAAAAAAAGCTTTATCCTAAATCCAATCTGTACGTGTGTTCTACTGTGATTATTGACTATGATGGTATTTTGGCAACACGGGGATTTGAACATCCGTTCCAACAAAATCTTTGTTACCTCCACCTAAAATGCAGCAACATGTTCACAAGGCTGCAGTGCTGACTGATGGTGAATGAGGAAGAAGCAATGTCAAGCCGACGATGTGTCTCCCCCACAGTATAGCAAAATGTAATACAACCACTGGTACAGAGGTGCTTTGTGGGTAGGTATGTACGCCGGTGAGTGGTGATGCCCCCTTCATCACCACTACATGGCACACACCCTACAGCGCTGTCACATTCCAGCGGCAGCAGTGTGATGAACTACCACTGGCTATGCACGTGTCTGAGAGATAGCGTTTTATCCATCTCTTGCAATCACATTGGGATCACCACTTTGGGTACTTGGGTGGCATGGGGATTCAAACACCCGTACCAACCAAATGCCTAAACACTCCCTTGTTACCGCCACCTAAAATGCAGCACCGTGTTCACTCGGCCACGGTGCTGGGTGAACAAGGGAGAAGCAATGTCAAGCCAACAATGTGTGGTAGCTGCCACAGTATCGAACAAAGTTTAAAAATGGATTTTGTCCAGTCTGGATGGATTGTGTAAAAGCAAAAATGAATTTTCAAGTTATTTTCAGATTTTTGTACTTGTTTTAAAAGAGTTGGGTAATATTTCATTTATTCCACAAATGGTGTTACATATTCATAAGATAAAGATAATATTCAGAAGGCAATCCTGGACAACCCCTGATGATTCCAGAAATGTAGATTTTTGATCACATCAATGTTTGAAAATTTGCGTATTTCCAGGCCTGTTTCATCATATAGATGGGTTTTTAAAGGCTAAAGATTTAATCCTTATATTAGTATAACTAATTATGTGAAATGAATTCATCTACCTTCACTTTTCATTTTGTGGCTACTTAGAGGTTAAAGATCTATAATAAGTGAGAAATAAAGTAATTTTAACCAAAATGAAAAATCTTCTGCATTTAATCAATGGTAAAGCTGTTGAATTTTCCGTAATATATATCACGTTCCGCCAATGATACTTATGAGGTAGCCTTCACCCGCACTCTATTGCCACTCGAAGTACGCTCAGTCCATGTGGTTCCATGTAAATAGTCGAAGGGTTGAGGTGGAATTCAAACTCGGGTCAACCAACCCTGAAGTAACACAGGCGGTTATTATCACGATTTTCACACTAAAATACGCGTTGAAGACGTTCAATAATTTTGGCTTAGACTTACAAAATCGATGAATTGAAATACGAAATATTCGTTGATGACAACCGAGAATTGAATTCCGATGGCTAAAGCCTGCAAAGTACCTAGCTGCCAAGAAGTTTTAAATCCTTTCCTGTCTTTTCTTGTTGGAGTTATTTTATACTTTTTTTTGTTGCACATTTTACTTGGGTTTACGAGTAGGCCTACATCTATTACTCATCTTTTGGTCTTTATTGTTGATATAGTGTTTGTTGAGCATTTCTCCCACCTCGTCGACGTAAGAAAACAAATTTCCATTCGTTTCCTTTTCTTTTGCTGCGACGAGCATATTTCGAGAATACGAAGTACATACGCAACGTATACATATACCGCAAGTATATACTCGTACTATAAACTCCACTCTCTTTCTGTCTGTCTTACCGAATTAATAATATTTGCTCCCTACGTCAACCCCTCCCGCGCTCCGTGAGTTTTGGAAGCGCGGTTAATGGCGGTATTAGGTTGTGTGGGAAGAATGCGAAAATGTAATTTTCTTCATACACGTTCTAAAACTCCGCGAGATTGATGATTTAGGGCGTTGTGCTTTCAACTATGGCTGGCGGTCATTTATCAGAAATATGGGTGTATGTGCAAAGGTTTTAGAGCGTGTTGGGTGAATCGGTGGATCGGTGGTTGGTTTACATCCCTTTCTTCGGCTCGGCGTTGTTATCAAGTCGAAAATGGCGTTAAAATCGGATCAATGGTCAAGGAACGCGCGAATTCAGCAAAAATGTACGCTCAAGAAAAGAATTTGAAAATGAAAATTTTTTCCCTCAGCCAAACGCCATCTGCTCTTTAAATCTTTGCAATGTTCGAGGAAAAGTTAAGAAAAAAAAAATTATGCGCAATAGGGCGTCGTCGCTAACTAAAAAATTTCATAAAGTAAGGTTTTCTTCCTATTTTTTTTTTTTTTTTTTTTTTTTTTTTTGGAGCGAAAAGGAAGAAGGGGAGGTTAGCGTTTTATTGTTCGCAGTCATTCGCCCAGTTCTTTCAGAAAAAATATGAGTGCTTATAGTTTCGAACGGTTCTCGATAATTTAGATTGACTGATTGAATTTGAAGTTAAGTTACCTGCGGGATTGGTAATTGAATCGAGGTAGTAATTCGCCCATTATTCATTATCCTATTTTTTAGACTACGGAAATCATTTCTACAAGCTCATTGGCCAAGACCCCAACATGACCAAGAACGTAAATAAAATTAAATAATTTACTGTTCGAATTCTGATGTGAAAATATTGACGGGAAGAAGTATGGCTGACATCTTCGAAGTTGAAGGTATTTCATTAAGGTGACATCAGCCACAAATTACTTTCAATGCATGCGGAGGAAAATCTGAGAAACAAATGAACATTCCGTCGAATCTACAGGAAAAATTCTTTGAACCGAGTTCTTCTTCTGAAATCTGTCAGAATAATGCAGCGGTTGATTCGCTGAAAGACGGAAGGAATGAAAAGAAAAACGTTGTAAGATAATCGAAAGACAAATCCGCTCATTAATCGATGAGTCGTAAGAAACCAAAAATATTTTACAACTTACTGAATAATATTTAATCTCATTGGAGAAAAAAAAAAATTTAATCGAATGATAATAAATTCTAATTAGGTATTTTGTTTACGTCTACGTTATGCAATGAAGTATCAAGGTGAATAGAGGAAGTTGTACGAAACTGTATCCACTCTTCAATTTTTCTGAAAGCAAAATGAAAGGGAATCTTAAGAAAAATGTAATTATTTGATTTTTGTTCAAATCGAAACCTTGAAAGACGTTATCATTACCGTATCTGTAAACGTTATTTGATAGTGCGGAATTCTAATGAAGTTAAGTTTTACATAGGACTGAATGAAAAAAAAAGTTGATTAAAAATATTCGAAGTGATGAGAAAAATCATGAAAATTTATTCTATTTCCTGAAAGTGCTTCGCTGGAACTAAGGCCCATATTCACAAACGTCACTTTAACCTCCCTTCACTTAAATTTCACTTTTAATAAGTTTTTCGCAAAATTTTGTACTTAAAAACGGGGAACATTGTATTTCTCGTGAGAGTTCTAATGTAAAAATAAAATGTTACCACACTCTTAAATACAAAATTGTGCCAAAAGTCATTTTTAAGTGAGGTTTAAGTGAAGAGAGGTTAAAGTGACGTTTGTGAATATAGGCCTAAGTGGTTTTGAAAACATATGACAGTTTGTTTTTATAAGCTTTTATTCTACTCACTACTGTCGTTTTAAAATATACCAATACTGCAGCCAACCTTCCGCAACGAAATAATGTTTATTTCGCATGAAGCTAATGCCAAAAATAAATAAAAGCTTATATTTAAAAAATTCGTTTTTAATCTAAACTTATTTATTATTTTTTAGTTTTTTCACTCAAATAAGTGATTCATTTCTCATTTCAGCGAAGCAAGGTCGTGTATTTGGCATAGGAAGGAGGCTTAATATGGCTGGATTTTCGAATTACGTTAAAAGAAAAAAAAATATCACGTGAAAATAGTGTTTTTTTCTCATCATGTAGCAAAATGTTGGCTTTACTCATTTCTGGATATTGCCTTCTATTCAGACCAAATGTTTTTTTTCTCTTTTTCTCGTCACCTCGAGAAAATTTTTATTCTCTTCCTCTTACAATGTAGGTGATTCTGAAACTGGGTGGGAATGCGTTAAAATACTATTTTTCTGTACGGCTTGATATAAGAAAAGTTGGTGTAGTTACAGGCAATGAAACAAGAGTTGAAGTTGTAAAAAATAAAGTTGACTCCAAATTATTATCAAAAACGAAGGTAGTCCGTAGGCTCTTATAATTACTGTAAGCTTTTATTCTACTCACTACTTGCGTTTTATAAAATATACCAATACAGCTGCCAACCTTCCACAACAAAATAATGTTTATTTTGCACGAAGCTAAAGCCAAATAAATAAATAAATAAAAGCTTATCTTTAAAAATTCGTTTTTCACCTAAATTTATTAATAATTTAATAGATTGATGCTCAACAAAATTCGACAGTAGAAAAATAAATATTTTTTAAACTTGAATCAGTCGACATAATGAACAGAATTTCCACTGGTGGTGGTTCATTAATAGAGGATTACCGATGTTGGTCAGGAAATATCCACGAATTTCTTATTTCACAAACACTGAGAGAAAGAAACCGCAGATTCTAAACAAATTTTACCGTCCAAACGATGGATAATCCGCAGATTGGAACCTTGAGGTACTGCAATCTCTAACTGGGCAGTGAAATCAAAGAGAATCAGGTACAATTTTTCAAGCAGAAAAAAGTGGAGTAATTTAAAAAATACATTAATTTTGAGAAGGATTTCTAGAAATTTAAAAAATTTTTTAAACTACGAATCAATTTTTGAAAATTTTTTTCATTTGTGCGAAATAAAGGGTTCTTTGAATACCATTCTCTACAGAAAAACTACTGTATGGTCCAGCTGCATCAATTTTAAACTGTAGGATAAACCATGGTTAACAGACAAACATAGTAAAATAAAGTTAAACCCTGCTCATTGGACAGTTTAAGTATGAAATACAACCGGGCCTAAACTGTTCTAATTTCTCATAAATTAACGGTTGTTCAGTTGCCTCTTCCGACAGCTTGTATTATCAATTCATTTGCCAGTGGTTTTTAATTTTCCCTCCTCGAAATTCAATTGTGTTAAAAACATTTCTCGTTACCACTAGCAACTGTTATACATCACTCTGTAAGTGCTTAAAACCTTCTTGAACACCTTTTTTTTTGACATTTCTTATATAGGCTACTTTTGGACAGTTCTTGATAAACTCTTTGAACCCTTTCGTCTATCTCAAAAAGCACCTATCGGTCATTTTTAGACAGAAAAGCTTCTCTTTAAAAATACGCAAATTCCTTTACTGGTCACTACTAGAACGCCTACTGTCTTTGCATGCTTCCCTTTCTTTATTATACCAAATCAAACAAAGGCAAACACATATAAAAAACACAACTCATGCTACCGAAAAGGAAGACACCCGAATATTCGAATGTATATCTTTTCAAATTCAAAAACTATTTTCAGGCCAAAAAGCCTATTTAAAACAATCAACAATTTCCCATACGCCTTAATTCCTAAAATTTTGGGAACTAAATCAAGGTTTTAACAGAAGTTCACTCCCCTAGAAAAGGCTCTCTCACCTCACTCGTCACAACCACAGTTTTGATGTTTATTTAAAAAATCTAAATTAACCTCAACTTCACTTTAAAGGGAATGCTTGGGTCAACATCTCGCATTAAAACTTCCTAAAAGAGTCAGAAGACAAAGAATTCAAAGTTACATATTATTCAAACTTATTTTAATTTAAAAGATCGAATTAAATGTTTACACATATTTAATGTGCATTTGCATCTTATATCTTAATTTCTATAAGGTTATTTTTACTGCGACAGCAAGTTAGAGAGAACGGCTGGACCAATTTTCATGATTAAAGTATTAAAAGAAAGGTCTCACCATGTAGATGTGCTATCAAAAGAAAAAAATTTCATGGCCCCCCTGGGAGGAAAAGTTGTGGATTTTGACCCTCACGCCACCTCAAAAAATTTTTTGACATTTTTTCGTCCTTCGAACATATTTTCTCTACTAATTATATTAATAAGTTCACAAAATTTTAAATTTCTGTATCATCCCCATTCTAAAATATGGAACACCAAAAAGTTATAAAACTGAAGCGTAGTATACTATATCTACTGTAGGTATACACGATAGCCCAGTCAAGAAAATTGTTTAAAACTGAAATGAGAGAGAGGGAAAAAAACTGAGAGAGAGAGTGAGGGCGCGAAGAGAGTTATGTTATGTTAAGGAGTTAGTTACTCTTAGCATGTGGGTTGTCCTAAGGAGGGTTTTAAGCCTTAGTGGAAGTCTGTATCTTCCTTGAGTGCTAATTTTTAGATTTACCTCTAAATACATCCCTCACTTCCTTACAGTTTATAAACTAAAAAACCAAAAGAGAAAAAGGAGAAAAACATTCGAAAAAACTACTCTATCTCTACCCTTTCCTATGGTTCTCTCTCTCGTTGGGGTTTTCTCTTAGGAGGATTATAAGTCTCAAATTAAATATCTATGCGGGGGGAGAGCCCTCATGTGACAACTAGTTTATTTTTTATCATAGAAACATTCGTGAATTTATTCCATTAATGTATTCAAATTGATTGAATAATTTTAATTCAATAATCAAAATTATTTCAATGATCATCTTCATCTCGTATATGAAAGCCACTTCTGTAACACTATCACATGATCATTTTTTACAGATAAGTCTGATTATGGGTATATTTGAGTCTAACTTAAAATAATTTTTTTCTTCGTAATTGGGAAGTGGAGGCTCCACAAGAAGTGTTAAATTCGCTTCATATTATCACAGGATGAAAACAGGAAGATATATTTTTCCAATGTATTTTTCTATGAGAAAAGAAAAGTGTCTAAATTGATTTTCTGAGAATGGGAAAGACTTTAATATGAATGATCACTAGTTCTCAGAGCATAATCTTTAAATACTACCAATTGTAATGATAAAAAATCATTTTTAAAAGAAATTTTTGAATTACAAGATCAATATGCGTGATGTTAAAATCACCTATAGATGTGGCAATCAGCTGTGGAGAGAGGAAAAGGTATCAATGCACATTGTTGTAAAAGATAAGCATAATTTTTTAAAATAAACAAACATTGTTTTTCGAGTAGATAATTGTGGATATGGCTTATGACGTCACGCATTTTTTGGGGTGAATAGAGTTTATTTTTATCCTCTATCCCGTTTTCAGCCGATTATAATCTTCGCCACCATAGTGCCTATTTTTTCCCTCCACTTTCCAATACCACATAAATGCACTTGGTTAACTGATAATTCTGACAAATTTATGTAGATCTGTGTAAGTTATTGCTGTGCAGCAGCATTGGGTAGGGTTAGGTCTACCACAATGACAAAAAATTGCATGTTTTATGTTATATCTTGAGTTCTATTTATCGGATTATGAATTTCTTTGAACTGTTAGATAGCTGCATCTTTTGGGTATACATGATAAAAATCTTGTTTGAATTCATTCATAATTTACTGAGATATACTTAAAAAACAACTCAAGATTTTTGTGTCATTGTGGCAACTTGTATGGCCACGATGACACATATTTAAAAAGCATTATTTTCAGTTTTGCCACATTAACATAAACCTGAAACTTGAAGTTGGTACTATGACACACCTATGTTTATAAAAAACATCAATGCCATGATGACACACATTCAAAAAGTATTATGTTCCATTTTGCCCTGTTGATATAAACCTGAAACTCTAATTTGGTGCAATAATAATACCTACTACATTTTGTGAAAAAACAAATTATTTGTGAACAAAATGTCATATTTTATTAATAAAAAGTCATGAATAGGTATATGAAACAGAATGAAAAACAATTACCCAAGTTTTTATTTTACTGTTGCACGTTTAACCTTTTTTTCAATCTTCTTTTCTTGTTTTTTATATTTTACAATTAGACCAGTCTGTTTTTCTTCTTTATCTCACAGTGTTTTTTTCTTTTTCTCAATCTCAGGTGTAGAAGTTATAATTTTAGAATTTCCTTTTGGATGACCTACTTTTTTTTTAGCATTACTTTCTTTTGTAGTCTGAGTAGAAGTATCAATAGTTGGATACCAAAATAAAGCTTCGAGTGAAATGTATGATTTCGTTGCTGCTGGCACTTTGGTTACTGGTGATAGAAACGTTTTGGTGAAAGGGTGTAGAATTTTCATTTTGTTGAGAGGTTGAAGGTGCATTTGAATTTGGCAATTGATTTTTATTGATTTTTGTTGCATCAGGTAGATTGATCATTATAGACTCTAAGTTGAATTTTTCCTTGAAATATTCCAAGAAATCATAGTCATCAAAAGTTTGGTCATTGAATTCGTGAATTCCCATTTTTTTAAATCCAGCAATCACATTGCTCAGAAAGAATGCTTTCATGAATGCTGATTTAAAAAATTTGGCAATGTTGTAGATGTTGCTTTTTTTAACGGATTGTTCACTTGCCAATTTTCAATTGCTCTGTTATAAGCAACTTTGAAAGAACTGAAAACACCGACATATAATGGTTGCGTTCTGTTAGAGCAGTGTGGGAGTAAAGTTAGCATGTTAATACCATGTTCTTTGGCATACACCAAAGCCTCTAAACTTTTTTTTGTGTTACTCTTTTATTTTCACCATTTTGAATGAATAAGAAATCAATTACACTTACACAATCGATCTGAGTACCATCTGATCAAAATAAGTTCATAAAACAGATCACTATTCAGAATGTAAACATGTTATCAGTGTAACAAATATTTTAGTTGTGTCAAGGTGGCAAAACCACCCAAATTTATTGAAGCCAGTGTTACCAACCAACCAAGTATTAAGTTTCAAAATTTTTTTTATCAATAAATGCAGAAAATTATCACGATTTTAGTGATATATAATTTATCTACTTCATCTTTCATGGTTTCTCTCCAAAAGAAAAATAAAAATGAAAAAAAATATACTTTTGGTAAAAAAAAAATCACAAAAATTTCATCACTTTTTTTTTTCAAAATTTTTTTATAGGGATTCCCATGAGTGATAGATATATGATGGGTTGTATCAGTCTACACAAAATTTTTTTTTTTTATGATTGGAGTGCTAATAGACAAAAAAATTATGAGAGGTGGATCAACGTGGCAGTTGTGTCATTGTGGCAGACCTTACCCTACTTGCTAGTTTATATGTATATAAATGTAAATGTTTGTCTATTTGTCTGTCTATCAATTAATCAAGCTGAAATTTTCAGTACGTATTTGTGTTGTCCCAAGGAAGATTTTAAGTTGAGTCCGAGGTCCGTATCTCCCACAAGAGCAAAGTTGAGGATTTTGATCCCCTCACCCTCAAAAAAGTTTTTAAGAATTTTTTTCATAAAAATGTACTGTACTCAATGACATGAGTATACCCTCAAAATTTCAAGGCTCCATATCGCCCCCTTCTTGATCAAAGATTAAAATAAATACCTACCTACCAATTATACCTACTGCATTTTGTGAAAAATAAGATATATATTTTATAGATAAAAAAATACTTATTCAATTACTTAGAGAAACAATGGAAATATAGAATGAGAGAGTGGGATGGAGAGAAAGAGAGAGAGAGAGAGAGAAGGAACAGGAGTAAGAGAAATCAGCCGAAATAGTATATCATAACTGATTTGTCTCACATCAGCTGCTGTGGCATGTAGTCTCAAAGTGTACTTGCCATGTGGGAGGTGTTGGGTTTAAATTCCAGATAATATATAATTTTTTTCAAATTTTTTGTAAATTTTTTTCATAAAGTGAACGGTTGGGAGGAGTAAATTGCTTTTATTAAAAATTTTTTTGTATTGTGGGTGGTCAGGTGCGTTAGGTAAAAGAAAGAAAAAAAAAAGAAGGGGTTTTGGGGCAAAGCCCTCGATTAAATAAAAATGTGGAAATCATGAAAACCTACACACTAATCTCCTCTATCATGACGAATTTTCCCGAAAACATTTGCTAAAAATATCTCCACTATATGCAAGCGTATATTTATAGGCATGAGAAAGAGATAGAGGTGAATGATAGGGAGATGTATTCTAATAGGGAGGCATACTATACTTATAAAGAAGCTAACTACTCGTAGCAAATGGAAAAATCAATTCTGGAATTCCTTCCATCACTTAGAGAGAGCAGCTAGTTGATTAATAAATCAAAGACACCCATTCGAAGCTGGTCACCTGCCTGGCACTAACACAACAGACTGTCAAGTATAAAATACAACCATAATCTGCCACTTCCTAAGGTTCAGTGCCCAGCAGTTTCATATACTGGTAGTTTCTAACATGTTACAACAAAAAGCACCTGTCACTATCTGGGTATAAAGGAATAATCATCCATTTTACCACCTCAAAAGAGAATTTCGGGGAGCAGGAGTCAGTGACGTGTTCCTGCTATGTCATTGCTATTCATTTATTAGCTTTGTATTGAGATATATTTCAGTATTGGAAGAGTATTTATAGTTTAAATGGTATTTGATGGACACCATCAAGCTACATCAGTGCACCAGTTTAAAAAATGTGTTTGTTTGAGTTGGTGTAGTTTCGTGCAGGTATACCCAGTGTGTATGACTAAAAAAGTGTAGGTTGGTGTTACTACATCAGTGTACGCTATCTATACGGACTCTTGAGTAGGTTCAGATTGGTGTGAATGGGAGAAAACAACAAAATTTAACTACAGACTACGCATAAATTCCCGTAATGGTACGTTTCTAACCAAAGATATCACAATTCCATGCACCACTGAAAAGTACGAAGGTACTTTCAAACGTGATCAACCTAGATGGAATGAAGCTTTCATTGGAGTCATGCCTATGGCTATGACACGGAATGACTAATAATACAAAAAATAGGGGGAAAGTAGGGGATGGTGTATGAATCACTTTTAGCTCGACAATCGCAGTCCATTATGTAAGAGTGCATGGTCAAAGGTGAAAACTATCGAATTATTGCATAAAATAGCCACTGAAATGCTAGTAACGAGGTAGATTCTACGCTTCTCCGAATAAATCATTCAAACAATTGTAATTAATTTACGAAACCACTTTTCTCTGATTGAAATTTTACACCTTAGTGCGCCATCGAATTACACGCGACACTAATTCGATACCAGTCTACATCCAACAACTCCGAGTGCAAGACGTGCAGTCCAATCAAACCTAGTAACTATAAATAATACCAGACTGCCACTTTGTATATCTGGCGGCCTAGCGGTGCGGTACGCTTTCTCCCTTCTGGGCGAATGAAATGTACAAGTTGCAGGTTCGATCCCCATGACTCCACATAACTAAACATGACTTTAGTCAGTTGGTTCCAGGGTAACTCAGAAGCAAGAACCTCTATATCAATTCAAGTGCATATAATTATGAAACGGAAACAAGTCAGATAAGTGTTACCAGAGGAAACAGTATTCACAGAAGAATGAATCCGCTACCAGCTTCACGATATTTTTGTGAAAATTCATAATTTCTCAATATTCGTAAAGAATAAATTGTTGAAGTCTCCAGAAATACCAATATTAAACAGATGACCTTTTTTTGTTCTTATCAGCGCCTGAGTGGCTGAGCACATTCTACAGTCCGTTTGACTTTCCAGTGCGTAATTTTTCGATTCCAATTTCCGAACAACATCTATGTTTCCACACATTTTACGTCACATTTTCGAAATTTGGTGCAAAATTCTTTGCAGCAAAACAGCATCGTAAATCAATAATACACGTACAGCTAATCACATACCCGATGTTCAGAAATTTCACGAATAGTAGACAAGTTAGGATGCGCCATCTTGCATGAAGCTTCTGCCAAGTGTATTCCTGTCGATCATTTCTCGTTTCAGGTGTTCGTTTTGTTGACAACGTTCCGAGCATTCTTCGCACCTGGAAAGTACAGTGGAAAAAAAAAAAGATTGAAATATTTCTGTAAAATACGTAAAGCTCTTTTGCCGTACAGTAAAAGGCGATACGTATTTGACGGGTACGTGCTACAAGATTTATTGCGCAAGAAGATCGAAAGAAAAAGTGCATTATCAGAACATCGTCGAAAGCCAAGGAATTCGATTTTGATCGTACTTTTTAGATCTGATGACCTTGTGCCAACGAAATATTTTTGAATTCGTTAAATCGTTGGCGAAGGTAACGGTATGTATTCGCCATGGACGTACGAATAATTTAGCTTCAAGATTTTAAAAGACCATCAATAAGTATTATCATAAAATACTCGCCGGCCAAACGGAAAATTGGCTTATCATATAATACAATCGCAGTCGCAGGTATCAATATTGGATCAGTAAAAAGTTATCCACGTCATTTGCGCAATACATATTCTATGCAACTGTATGCAACATGGTCGTAAATATGAAAATACGAATGCACCGATGGCGTATTAGCAAAGGCGGAACCGCTGCAAAAACGTATGCTAAGTGCCCAGAGCTACATATTTATACAGTCGATTATATTAATTTGTAAGTCGAACAAATAAATTCGATTCAATGAGCGGGAAATCCGGGTAGCGAACAGATAGATAAACACTCGTCATAAAAAATATGATTAAGCTTAGCGTATTTTTCAAATTCTTCTCGTTTTATTAAAGAACTATAACTCTTTCCCAAGAACATACGCGAAGAAGAAACTGAATAAAAAAGTGGAGACCAAGTTGGTGAATCTTTTGCGAAGGCAGATAGATAAGTGAAGTTCCGACAGTAAAAGTGAGAGATAACAAACCTCTCATCCTTGATTTCTATAGACTGAAAGGATCGATTGCACGTTATAAGTCGTGCAGTTGAGGGAGACTGGCTTAATCATTTCTATAATTTATAAATTCGAACATATTTTCTATGCGAAAATCCAGCTTTGATGAGAAGACAATCTATGTATCTACTTATACGAAATTCGATGAGTACTCGTTGAAAATACTTTTTGCATATCCTCCGCATATTTTACTGGAATAAGAATTTTTCACATCGTTTGAAATTGATTATTAAAAGAGAGTTTTTTGCTTCTTAAAGTGTTTCACTAAGTTTTCATAATTAGCGGAGTTCGCTAAGCAAAATGCACAAAATGACAATACTGTCTTACACTAATGGTTTATTTGTAAGGGCAACCAGGACTAGATTTTTCTTTTCTTCATTTATAGAAAAATACATAAAAAAATTGAACAATGGGTTTTTAAGTTCTACTAAAATATCAATAACTATATCCGACGACTGGAATTGGGCTTATTTTTATATCAGTAGGCTGTAGCGAAATTGACTGGACTAACGAAATAATGACGCAAAAATCTCTGACAGAATTGTTCGAGGGGTGAAGGTCAGCAAATCGAAGAAATAAATATACCGAACAAAAAATACCAAACAATAATATTGTAAACAAAAATATCACATGCCATAAATCTCATACAACGATAATATATCCAATACTAAAAATACCGAACAATATTTATTACAATAATTTTGGCATAAAAATAACTACATAAAAAATCTAATAATACGTGAATATACATTCTAATGATGATAGTAAGTTTATTCTTAGGTATTACAATGTATTAAATAACATTACATAGGTCTATACGTACATAGAAAAAAATATTGAATAGTACTAAAATAGCATTAAGCAAATTTAAATTAATTACCTCCATACATATTAAAATGGAAAAAAAAATCATCTCATCTTACGCTCTACGCTCCCACTATACATCAAAAACATAAAAGAAATACCTTTTTTATTAAAAAAAAAAAAAAAAAAAAAACCTCACCCAACCTTCCACCATAAACAGAAGGCGTTAAAATACATACATACTTACTTATAGGTAATTAACATAAAATGGAACAGAAATTTTTTAAATAAGCTGATTTTGTGAAATGTGATTTTGGTTAAGAATATTTTCACTACGTGCTTAAGAATATTTTTATTAAGATACTTCGCATATTTTGAACGAAGTCCTTGCGGGAGAACCGATTCTAATTTGTGGATAACCTACCTACAATGATGTAAACTTTTTTTCTTCTTTCTGTTGAGCCCTGGGGAGCAAGGAGAAAGCAATGAAAATCTTGAGACCAAAAAAAAAAATATTAGTCTAAAAAGCTTGGGTAAAAAACTTGAATAAAAACTTGAAAATTAAAACGAAAAAATACAAGGTCATTGAGAAAAGAATTATATGGTAAAAATCCTCCTCTCTCTCGAACTAACACCACGATTAAAACAGGAAAATGTAAAACAGGTAAGTAGAATTCTTCAGATTATTATTCGACATAATCTAAATTCATAATTCCTAAGACTTCCATGAAGTAAGTTTGGACCGTAGATTCAGACGGCTCGAATTTTGAAACTACAGCTTGGTAACTCAACCAAAAAACGTATAACCACGACGGGGTGAAGGTCTGAGGAGGATTTGGGTTTTCCCAAAAAATTTGTGACCTCTCAAAATTTTTACAGAAAACAAAACGTTGACCCATTAAATTCTGGTACTATGACATGAAAACAATCTTTATTCTGGAAAAGCGAGAAATTGTCATCGCCGAAAAGCTCCTCTCTCATGACAGTAATTCTTCATTTCCCCCCTTCACTTTTACTGAGTCACTGCGAAAACCCCTTCGTCCCCCCCCCACCAATGAAGAGCTGGTTAATCCACCACAGTCGTTGTACATGTGCTTCGCCGTCTTAGACACGCCAGTCGACAACAAAGCAAATAGATTAAGCTGATTAAAATCATTGCCTACAGCACCGAAGAATAGCGTGCGCACACCAAGTCCAATTCCTGGGAATTAAATTCTCATTTTTTCCCCAATTTCAGTCCGTTATTTTTCGATTAACTTTTCAGTTACGTTTCTTGACACACGAAAAACACGCCAGAAACAGAAGGAGAAACAAACGTACGATAAGAGAGTCCCAAGAAATTTCCAGACTGCCGGCGTTTTTCTCCAGCCAAACATAAAAACTGTCTCGCAGAAGAAGGTGAATGAACTCAAAACTGTTTTATTTATTTCTTACTTCTTTTCTCTCTTCATTACCTACTTCGGTTCTCTTCATCTCACTCTTTCCGTCTTCCATTTTTAATCAAAACGTAAATTCGTTAATATATTTTGAAAGCGTTCCTTAACTGCGTGGTAGTCGTCACGGAGGGTTTGCTTTTAAATGCACTTCGACGGAGATACACTTTTAAACTTTTCACGAAATTCGGAGCCCCATAAGCGTCCTCCAACAGTTGGTAATCGATAACAGCAACTTGGTAAAATAGGAACAAAAAAGTAAATTAAAATCCAAAGTAAAAGTCGAATAGCTTGGGAAGAAAAACTACCTAACTACTGTGCAAGTTCAATGGTACTTTTTAGCACTGGAAACTTGCCGGAAAGAGAGAAACGAAAAGAAATAAAAGATTTTCCACTATCCTGTGTGAAAAATATTCGAATTCTCACCGACTGTCGACGTTATCGTTGAAGGCTAATTAAAATTTTTGAAATAGTAATTTGTGATATAACTGCAAACTGTAGGTGATTTTGATACGATCGTGAATTTTGAAAAACGAGCCGAAGTCGAGTGCTGCAAATCACACAAGTATCAATCACCAACTTTGCACACGAGTCACACGCTATTTTCTGCAAAATCGCTCCCTCTCCCCCAAAAAAAGGTAAATATTTGTTTGTTTCGGAGTTAAATAATAATGAATAATTTTACTTTTTTTTTTTTTTTTTTTTTTTTTAACAAAACAATTTTTACACCCTTCTTCAACTCCAGAAACAATTCCCCAAAAAATTTTTTTTAAACTAAATAATTAATTTAATAATTTTACTTTACTAAAACTAAAAAACTGAGAAAGTAGTTGAGCCGTGCAAGAAAATGATAGAGTTGAGTGAGGAAGTCTACTCGAAAGTGCAGATGTGCCCAACAATATTTTTTCGCATAATGTCGAAAGTTGCTTCTTTTTGTTCAGTTAGGGGGCATTAAAAAACGTATTTTTGGGTTGGATGTTGCAAAAAATAACTTTCAGTATCTTTTTATCGGAATAATTTACAATTACGATGACAAAACAATAATAATAATAATAATAATAATAATAATAATAATAATAATAATAATAATACAATAATAATAATAATAATAATAATAATAATAATAATAATAAAAATTTTGTGTGGTAAGCAGCGTAAGAAAAATAGGTTTTCAATTTAGCAAGTTGAAATAATAAGAACATAATAAGCCTAATAATTTAGCAGAATTCAATCAAAATTTAAAGGATTAATTAATGGCCTATTGACCTTTCCAATCGCTCCAGACCATGCACTCTGAAGCCAACTGCAACGAAATTCATTAGAATATAATACCTATTAAAGAAAACTAAAAACAATAGCTGTTCCAAATCTTGCGCCTATCGCTTGAGAATTACTCATTTTATTGCCTTTGAAGGGCAAAAAATCAACATAATCGAACAAACCAAACGTACGGTAGGGCCGATTCACACAAAACCAAATAGATTTTGTTCTTATCTGAATACAAATGCGTGTACTAAATTTCAGGACTATCAGATCTAAAGTTTGTCAGTAAATTTCAAATTCAAACAGCCGTCATTTTGATCCTAGTACACTTAAGCTTCTAGTTCTGGACAAGTTCTACTCAAAGTTAGTTCTCAATTCAATTTTACTATTTCAGTTCTATGTCAGTTCTTTAAGGAGCTAAAACAAAGAAAAAACAACGAAAATAGAGCTAAAACATTTTTGATAAGAAGAGCACCTGATGTAAAATGCGATCATATTTTAGCAATTTAGCAAGAAAACTTTTAATCAGAACTTACTCTTCAATTGGTTTAAGAAATTCGACAATGTTTGAGAAAGTTTTTTTTTTTTTTTTGGCTTCTACACTCGAATAGTTTCACACGTTTTTACATATTAAGCAGAGCTGTGTTCTTCATATCTTATCATTTTTTCAAGTATTTGGAAGAATCTGTTTTGATATTTCTGCGTTAACACTCGAATAGATACATACTCTGTTCATTTAGTGGCTTTATTCTTTTCTTTTTGGAGCCTGTTTGGGTTGATTTCAAAAATCATCAAGTTCCCCTGTAACAGGTTCAGATTCAGATGAATTCGAAATTCATTTGTATGAAATCGAGAAAGGCAACAAAACAATGGTACATCGTCCTTCGACATAAACCAATATTTTATGAATATAGAGGCAATAATATAACATTTGCACAAAATCAAAATTGTTTTTATTGTACGTTTTTATTTAATTCGGTCCATACGTATACAGGCTTGTTTTTTCACTCTGGCCCACTATTTTATAATAAGGTGCAAATAATTTAGATTACACAAATTCGAATTTTAAAGGGAAGCAGACGATGATGTTCTGTTGATTCTTGGAATAAAAATAATTTAGATTAAAAACGAGTTTTTAAAAAATACGCGTTTATAATTTGAAGAAGAAAATAACGGCGAAAGAGAAAATAAAATTTCTCTCTTTTTTTTCCGATACAAAAACTAACAAAAATTGGAAAAACAACTGATAAAAACGGATATAAGTGTATGTGTATGTTTGCGTGTGTCACAACGCGCGAAAGCAGCGCTGAAGTTGGTCATCCGGTGTACTTCAACAAATTGAGTGAGTAGAATAAAAGCGTATAAAAATAAAAGTACGTCCAAATTGGTTGCCTGAATCTTCATCGGGTGTAAGTCAACCAAATATACGGATACATTTTCTGTTGTTATCTCTAACCATACCCAAAAAACTTGAATAGTTTAAAAAAAACAAAACAAAACAGAAACAAAGAACCTACCTAGCTTTGAATAATTATAACAATAATGAATGTTACATATTTCAAGATCAACATGAAGCAAAGAGACAACTCAGCTCAAAGTCATATTTAGGTTTGTAGTGGCCCGAATCTCCTGTCTTGGGGAATTCCCCAATTAAAAAAAATAAAAAATTGTAAACCATTCAAATTTCCACAAAAATCTTTGATAAAAAATAGAAATAGAAAAGAATACAAGCAAAATTGTATTTTTTTCCACATTTCATTTTTATTCGTCTGTCACTTTATTCAGACTTGTTTTTATCAAGCGCCTGTCAAATTTAGAGGTTTCAAGCGTTTGGTCGTTGATTTGAGGCTCGATTCGATGAATGAAAAATCCATTTTAGAGCGTTTTTTGTTTGTTCACTCAGGAATGAGGTTCATATTCACAAACGTCACTTTAACCTTCCTTCACTTAAACTTCACTTAAAAATGACTTTTAACAACATTTTGTATTTAAGAGTGCGGTAACATTTTATTTTCACATTGGAAGTCTCATGAGAGATACAATGTTCCCACATTTTTAAGGACCTACGAAATTGTGCAAAAAACTTTTTTTAAATGAAGTTTGAGTGAAGGGAGCTTAAAGTGACGTTTGCGAATATGGGCCCGAATGTACTCTCAGAGACAGAATTTTCAGATATATCTGACCTTTCCTCCAACTCTGAGGCTATCATTTTGCTATACGAGCATACACACGCAGTGATGAGAATTCGTCTAGACCCGTTTTACAGATAGTATAAACATACTGCATAAATCGCGCATGACTTACACAAATTTTCATGAAACGTAAACATGTTTGCGGTGAGATGAGGAGATAAGAACAACCAATTACAGTTACACACAGACTTTTAGATTTGCTCTAGTGCGTTTCACAATCAGATAAGATGTGAAAATATAATGTAAAGTCTACCACACGCCATTTTTCCGCCACTACAAATTTTGTGAACTACATGAATGATGACAGCGGATGGCGTAGGTACAGTTCTACAATACTCACGCAGAGTTTATGGAATTTTATTAACCTCACAGAAGTGTGCAAACTTTTAACAGGCAGTTTTTCTGGTGTCGACATTCCTTTCACGCGCAGGTGCTTTCTGAACACTTCTAAGCACCGAAAACAATGCAAAAAATTAACAGAATGCACCTAAACGATAAAGTTCTTAGTACCTACATTGAAAATGATTGTTTTTTTCAAGATTTTTTTATGAGTATAACTTCTCGCACAGCATATTTAATTAGAAATTTTGAGAAATCAAATATTATAAAGAAGAAATTAAATTTTATTCAAGACTTCCTTTCTAAAATTTTCTTTAAATACAATTCTTTTTGTATGATAAAATTTCTCCAGATTTTTCATAATTTTTTGCCGAACTTTACGAAATTAAATAACCAGTTTGAGAAAAAAAATAAATAAAAAAAATAATCATTTATATTAAAAAATTCAATACCACTTTTCATATATTTATCAGCGTTTTTTGCAACACTCGCACATTTTAATTTTGAAAAAAAAAATAACTTCTTGCCCCAATGTGACGTCACATTCGGGATGTATCGGTGCTTTAATGGGAGACATTGTACAAGATTGTACAGGGCGTGTCTATCTAGTATATGGTTGAAGATTGAGATGCTCATATTTCTGTTCAATAAATTTTCGCTAACTTGGGACCTATCTTGATCGTTTTTTTCGTAATCAAAAACCCCTTCCTGCAAATTTTGATAATATTGTTGGTCTAGTTCTTTAGAACGTGGTTACATACATAAAGTTATTGCTCCTATTACAGTATAGGATAGGTAAGTATATATATATATGTGTGTGTGTGTGTGTGTGTGGACAAAGTGATTTCTTCTTATTTTGCTACTTATCGGACACTGAATGTAACATGTATAATATGTATACGATTTCAGTCATCTAGGATTTGTAACTTGAGCGAATGGTATGGGGGCGTGGCTCCCTTCTACCACGCTACTAATACTGAAAACTGGTGCTTTTTTTGAGCAAACAATTCCGTACACTATCACACAGATTTCTACATGTCTATATCGTAAATTGAAGTTTTTTTTTTTTTTGTTGCATCATCACGCTTCTCCAACTTGACAGATTTTCATAAAATTTTAACCTCATCTGCCTATCCTTAGATGGTTTCTGTCAAGTTTCATTTCAAAAGTTCTATTCTGAATTTCTGAGAGACGTAATTAAATTTGAAAGTTTCAGTTTGAAACCTGTTCTTTTTAAAGTTAGTAATTAATTCTGTCCAATGGTTTTTGTGTCTTTTTGCATACCTTCAATTTTCATTATTTTTTCTTTCTTGCATTCTTCACTGATTTTTCGCCAGTCTTTTATTTGCGTACCAAATTTCGTGACAATTGGACAAAACTTGCGACCTGTACTGCGGTTGATAAAAAATCGTGTACGTACATATTATGAATTTCAGCAAATAATGCTAAAATTTTCCAGCGATCATGAAACGAAAATCGTACTCATTCCCACTCCTAGTTCTTATTACCTGGTTAATTTTAATGAGTAATTTTTTTCTCGAAAATCTACTTGAATTCAAAATATTATGTAAAGAATTTGCCTTCGTAAACATTAAACTATATAGACATTCTAGTGATGAGTACTGTATTTAGTTTCAGATTGTTCATTGGCCCAAGCAAAATTGATTAGTTTTTTAGAAATTTGGCAGTGTTTAAGAAATTTTAATTTTCTAGAAGTTAGCATAAATTCTATCTTTGCTTCTCGATAAAACCAAGATCACATGTTTTTAGCATATTACTTAAGAGGTAATTATAAAAAAATTTTCCATATTAAGTTAAAAATTATTTATTTCCCCAACAGAAGTTGATAGTTAGTTCAACAGTTTGGCTCTGTGAAATTCTATTGCGATAAAAGTTAGTATGAATATATGCATATCAAAACATAACATTGCTCTTTATATAAAATCACGATGACATGTTTTTACCAGATTACTTAAGACTAATTAGTAAAAAATTTTCCGATCAAAATTAAAAATTATTTATTTTCCTAGCCAAATTAATTAATTCGCAGAAATTTGGCTCTGTTTGTGAAATTCCATTATGATAAAAGTCGGAATGAATATTTTCCATTGGCCTCATAACCTAATCCATCGGCTTATGATACATTGGCCTAAAAGAAAATTAATTAAAATTTCGGTAGTCTTAGAACCAAATGTGGAAGGTTGCAAAGGGAGTGTTCAATTTCACCGGCGATATGGAATTAGTATAAATAGCCCCCTTTTCATAAGGTTTTACATAATATTTAATTCACCACTGTATAGTAGAATTCAGACTTAATGGCTCATAACTGGATAGCGAACCAACTCGAAAACAAAAGTCAAGTATTGGGGCATACGACTTGTTGCCCCTCACCAGAGTGCCTCTGCAACCCCTCACCTTGCCTTTAAAATATTTAGGTCCAAAATAATGACGGCATTACACCTTCCAGGAATCCCCCTCCACTGACTCCCAACAGGGGGACCCCAGAGCTCTTTGTTCGCCTATTTCCATCATCAGAACGCCTCTAAAATTCCTCACTCTGCCTCTAAAATTTTTAAATCCATAATTCTAGGATCCAAGGAGGAAGCAGCGTACCTGGTAGTATAAAGTCATAATAACAATTCGCTGATGAAACCTGAGATCGATGTATTCTGAACAATTTTTGAGGATGGAACATCTGAACACTCAAGCCCAAATTTGGGATTGGGAATTGAGATATATGTGGAAGGATGTGGGGACTCACTGGTATGAGGTAAAGGGGCTCGGACCCCTCAACGACAGTCGCCGCCCCAAACGGAAGGCAAATAATCGTCCTTGTGACGTTAAACACACAAAACTCGTTCGATCGTAATTACCTGTATGTACTTGCAGGTAATGTACGAGTACCGAATCGTGACACAATAAGATGATGTCACGATTCGTACACGAACCGGCCAGCCATCTCTTATCTCGATAGGGGATGATGCAACCTGGCTGTTCTCACCAACGTACGTATTCTCTTACATACGTGTGTTTGTGTGCGTGTAAATAAGCCGTATATAAACCACCCGAACCGGCTCTAAAATTGTCAGTGTTTGCCTTGGTTTTGGCTTACCCGTACTTGTGTACAAAGTGGCTGAACACGCTTAAATTCTGTTGAATTTCCTTCTGGTGAGAATATCTCTCACAACAAGGTATTCCACAGTGGTGACCTCGACGTGATTTTTGGCTACGTTGTGAGGTGTCTTGAGGGGCGTTGCGCTATTACAAAAATTTGGTGCGGTGCGCTGGCGAGAAACTCGCTTGCTTGGCAAATAAAATTTTTTTGCAGACTAAGACACCTTTTAGGTTGTCGAAGTAGAGTCTGCTGAAGTGGGAATTCATACCCCTCTCTTTGAAATATACAAACAAGGAGAAACAAGACAGTAGACCTGGAGGAAGAAGGTTGGACTCATCCCCCAACCTCCCTGACTTCGACTCAACACTCTACAAATTTAGCAAATCTGGAAGAAGGCCCTCAACACCCAGAATTAGCACAACTGGGAACTGCAATAAATAAAGAACAACTAGCAGTTAAAACGTTGAGAAGTGGTCGAACTTTAAGCCAAAGTTCTGACCTGAAAACATTTGTCCTACAAACACAGGAGCCAGTGTTTTCAACCAGCAAGGAAGGAAGTAGTTCTGTGGAATACGCTTGTCATTAGAAAGACATAGCAATGGTCCCACCACCAACCAAAAACCCACAACCATCGCAGGGAGGAAGTAGTCAGCCACAGCTGACACCTGAAGTCTTGGCACAGATTATGCAATTTTTGCAATTGCAGCCAGGGCACAACCCCAACTTCTACAGACGGAGGATAGAGATCCGGGAATTTCTGCCCAATGAGGTAGACTTATGGTTGACTCTATTAGAAGGCAGGTTCAAGACCGAGAACATAACTCTGAACCAGCGGTATCTACACATCTGTGGAGGCATGCCCCCACAGATAATCCGCCACATTCCAGACATCATGGAATGCCCTTCGACAGAAGATGATAAATATGCCTGGTTTGTCAAGAAGATCAAAAATGTATTTGGAAAAACAAAGAACAAAATTATTGATGATGTGATGGGTGGTATGAAGATGGGGGATGACAAACCCTCAATCTTCATGGCAAAATTGAGGCAGAAGGCAGATAACATAGTAGCCCCTTCTGTCACAGGCAATCAATTTTGCAAACAACTTCCCCAAAGTGTTGTGCAATGCCTAGCCACCGTAGGTTTGACCGTGATAAACACATCCGCAGACTTGGACTTCCTTGCGAAATCCGCAAATAATGCACTCGAATACACCAGGTCAAAGCCCGTGGTCAGTGCAGTATCTGCAGAGACTGGAGAGATCGCTCAACTTCGAGCTCAAATAGCTCAGTTGACTGATGAAGTAAAAAGGAACAAAGGCCAAAGCTCCACAAAATCCAATAGTAGCTGGCAACAAAGATCTAAAAGTACAAGCAACAACAACAACAGTGGCAATAGCAAAGGACGACAGTCCCGGTCCAGAGACCGCAGATCTAGTTCCAGTAACAGGGGTCAGAGTTCAACTCCCCCAAGAACATCATCTCCCAAAAACCAGTCTCAAAATTGGGATGATAAAAGTTGCTTTTTTCACAACCGGTTTGGCACAGAAGCCACCAAATGCAACAACGGGTGCAAATGGTGGGTAAATCCTACAACAAGGAAGCGTCAAACTAGAACAAGGGGCCATCTATGAGGCCAAAGACCCCTTGGAAAAACACTCATAAACCTGCAAGTCCCCCCAGGCCTGTGTGATTTGATAATTTTTGCGGCGCAAAAACTGGGAGGAGTAGCTTTAGGGACTCACTGGTATGAGGTAAAGGGGCTCGGACCCCTCAATGACAGTTGCCGCCCCAAAAGGCAGGCAAATAATCGTCCTTGTGACGTTAAACAAACAAAACTCGTTCAATCGTAATTACCTGTATGTACTTGTAGGTAATGTACGAGTACCAAATCGTGACACAATAAGATGATGTCACAATTCGTACACGAACCAGCCAGCCATCTCTTATCTCAATAGGGGATGATGCGACCTGGCCGTTCTCACCAACGTACGTATTCTCTTACATACGTGTGTTTGTGTGCGTGTAAATAAGCCATATATAAACCACCCAAACCGGCTCTAAAATCGCTAGTGTTTGCCTTGGTTTTGGCTTACCTGTACTTGTGTACAAAGTGGCTGAGCACGCTTAAATTCTGTTGAATTTCCTTCTGGTGAGAATATCGATCACGACAAGGTATTCCACAAAGGATAATGGTGGATAAGGCACTACAAGCCGAAGCGTCAGCTTTTTCATTCCCCAAGATCTCACAGTGGCTTGGAACATGAATGAAAATTATTTAAATTTTTGAATTACGGGAAAAATTGAGGATCATTTTCAGGAGCCAAGCAAAGCGATGTTGTTAGGGAGGTTACGAGTCAGTGCAATAGAGGAGTGATTCTGAAAGGAATAAATATATTTTGATTAGCAATTTTTTAAGTGAAGTGGTGATGGTTGACAAAGTTATCACAATTTTGGTTTGTGTGGATCGTGATCCTCTATCACCTCTACCAGCTTATCTAAATAGGTAGATGGATGGTAGAGTAAGTATTGGGCAAGGTTGACTTGCTATGTCATTAAAGATGGCTCAACTCCAATGGTGCCACCAGCACTGAAGTTGTTGGTAGTGACTTTGCACATGCGTGTTTTTCAGACTAAGTTTAGATAGAAGTTAGGCCAGTACTGGGTTATCTTCTGCTGTTTGTTCTTAGCTCTAGTGGTGCTAAGAACTTTATAGGTTTACTTACTATTTTTGAAGTTGTTAGCCTAACATCTGTATGGCATAGGAGGTCATTGCAAGATGTGAAACTGACCCACTGCGTGCGAGTAGCTCTCTTGAGAATTTTCTAATGGCTCTGAGGTGATGATGGAAAATTTTCTTAAGGCTTATTAGAGTGTTGAATTTGTTTATATCTATGTTGAAAGGTGTATTCATTGGTTCATTTAGGAAGCTTACATAAGGTATATTTTCCATTGGATCTATCCTTATTTTGGTGGATAGATCTAATGTTTGCTGTGAGCTTATTTGTTCATGAAGTTGAGGTGGAATTGAATATTCTTGATCCATATCTTGTGTTTGTTTGTCATTTTAATTTTACTTCACAAATATAATTTATCAAGCTCATAGTAAATTTAGGGATAGAGATCTTGAGGGATTTGAGTTGTCTGTTTAATTTGGCAAATCTATGACTGTCAAATATAGGATCTGTTGAAGAGGGTATCATTTTTGACAATTTGTCAGAAATGTTTAAAGATTCCTTCAGGGTGAAGAAGACTGGTATAGTTTTCTCTTCCTCTGATAAATCTGGCAGAGACTGAATTATGTGTAAATCAGTTTGTGGCCATGATTGTGGGTGAAGACTTTGCCATTCTGAACCTGTCCACCAATTGGTGCTGAATAAGTCATCTCCCAATGCTCCTCTAGAGCTGACATCCACTGGGTTATCAGCTGTTGGAACATAGCAAAATTGTAGATTGGGGACACTTTTAATTTCATTAACCCTATTTAAGACAAATTGTGTCAACACTCTGCATTCTAATAGCCATGTCACGACATATTTGCTGTTGTACCATAAGTAGGTCAGAATGTCTTCTAAATCAAGGAGTTTTCTTATGTTTTTTATTCCTCTAGCTCCAATCAATGCTGCTAACAATTCTAATTTTGGAATTATTACCATTTTCATTGGAGCTATTCTTGATTTTCCTATGATGAACCTGGCAATTGTTATGTTGCTATTAGGGTTATGTAAGTGTAAGAACGTTACCATAGAGAAAGCAATTTTTGAGGCATCTACAATTATATGTAGTTGGGCTTCATTTGGGTTATAGGTACCCAAATAAATTAGACATGGTAGGCGATAAGTTGTGCACTGGGATAAATCTTCTATCAATTTTGTTGCTATTGGTTGAAGTGACAGAGGTAAAGATTCATCTCATTTGTAATTATTGTTTCAGAGCTGTTTTATAAATGCCCTAGAAGGAATGAATGCTGTGGCAAACCAACCATAAGGGTTGAAAAATTGAGAGATTGTTCTTAGGAACATCCTCTTTGACCAGTTCTGTACTTGGTCTTTCAACTTGGTTGGAATAAGAAAGAGTATGCCTTTATCCATATCCCATGAAAGTCCAAGCACTTTTATTGAGGCTTAGTCAAGGAGTGTTTTGGGGGCAAAGACATCTCTTCATGGGATGCAGTGCGTACCCCATTGTGACAACTCCAAGGAGATGTCACCAATAAACTTATTGGATTGATCATGTAGCTGTTTTGCATTTTTGTATGTAGGAAATGACATTACTAAATTGTCTACATACATATTTTTTGTAAAATTCTGGGTTCACCTGTTGGAAATGATGAGACAGAATGGCTGCCAAAAAGAATGGCGCGGTCACAATTCCAAAAAGGATGCATTGAAATTGGAAGATTATCAAGTTATCTCTAGTTAATGGTTTTGATGAGTATTTCACCTATAAAAACCTGGTTATATTTCTGTCATTGGGATGCAACCCTATTTGATGGAAGGTTTTTTTGATATCGGCTATGATGACATATTATTCTCTTTATGGAAGGAAAAAAGTATTTGGAGTAAATTTGGTAAACAATTTTCTCCTTTCAACATACAGTCGATTGAATGCTTTGACTGCTTTGTTTTTACTGGCCCGTCAAATACTACCCTGATTAGTGTGCTTTTTGTTAGATCATGGGTGTAGCTCATGACAAGTGGAAGAGCAAAAAACAAAAAGGTCACCACCTCTCTGAATTTTTATAATAGCTTGACCATGGGAGTGTCACACCCCTCACTCCCCCACTCTCGAGGTCCCTGATCATTTTATAAATATAAATTATGTTTAGAGAAGAATGGAGAGATGGGTTGTAATGTGCACAAAGAATTAGAATAGGTACGTATATAATGTATGAAGATTGAAGCGGATTCAATTGAATGTTGAATACCTACAACATGGAGATATGAAAAACATTCCATGAGAACTGAAGTGTGAAAATTTCGGATTCTTTGGTAGAGAGGGAAATATGAATGAGGAAGAAACAGATGTTTCATCTTTGCGTCGTCGATTAGTTTCAAAAATTAATGAGAAAATTCGTATTAAATTACAAATCAAACAAATGATGGAAAGGACTTTTAGATGACAAAATGGGTGGAATACCGTAGTTGGTTATAAAAATTTATTCTTTATGTTTACATGAAGACATCCCGCAAGTTGAATTTAGCCATGACCCGTGTCCTGCTTAAACATTAGATTAGAGAGCTATCCATCAATTTTCCACTGAATTTTCTTTTATAACTGAGAAACCTTTCAGTAATGTAAAATCAACAGCATTAGAATAGGGACTTTCACACTGTGACAGAGTGTTCGTTCATACACAGTTAAATTAACATTGGAGTCATTTATGATTGTGAAAATAACCTACATTAGAACTGGGGTTTGCTCAAAAATTCATGTGTGAACTTGATACAATTTAAGAAAGACCCAAAATAAAATATAACAGTCAAGTCTCGACTGTTCTCAAAAAGTCATTTTTCACATTTTTCAACGACTAAATTACTCCACTAACCACGTATTTTGCATTTAAAATAGTTTCATTCGCTTAATACGAGTAGATAAATGGTTCCTTCACTGCTAACCTCCATCCATCTTCTTCCATCTCAGTAAAAAAATTGAAAATCTAATTCTACATCTAAAAAAAATTCATCCCCATTTCACTAGAGAAAAAAATCATTTTTTTGTTGGCATTTGTTACTTCGTCCCGTGGCAAAAGGCGCCAGACATCTGGTATAAAAACTGCTGGCCTGTCGGGTTTCATTAAGTATGAAAAGATTTACGAATAAAGTTTGATGCTTTTTTGTTTTTACTCAGTTTGCTGGCAAACGGGGTATTAAAATTCACCTCGCAAAAGGTTTAGGGGTGGGAATAGTGCAAATTATCCATTTCATGAAAAAAGAAAACGATTAATACCATTTTCCCATTTTTCCATGATTTTTTATATATATAGGTATATATTATGAATTGCCCAAAATTTATGTTTATGGTTTTGAGAAAATTGCAAAAGGAATAGGGCTGAAGTGTTCGCGAAAGGTAGTCATTATAATTATAGGTTGCCTATTGGTTCAGTAGTTTCCGAGAAAACTGAAGAACACAAAATTCCCAGAAAAGGGGTTTTTTCATGATTTTGAGAAAACTACAAAAGGGATTAGGCTGAAATTTTTAAGATACATTGCTGTTATATACGTGCAAAATTTGTAGAAGTTTGGTGCCTATTTGTACAGTGCTTTTTACGAAAACTGGAAAGGAAAAAATTACTGGAGAAAATTTCGAGTTCACCGTTTTGAAAAAACTAAGAAAGAGATAGGACTGAAATGTTCACGAAAAGAAGTCCTTATATAGGACCAGGTTTGATAGGAGTTTGAGGCTTATTGGTTCAGTAGTTCCCAATAAAATGAAGAAAAACATTTTTTTGGAAAAGTGGTTTTTTCAAGATTTTGTGGAAACTACGAAAATAATAGAATTTGAATTTTCACGATAAATTTTCCTTATGAAGATGCGAGTCTGATTCGTGCTTATTAGTTCAGTAGTTTCTGAGAAAACTGAAAAAAATTTTTTTTGGAAAAATGGTTTTTTCTGGATTTTAAGGAAACTAGAAATTTAGTCCTTACGTTGGACCAAGTCTGATAGAAATTAGGTGCTCATTGATTCAGTAGTTCCCGAGAAAAATGTAAAAAAAAATTACTGGACAAAAGCAAGTCGCCTGTGTTGCTTGAAGTATCTTTTTCGTTTTTACGGTGCAACGGATTACGAGCTTCTTTTCTGTGTTGCATTTATTTAGGTTATAAGTTATATTTTTAAATGGACATGAAAATTGGCAAACTGAGTTTTTTTACGACGCACTGCTACCTATAGTTTTTTTTTTATATTAAAATATAAACAAAATCGAGGCAAACAAGTCAACAAACTGCAACTATTCTGTTTTTATAAATAAAAAAAAACAGTTTCGTGCTTTTCAAACAACTTATAATTTTTATTATTTCCAAATGACCTCTACTGAGGATCATGCGAAAAATTTTTGATAATTTTTGTTTTAGGTGGACGGTTACGTTTCTAATGGTCACGAAAATTCATCTAACTACTTCAATTGCGAACTAATACACGTGTTTATTTCTTATTAAAATTCTGAAGGAGACTCTTTTTTTTAAGAACTACCTTCACGACTTACAGACACATGAGAGAAGAAAAAAAATGCAGGCACTAACCCAACTAACGCAACAAAATGTGACGTAGTTCTTGTACAAAAATCTGGGGGCGCTAAAATCGCGTTTGATTTTTCTCCATTATCACTTATGAACGTGCTCGTTTTTTCAATACAAGTTTTGCATTTATAACCACCACTATGGCGTCATAGCAGCGACATGCACCTTCATGCCGAGTACTCCGTGTTCCAATCGCATCAGGGATGGAAACTTTTTAGTATTTTTTTTTTCAAATATATTATAGAACCGTGGTTTTTTAAAACTCGTTTTTAACCTGAACTTATTTAAAAGTTCATTCATTGTGTTTTTTTGTTTCTTTTAATTAAATTATCAGTACTTAACTCGTACATGTATATACACACGCGATGCCTGAATCTGAAAAATAAAATTTTCAAACACGAGTGAAATGAGTGAATGCACGACAAAACAGTGATGAAAAAAAAAAAAAACACAAATCCTGGTGAAAAATAAACGGAATGACCGAAACAGAAAAAAAAACATCATTTTCGGTGAAAGACGATAACGGTACTCTTTTAAATCTGGTGTTTTTCCGTCACATTTTTCAAATATACCTTACAAAGATAAATTTTCCACTCATGTACTTCCGAATTTCGAATCACGCTTAAGTACTTCAGGTGATGTGAAGAATCACAGAAAGGACATCTCAAATGGAGCTTCCGTTCGTCGAGTGCGTCGAGCATAATATCAATTTTCCATCAAAAAGGATAAACGGAGAGAATTTTAGCTTCCTACATCGAAGAGATTGCAGGAATCGTCATGAATAACGGAGCTTGCTGAGCAAAAATGAACTTTTTAAACGATAAATTAGTTTTTAAATCGAAAAAATATTCAGGAAACAAAATATTATTGTACGAAAATCGAGATAATACAAATCGGTACCTATGAACAACCTATGCCGTCTGGAATTTTAAAATGAGCGACTTTTTCTACTTGAATTTTTATTATAGAAACTCATCAAGGCGCTTGTTTGACTGAGCCGCAAGTTCTAAAATCACTTTTTAGTTTCTCCCAGTATTCCACTGAAACACGAGAATTGCTCGAATTACTTTGGCTTCAAGAACGACAATCCATATCTACCCCAGAATTCATTAGACAAACTGTACAAGTAAGGCTATAAGTCAATCGAGAGGGAAAATGTGGGTTAATATAGGTATTAATAAAAATGACAGAAACTGTAGACTAACGAGTCTAACCGACTTATCATGTAAATAATGAAATGAGCTCCAAGGCAGGGCAAGACACCTTAAAAACACTGACATTAAACTGATAGGCCGAATACAGAGTACTGTCCTCGAAATGCTTTGTGATGTAAAGACATAAAATATTAAATAACAATACTATTGGAGACACTGGAGATCTAGGTGCCAGATAATACTAAATATTCACCTTATTCACCCTTGTAGCTGACATTAAAATTTGGAGAAATTCTTAAATTAAATTGAGGGTTTGACAGTCTCATTTACTCCCCTATGGGAAGATACCATCCTTTGCCTGGTCAAACCCCTGTATTGGAACACATCTGGTAAACTCATTTTTCCACCAGAATCACTTTTGGATAAAACTTCTTAGAGTGCACATTTCTTCAGTTAAAGCATCCAACCTTTGGATTGATCTTCTTAATGAACATACCTCTTTAGTAGAAAAACGTTTTTTATTTCTTTTGCCTAAGTTTCTAGGACTGGACTTGGAATAATTCTGTATATTTTTCTTACTTCGATATTTCAGTTTAACATTGAAATATTATTATTATTTGTTTTCAGACTGAATTAGAGTCCATTTAAGTGAATTGAGTAAATTTAAAGTCATTATTGTGAGTTTTATTTTTTTTTCTAAAAATAAAATTCTACGTTTTGAAATAAATTTGATATGCTAATTTATTATCAAAACAAATTCCCTTGGCTGAGATCAATCTCAGATCTAACTGATCAAACTCTACCCAAGGCGAGAACCACTGCTCATGGCCTATAACATCACTTTCAAAATTTGAAAAAAATTTTAATAATAAATATGCGATAGCGGGTTCCATAGACGTTAAATTTCCATATTTTCTGAATTTTCAAAGGTGACGAGCAAAACAAAAAAGGTCATTAAATAATTTTTTTACCCCCTTGAAGAAATCCTGGCTACGCCCCCAAACCCAAATTAATTTTTTTATAACTATCACAACAATATCGAGCCGATGAAAATAAATGGCGTCATAATCATATGTACGGAGCCAGTTGAAATTTCTCCGCAAACGCCTAATCAGCAACTTAAACAAACTTAATAAGGTACTGGACATGTATCTTAGAAATTATCAAAATTAATTGGACAAATAATCTAGAACTTGTGTATTAAGAATCTGAAAAAAAAATTAAAATATTAAATACAAGAGGAGATATAAGACATCAATGTTGCGCTCCAATAAAAATAGTACCTTGATGCGCACCCTGTAGTTGTGACGTAATAAAATTGACGTTTTCATTTGTGTTATCAGAACTTCACGTTATTATCCATTAAACTTAAAGAAAAAACTGATTGAAAATAGCTTTGAGTTCATTTTTTTTTGTTTCTGCATTTTAATTTTAAATGTTTTACTTATTCAGTTGTCAATTGTCATAATAATGAGTAATTTTGTGAAAGCTGATGATTGTAATTTGCCTACCTTGGATTTGGTAATGATTATTACTTTCTTCAAGAAGAATGAAGATTTTACAAGTGGATGGAAAACTGTAGGGTAAGTTTAAAATTCATGATTTCATAATCCTAATTAACTTATTGTAAGAACTCTAGTTCCAGTACCTTTTTATTACTAACTATGAGAACAATTTTGGTAAAATTACTTTTCAGTTCAATGAGAGCATCATACACAGTATGTCGGAAAAGTTCCCGAACTTTTGAAATAAAAAGTTGAAAATTACGTCTAAAGAAATTTATTCCAGTTAACTTTCAACATAGTCCCCTTCCCTAGATATACACTCATTTGAGCGCTCCAAGAGTGATTCGAAGGCTCTGTGGTACTCCTCTGAAGTTATCTCTGTGAGACGCTTGGTGCAAGCCGCTTGAATGCTCGGTACATCTTCAAAAATCGTCCTTTCAAGGCCATTTTTAGCTTGGGAAATAGAAAAAAGTTGGCTGGAGCCAGATCTGGCGAGTATGGGGCGTGATTGATGCGTGGGATCTGATTTTCGGCGAGATAACGCTTCACAATGTTTGAAGAATGGGCAGGCGCATTATCATCCAGCAAACTCCACGATCCTGGTTCCTTGTACTCTGGCCTAATGCGATTAATCCGGCGCTTCAGACGTTTTAGTACCTCTACATAATACACAGTATTCACGGTGGTGTTTGGGGGTACAAATTCTTTGTGTATTAGGCCTTTGGAGTCGAAGTAAGCGATGAGCATCGTCTTTACCCATGATTTTTGTTGGCGCACTTTTTGAGGCCTTGCACGGCCCGTACTGAGCCAAGCAGATGACTGGCGCTTCGTGGAAGGATCGTACTGAAAACATCAAATCTCGTCTCCAGTCACAATTGAGGTTAAAAAGCCCGGAGTGGTGTCACAAGTCTCGATAAAATCTTGACAACATTCAATGCGAGTTTGTTTCTTCTCTGGTGTGAGAAAGTGCGGAACAAATCAAGAGCAGACCTTCCTACGGTTCATTTTTTCTTTTAAAATCAAAGCCACGCTATCATTGCTTACATTTAGTTTGTCTGCCAACATTCTAAGAGACATGTGGCAATCCTGCTTCAGTAGCGTGCACACACGAGCCTCGTGTTGATGGTCGCCCACTCCTTTTGTCATCTTCTAACGACTCTCTACCCTCCTTAAACCGACTGAAACAGTTGTACACGACACTACACCTTCACCATAAGCTAAATCAATCATTTTTCTCGTTTCCGTAAAAGTTTTTTTAAGTTTATAACAGAATTTAATTGCGGCACGATGTTCAAATTTCTCATCCATTGTAGAGCTTGCACCGAGATAATAAAAACACATTCACTCAAACATGTCTATCTCCACAACTAATGAACGGATATTGGTGAAAAAAATTCTCAGACACTCTAGAGGGACGTAGCAACATAATACCGGTGTCGGCCAAGAGGTGGCGCCACTCTTACAAACGCTACACAATAAGTTCGGGAACTTTTCCGACATACTGTGTATGTGGATGCAACTATCAACTGGGTTGAAGTGAACCAAAAAGATAACATGGGATGCATTGTAAGCAAAATATGTCCCAAACACAATGTTTGAAGTACCTACTATAAAGTAGAATGCCAGATAAATGAGGAAAATGAAAAACTTGTTGGAGCTAAATGTAGCGGATGTGCTGCTTCTGAAGGTGTGTATTATAAGGGCCAGTTGCATAAACCCTAGTTGAACTTCAGTCACCAGTTAAAATTAATTTTCAGTTTTTACCTTCCTCAAAGTGTAACTGTATAAATTGAAATAAATTGAAAATTGACATAAGGGATGTACTAACAGTTTCATGGAAACTGTAGGTATGGTAAGTACATCTTCATGTTCCACTATTTCATTTTCCTCGTTCCTTTTAAAACAGTGATAGATTTTAGAAAATAAAACTTTATTCATACTGTAGTTTCCTGCCAGCCTAGGGATTAGAACTGTCGACCAATAGGAACACCTACCTTGATCACCTCCATCACCAAAATATGGCAACCGTATACACTCGGTCACAGCGCCGGGTGATGGTGATGAGAGTATACTCCACCAATATATGTTGCCACACTACTCCCCCCTAGTACAGAAGTGCGCAGTACGAGTCAATGGAGGTGGAACTACTAATGGAAGGGTAGGTGTGTGTAAGGGAGCAGTGGATGCCCTTCCACAATACATCCCCGCATTGCACCTTGTACACGCAACCGCTTCACCATTAGTGTACTCAATGCCATCACATTGTGAGGTGGAGAGCAGGTGAACTAGCGGGCTGACATGTTCTTCCGAGAGATGGCGCCGTTCACCATCTCCCAGATCACGTCGAGGTTACCAATATAGGTTTCCTGCCAGCCCAAGGATTAGAACTGTCAACTGACAGGAATACCTACCTCAATCGTCACCATCACCAAAATACAGAAATCATATACACTTGGTCATGGCACCGGGTGATGGTGACGAGAGTATATTCCGCCAAAATGTGTCGCCATACATGATATGAAAAAGTAGTATTCCTCCCATATAATTAAAGTTATCGTGAGAAATTATGAGAGAACTGTACGACATAGGTGGCTGAAATTTTTCACAGATGTGGAGGCATATTAGTAGAAGATTCTTTGAAAATTTGGTTGAAATAATACGTTAGGTTCATGAGATATCACTAAAAATTGGTTTTGGTTATGAGAAAATTATATGAAATCAATCTAGTAGTGGAATTTCAGCAATTTTTTGAGAACCAAACAAACAATTTCAGCCAAATTTTCAGAGAATCTTTAACTAACATGAATCTATGTCTCTGCAAAATTTCAGCCACCTATATCCAACAGTTCCTTCACAATTCTTCTCAATAACTTCAATTATATGGTAAGAATATTACTTTTTTACAGCATGAATAAACTGAGGATACTCACCTTATAATGTACAATCAATAAACTACATTATTTTATGAATAGAAAAAAAAAATTCAAAAACTCATGAAATAGTATTTCTTTATAGGTACCTTTTAGATTTACAACTGATTCTTTAATTATTAATTAACATCATTCATTTCTGCTGTAATCATTAATCATTAAAATTTGGCTCCATTGCACCAAATACAAATCTTGTTTAATAAATTTATAACTTTATTTTTGGCTTTAGAAAATAAGAAATGTTGTTCCTAGAATGTTACTGGAAAAAACCAACCTTGAGTAGAGTTAGTTCCGATTGTGCTACACCCTTGAGGATTTTTGAAAGATTTCTAAAAATTCAGTTCCTGATTGTAGTGCTGTTGTTGATATATTTATATCTAATTTACCTTTAAATGCTAATGTGTTATTTGCTGAATAATTTTTGTACAGCAAAGGTAGATTTAAAAGTTTAAATATGCATCAAATGGCGTTTGAATCAAGAAAAGCTACATCAGAGCAGTTTGTGGCATTTTTACAAAGTAATGTGACTCAAGTTCTATGTGAAGAAGCTTGTGAAATGACAACTGATCAGAGCAATAATCCACTGTGGCATACTTTGCAATATGGTCGAGTTACTGCTTCTGTTCTGTATGAAGTAACTCGTGCAACCAACAATAAAACACTGGAAACTAAAATTTTAGGTGTTTCAAAAGTACCATTGAATGATGCTCTCAAATGAGGTAGAGATCTCAAACCACAGGTACAAGAGGAAGTTAAAAAACAACTGTGCATTAATTTAAAAAAAATAGATTTCCTAGTAGATGAGAAAATGCCCCATTTTGGTGCATCACCTGATGGTATTTCCTATGACTCAATTTTAGAAATTATGTGTCCATTTAAGGAATCTAGTATTGAAAACTGTATCAAAAATGGTGAAATAACTTTCAAAGTAAGAGCTCAAATGCAGTTACAGATAAAAATATTTGGAAAATCAAAGGGGTTATTAGCTGTTGCTGACCTTAAATTTGAAACTAATAAAAAAATTATTTTTATTAACGATATACTTGATAAAGAATATGTGGACAAACTAATTCTAAGTGCTCATAATTATTGATCGAATAATATTTATCATTCTTTAGTGCAACATTGAATTATGTTTTTTTTTTACATTCATTATCGATTTTTCATAATTTTTTTACATATTGGTTAATATTTATCCATTCATTTTTTTGTTGTTACTTCTTTCTTATACATACTTCTAAGTATCAGGAGGTTGCAAATTAACAATACCACAAGCAATAATGATACAATCATCCAGATATTTTATCAATTTAGAATGAACGCAACTGTGTAATGAAAGGAAGTGAAATTCACAAATCCGTCTAATGACCCTTTTGATATGGATTCTCAAACTTGCCACTTGCCTAGTCAGATGTACTTCAGATTTTGTCATTTTTATGCCACTTTTGACACTTGGAGGACACACAAGTGTGCATCCTTTTTGTTGCAAAATAGAGTCCATACCTTTAAATTCTCTATCAGCCATTATATAAAAATTATGCCTAATTGGAAGTTGGTCTAAAAATCCGCTTTTTTTAACTATTTCAATATCTGACGTCCTCCCTCCAAAACCTTTCGATACAAATATAATCAACCTATTTGGTGTGGAAACAACTAAATACTTCATTGTATTTGCATTTTTATATGAAGACCAAGTCAGAGCTTGTAAAACCGGATTTGTAGGCTTCTGAATTTCAATTTCTAGACAATCCATAATTACTTGCACATTGCTAGAATTTAGATGGAATGCTATTAGCAAAACATATTTTATTTGCTCTGCTGATGGCCACATTATGAAGTGTTTCATAGTTTCACTCAACACTGATATACAATTGAAAAAAATACACCTTGTTGTACGTTTTGACATGTCAAAATGATGTGCCAAATCAGAAAAGGTGTAATTTTTACGAATTTTTATAAGAGCATAAATAATATTTTGCCAAATTATGCCTGTAATATTGCTAATTACATCAATTAAATGTATGCACTCTAGTGGAATTCCTGTGTATTCCTTTGAATATTGAATACAATATTCCTTTTTTTTTCATTTGCTAATAATCAGTGTGAGTCGATAGAACTGTAGCTGACAGCAGAGATTGATGATACCTCAGAATTCTGAGACAGGCCAGTACATTCAGAAGATGATTCTATTATTTCTATCTCTGGTTCATATTCATAATAAAGAAAATCACTTCCTGCTATGATATTTGAATTTGTTGGCATCAAATTAGCACATACTTTTTTAGCTAAATCACATTGAATACTTTTACTTCTGTAATGTGGCCTTATATCAAACTGAGTCGTTTTATCTGCTGAAATATGGTTCGTACTTAGGCACTAGCATGGGAAATGGAGCTTCATCTGCAGAATCATAAAAGATAATAAAATAGTAGGAACCACCAAGTAAAGTAGCGCGTATAAATGATGAAAAACTTATTATACCTTCAGTAATTAAACTAAATTCAGCTGTCATGGTTGGAGGAGTTAAGCATTCGTTAACAGTAATATTCTTCTGTCTCCTCCCAGAGAATAACATTCACGAGTTTCAAGAACTTAATTAGGTTGGCATTTGAAAATACTAGGAACTGCATCTAACCTTAAACTATATGCAAACTTTCCATATGAGTATTTGAATGCAACATAATTTTTCAAATCTTCTTTTAGCTGAAGAATAATGACAATAACGTAGCTAGTAATAAGACTGTGTCAGATAGATAGCAATGTATGAATCACGTATGTAGTTATAAATTACTGGGTTACTCACATTAAAATAATCTTCACAAACATGAAATCTTGTATTTGGAGACAAATCCGAAACTTTCCTTCTCATTGCCAATAACCAGTTTTGTCTCATTTGTGGATTGATGGGTGATGTAAAAAAGTATTTTTCTGGATGCTTTGTACTTGTTATTTCGCACATAGGCACAGCACATGAGATTCTACTTCACTTATTCACTTTATTGTTTTCACTCATAATAAAATTATTGTATTTAAAACAATTAGAATTAATGAAATTCCAATCACAAAAGAAAAAAACTGAATTTCAATCAAATCTTATGGTTAGGTATATACGCACAGCTAAGCCAATGATAACAGTGAAGAATTGTACCTATATAGATGCATCAATTTTCTGACATCACACACCCTGTTCCTAAAATATCACAACTTTTTAGGTGCTCAACTTCACAATTAATTTACTCCGGTTCTAACCAACTGATTCAAATGAGGTTTTCATCAAAAATTTTTTATTTTTTTTAAAGAGCAAGAAAACATGTTTGCTGAAAATCATGTCCGGTACCCTATTTTCATCAGTTTTTTCATGATTTATTCTCCAAAAGTTAAAATTAGCCATTTTTACCGAACACAGCTCAGGATAAGAGAACAGAAAAAAGAAATGTAAACCCAAACACAGGGTTTTCCCATAGTCACATTTTAGGCATTAGGTCAAAGAGAATAAATCAGTGAGTATAACTTACTATCCTCGTAAACCATAACTTCAAAATATATATACTTGGTAAGGTACTGCTTTTCTCAACCTTCCTTCAGTTGCAGCCCGTTTGAAAAGAGGCGAGGAATAATGCGATTAGTGAACATAAAGATTGAACAACGATGATAATAGAGAAGAGGACAAAAAAAACCTCGAATTTAAAATAAATAATACAAAAGAAATAAAAACTTACAGATCAGAGTTAATAGAGGAAATAACAATGGGCCGATGAGACAGGACATATAAAGGAAACAGAACTCAAAATTAGATAAGAATTCTGACAACCAAATTCTTCCTCTATTAGTACTGTAAGGGTTTTATGGTAGGAACTTTATCTCAAATCGAATCAAGACGATCAACAGATGAAAAATTTAATGAAAAAACATGAAAGATTACTTACATGGCCGACACTACGATCAAAGTACAATGTTTTCACCATTTAGCAGGCAATTTTTCAAAATTGATGACCTTATTTTGTTCACTTTTTCACAATTTTACCAGTTCATCGACAATTCAGTGTAGATGAAAGTGTCGACTGACAAAAATTGAGAAGCTAATCAAAATATTCTTAAAATGAAATTACTATTTTTGCTTCTTGGGAATTCTTACTGATAACTCAAAACCATCAACTATGAAGAATTGAAACTGAGTAGAGAATTCTTCTATTGTTTTATTCCAGTTAGGTAAAAATTAAAATGTTAATTGCCATAAGGAAAAGAAAAATGAAGGCAAACATTCACATTAAGAATTACTGCATTTGTTGAAAGGAGATGACATCGTGGTAGTATCTTATTAACCTCTGGAAGAATTCGTTGCGATGATGGCTATTTTTACCAACTGCGTCTGAAAGAGGTATTATTTTTGACCCCTCTCCAGGTAATCTAATGAAATTTTGTGCCACTCTGCAGCATTCAATATTCATCATAAAAATAGATGGTCTAAAAAATTGGTATTTTTACGGTGAGTAACACTGGCCAAAGAAATTTGAAAAATTTCCCATAGATGACTCAAAAATTAGATTCAAAATTCAGGAGCTTTTTTCATCAAAGAAGTAAGATGACCAATTACAAGTCCCAATTCTAAATAAAATGGAATAACGCTTTCTGATTGGATCACTCAAAAGTGTCCAGAATACGGTATTTCTTGTGGTTATATAAATATTTCAGTAACACCATTCTCTCAATATTATATTGGCCTCTTTAGTTACGCACATATAAACATTCCATCAGCACCCATTTTTCAACCTCCAGTGGACCCCAAAGGGGAGTGAATTTTGAGTTTCCACATTTTATTGTGTGATACATCACCAAATATGTTTTTTGAGGTACTGAGTCCGAATTTGGTGTTCATTTCTCCATATGACCCATTCTTCATCCCCCAATGGACCCTAAACGGAAGTTAATGTTGAGTTTTCACTTTTTATTGTATGATACATCACCAAATACGTCTTTTGAGATACTGAGTCCGAATTTGGTGTTCATTATTCCATTAAACCCATTTCTCAACACCCAGTGGGCCCCAAAAGGGGCTCAATTTTGAGTTTTCACATTTTATTGTGTGATACATCATAGCATAGATATGTTTTGTGATATACCTTTTTGTTAAATCATTATTACTATTACTATTACTTTTAATATAGTCTAATATAGTAAATCTAACAGTATTTAAAATTGATTTTAAACTTTGAATTTGTTTTCCTTACATCTAATTGTAATTTTGTTGTTAACCAATAAATAAATTTGAATTGCCGTAATTGAGAAAAAACAATAGGCTGAAAATCAAATTCAGTTTTGTCCGAATATTACAATATCAACAATTATCCGTCATTTTTAAAGTAAATTCTTCTTATTGTGAAAAACTGCTAGAGACTTTCATTTTACACTTCATAAAAAATTATTCAAATAATTAAATTTTTGACAAAAAATGAAACGGCTGGTGTAGGGACATAAAACATAATGGAACTAAAATGTTGAAAACAAGTTTTCCAGGTTTTATAATAGTAATTTTTTTACAAAGTTGAATTACAACTAACACAGTCTGGTAGAAATACCTTTTGTTATTAATATGAAAATCAATACTGTTTGGTTCTCGATAATTAAATTGTGTAATAAATGATATTTAAATGAATGTTGATTTCATAAGTACCTACCTATTGTTAAGCCTAATATGAAACAGATTGAAATCAAATGGAAAGTGGAGAGTTTTTGACAGCACATCTAACAAATTTAAACATTCTTAACAAATAAAACCCCCTAATGTTTTGAATGGATGTAATAATGCTATGTATTTCAACGTTGTCAAATCAATATTAAATTTACCAAAAATTGCATTAGGGAAATATTTAATATGAAGTGATCTACATTGCTTCATTCAAAAATCTTACATTATATATTTATAACATCTGACTTGGAAGGCATTTATGCCAGAGACTGCGTTAGTTATAATTCAACTTTGTAAAACAATTACTATTATAAAACCTGGAAACTTGTTTTCAACATTTTAGTCCTATTATGTTTTATGTCCCTACACAGTGGGTTTCATTTTTTGTCAAAAATTTAATTATTTGTTATAAAAGATTCTGTAGTTTTAGTTGGATAATTCATAATTTTTTTCTCTTACAAAGGAGTAAAACATTAATTACCATAATTAAGGCCAAGACTACGAATATAATAGACTTGTTCTTGCAGAGTCAAGTATTGGTGTTGGTCTCGCAAAAAAAGGCATAGGTACATAGGTACAGCCCGATCATAAAAGGGAAATCCAAATCATCTAGACCGTCCCTTTCGATTCCTTGTACCCCGCCATAATACCACCAACACAATCCAACATAAACTATTTTTCACCTGAAACCTTTTTTTTTTCGGAAATAGTGAGTCAGACCCCCAAGACCTCACACCAATCGATCATAGTTTTGTAATTACTTATAAGATTTATACCATTTCTTGTGGTTGAACAAAAATTACATTCATGTTTTCCCAAAGTAGATATACAAGAATCCTATTTAACACCAATACCAGTAAATGATCAAATGAGAAGAAATAAAAGAATTAAATGCTGAATATTTCGAATGATTAAAATATTACGATTGAAAATATTTGGGGTTCGTTCATTCTCTTTTTTAAGTTTGGTCTTTCCGAAAATGTAAAATTAAAGCCAGTATTGTTCATCGTTAGTTGAAGGCCTGACAAGAAAAGTTCAGAACGCAACTCTGGTTATCGCTGTTGGAAAATTATCAACACTCAGCCGGCCGATCATCTGAACTCCATCGCAAACCGCGAACTGTCAAACAATGAAATATGCGAAGGTATATGAGGCCAGACCATATTTAGATGTGTAATATGGGATATCGCCCGTTCATTTCACATACTAGATACAAATGGCGGTACCAAAATTGAAACAGTCAAAAGGTATTTTCCAGAGATAATTATCAACCGGAGATAAGTCATTCATAAAACATAGGTGGCCCCTTATTTTATTTTATTTTTCACTTCTTTCTTTGCATATGAATTGGAAAATAAAACGAACAAATCTGCATAAAACGATCGTCTTTGAACGGATACAGTAACGCATTCAATGAGCTGCCAAAAATATCGAACGGTCATGAAAATTGAGTCTTGCAGGTATGTGGGTTAGTTACCATAATAATTATTTTTTTCCATCGATATAATCCTTAAATGTCGAATGAATGTATGAAACTTTTCGGCTGAAAGTTTTTTTTTCCTCAAAATGATAACATCTCAGTGTAGATACTCTAAATCCAATCTTCGGCCACACACACACACTAAACGTTTTTAAATAGGTTTCTTTAGAAAATCTACTTATTACGCTTGGTGCGGTATTAGCTCCTAGGGTTGGGGGTGGGTACGTTTTTTGTTTCATGGTCTCAAGACAATTTTAGTACCAATAACTCAAATTCATATAAATATATATATATATATATATATATTTAGGTTCTTTTCTTATTCCCACGGTACAGTTCCTAATTTTTGTCTGATAATCACGAAATTTGGTACGAACATTTGTACTAAGCCAAGGACCAGACCTATTGATTTTTGTGCGGATCGGCCGGACGGTACTTCCAGTACCACCAGTTTTGTTTTTATTTTGGCTATAAAATGCTCAATTTTGCTTCACTAGACACGAAATTCGGAACAAATATTAATATTTTATTGTAGCATACTGCTAATTTCGGTGCGGATCGTCCCGATGGTACTTCCGGTACCACTATTTTTGTTTTTATTTTGGTCATAAACTGCGTAATTTTGGAACAATGTGTACGAAATTTGAAAAAAATATTTATTATAATTTACTGTAGCATACTATCAATTTTGGTGCGGATCGACCGGATGGCACTTACGGTAATGCTATTTTTTTAGTTTTTAGTCTATGGCTATGAAATCCGTAATTTTGAACAAATATTCATTATCTATCATTGATTGTAACATTCTACCAATTTTCGTGTAGATCGACAGGATGGTATTTTCGTAAGTCCGTTTTCGTTTTGATTTTGAAAGAGGTAATGGTTTTAAACAGTGTATTATACACTGCTATTTTTAGTGTTGTTTTTTGTTATTTTTTTATCATTTCTGTCATAAAATGCCGAATAATAGCATACTAAAAATTTTCTTGCAGATCGAGCGAGTCGTACTTCCCCGTAAAGCTTTTTTCAAAAGTATTTTCGCATAATTTTGAACATATACCTCCAAAATTAACATGCTACGAATTTTTGTGTAGTTTAACAGGACGGTATTTCCTTACAGTATTTCGATTTTGGAAGAGATAATATTTTTAAACTACAATTTTAGGTAAGAAGTCGTTTGTTTTTCAAGTATTTTTTATTTAAATTCATTAACTGTTTTTATGGTTTTTACAAAAGAAAGTTTGAAACTGTTAATTTTTTGTCAATTCGCTACAGTTCGATATCCAACGTAAAAGATTGTCGCGTTTATTTTAATAAACCAGTTTCGATGGTGGCTTGGTGATGTATTACGTCATCACGAGACTGATTATTCCAACTATACAACTGTTTTATTTAATCACTTTTTCACATTTCTAATGTTTGATTTTGGTGCGGATCGGCCGGACGGTACTTTCAGTACCGCTGTTTTTGTTTTTATATTGGTCATAAAATGCGGACTTTTGGAACCATCTGTACGAAATTTGAAATAAATATATTCATTATAATTTATTATAGCATGCTAACAATTTTGGTGCGGATTGGCCGGGCGGTACTTTCGGTAAAACTTTTTTCCCTCTTTTTTATAATTTGCATGAACTTTTCTTTTTACAAAAATTATTTATATTCTCAAGTTTTATCTTATTTATTTCATAACTTTATTATATTTCATTGGTTTTTATTTTAAATTATATGATGGTGTACCATACTTTATAACCTTAGTTTATTTTTCATTTTTTCAAGAAAAAATGCTTTTATATTTCGCATTGTCTAATATTTTGTCAGCAGCTAACACATTTCATACAATCATGACATACCATTAACGCATATAAACTTACAGAAAGTTAATGTGACCATTAGAAATTCATAATTCTTCTCTTGAATCCTACATTTTTCAGCGAGGCTTGCTGCGCCAGAGTTTTTTTCTTTCTGATGACATTTCTCTACATGAACCATATGTAATCGAAATATTTTGCAGGCAACGATTTATTTTATATTCTGTTTAGGGCCTAGAGTAAATAGGATGAAAAAAAAATCAAAAAGTCAACGCAGTGCCAACATTTTTGATTTTTTTCCTATATTGTTTCCGGGTTTGGATGAAAACAATTTTAATACCGACAACCTGTTAGCAAGCAAATCGATTTGTAATGAGTTGAATTAATGCCAGGTAAGAAAGATTCACTTTCTGTAGCCTGCTCAGTTTGGTAGATTAAATGTTACATTTCCCCTCTCTTTTCCATTTTTGACACCCAGAAAATAATGTAGCTACTTACTACTAGATTCCTAACTATTAGCAATTTAGCTTTCACGCGTAGAAAGGCAGAAAGTAAATATAAACTTTAGAAAAACTCCATTTCTTGCAACTGTTATGGTTACTAAATAAAACACTTCTCAGGAAATAATAATGGGGAGCAAAAAAACCTAACTCATTCACGAAACCTTCATGCGGCAACAATTTAATAAAAAACGAAACTCTCAACCCAAATTCAGCTCTCAAAATCTTTATTACGAGAAGGATTGTATTTTTTTCAAGTTTTTTCGAAGATAAGACTATAACTCAGCTGCAGGTATAGTTCTTGGAATGGAAATATTTATTTAAGGCACACCTTGTCAGTCGTAAGGTTAGGGGACCAATTTCAGGGAGATACTTAGGGTGAACTTAATTATTTTCTTAGTTCAATAACCATGACAACTATACAATCGAAAGGTCTAACTGAAACTCCATTCTTAATCAAGTCAAACAAACCAAGGTCTGACTATACTTTTACTTACTTCAATGCTCATACCATGGTTTTCTCCCCACAAACTGGCTTCAGTGTTTGCTGTTACCATGATTCACGGCCTGTTCTGTAGCAACAATAAGTCCATCGAACATGAAAAATAAGAAACTCTCGCAACTACCGGTGTTCTGTTTGTCTGGAGCCTTGGAGAAATTCTTTCCGGGTTAGTTGATACGCTTCGATTTTGTTTTCGGTCATTAGCGGACAAGAGTTTCAGCTCAACCAACCTTGTCGATATGGACCTTTGCAGTCCGATTAAAAGAAGTCATTCCCCCTCTTTATGGTTTCAAACGGGAATGTTCAGCACCTTTTTACAAGCGTTTGTTAAATTTCTTCAAAGGCAAAGATTTTTAGGATTGGCTTTTCAAAGCGGACCCTTTCATGATCTTCATTTCCATGGTTCAGAGTGACGGTATTTCCAAATTTAAAGTCACTGCTGATATTGCATATCGTTGTGAATGTTTTTAGAGATTCTCACTCCAAATTTCATGAATTTATTTCGTCAAACTAGTTTTGTATACCCCCTTGCTTTTCACTGGGAATATCTCTCAAGTACACGATCAACAGTTTTATTTATTTATTTATTTATTTCTTAGGTTATTTTCAATACTCGTTACATCACGAGTGATAACCTATAGATGGTGATGATCAAAACTGGTCTTGGTCGGTTGCCTTAGTGTATGCATTGCATTTTTCGCAAAATCAAAACCAAGGTCAAGGTCAAGAGCTAGACTGAACTTTACAAGACTAAAACCAAACGCAAGACTTGAGAAAAAATACGAACGAACTGAAAAATATTCGCAATCTTAAAATTTTCAATTAGCTGTTTAGTGATTAATAATTTTGTTTCCCTCCTATTTGATCATTTACTGGCGTTTGTGCTACGTTAATATTCTTGTAACTTTTGAAAGAATACGAATGGTAGACACAATTTAGCCATCAGTAATAGTGAAAATCTTGTAGGTTAAACAAAATTGAGATTAAGACCAAGACTTGTCAGGGCATGACTAAAGCTAAGGGAAAGGGGGATTGCGCGTGAAAAATCGACGGTAGCATTTGCGATGTTACAGATAACTATGTGGACAAACAAACAAGATAAAAGTATGCTATATATATATATATATATATTGTCTTCAAATTTTTTTGGTAAAGAAATAAAATAAGTCCAAGAACAATAATTTTGAGCCCTCGGAAGCCGAGATAATAAAAAAGGAAGAAATTGTCTCAGTTTTACTGTTCTTGGGCCTTTCCACTGGTTGGTTGCATTGTTTGTGGACACAGTTGATTTCTTTTTCCAAGGCGTTACTGGGCTGTGCTGTTAAAAGTAAAATTCTCATTGATACAAGACCAAGATCAAAGGTCCAAAACCAAAATCAAGACTAAAAAGAATTTCAGTTTTTGCCGAATGTTAGTGAAAAACCATTTTCTGTAAAAACTTCATAAACTGTTGGGTACGGCTAATAGAATTTCAAGTGAATTGGGAGAGAACCATTCATGATGAATAATTTTGGGATTTAGAAAATTTGATACTAAAAATTTGTGTACTTCTAACAAATTCTGAAGTAATATTTTTCTTTAAAGCCAATTCAGTGGTATAGTATGAGATATTTCTCATATTAAGATAACACCGAATTTGAAATAAGCAATTATAAGAGTCTTCCATCCATTTCATATTTTCAAACTGCACTTCTCATCCAAGTGGACAATTTACTTCTTCTTTTATCTGGTAATAGGAATTTCAATATCATTGTAGACACTTCCGCATCCTAAAGCAATAAGTCGTAATGAAATTCTTAATAATGTTATCAACATTTTTGTTATATTCTTCAATTCTCACTTTCATTAAAGGTCTATCAACAAAATCACTTCAGTTTCTAAAATTACTCTACATGTCCAGTAATATATATACAGGCTTTCAGCTCGAATCAATTATTATTAGGGTTTTTCAAAATTTGATAAAGTCTCATTGTCTTATTACACTTTTTTTCATCTCGGAATGTTTTTGATTTAAAATCATCGAGGTATCTAAAGTTTTGATTTTGAAAATATGAAAAAAACTATTTTCTTCTTTTTTATATTTATAAATTTTTGTGCATAAATAATTTTGAGGAAGAAAATTCCAGCAAGTTTCCGTGTTTGTTATGCATATGAATTTTAAGAGATTTTTGAACAGCTCTAATAGGAAAATGTAAAAATATAAAAATTTGTGATTTATAAGTTAGTGCAATTCAGTATTTAGTTTTTAGACAATTTTCTGTTTTTAAATTGGTTTTGCATGACTAGCAGTTGTAGTTCGACACCTTCGTTTAAGAAGTTTTTGACTTTTACTAACAGAACTATAAAAATTGATGAAAGTGTTAAAGTAACAGTTTCAGCGCTGGACGAAATCGGATATGATACGGCTACTCAACTACGCAGATGCACATCATTTGAGGAAGCAATACTGACCATCAACGATTCGACAAAATCGAAATCAAGCAATATCGACGGAACATGGGAGTGACGTACACCACAATGCAGAATTCACGTTACACCAGAAGAGAGCTTGGGTTGCTTGACTTTAAGTACTACTATAAACGAAATAATTCCTCTAGGAAAGTTACACGCAACGAAAGGAAAGAGGAAAGAAAAGCAGATGAGATTAAGGGTGCATTACCAACTGGCCAGAGGGAGTATGTTCAAAAAAACAATAATAGGTACCGCAGTATATCGTCTCACGTATTATTATTATTATTATTATTATTACTTATTACTGCTGTTGTTTACGCCACAAACGAAAGTCATAAATCACTTTGATAATTCCCCTCAACTCCACCCCTCCACGCAGTTCCCTCTCATAATATCACTCACTTATCCACACACCAAAAGTATTATCAACGCACACTCTGGTACGCGACACGAAATTACTCTCTTCGCAAAAATGCCATTTCACTTTTCACTCCCGGTCGGGGCCACTTGAGGAGATACGAAATTGACTCAGGCCATTGACACCGGATCGTCTAGCCGTATGGTGAAAATTCAATTTGATAAAAAGTTTATCGTTGTTTACCCTATTACGAATGCACTACGCGAACTACTATTCAAGAATAGACTATACACATAGAGCGGGTGAAAGTGAGGCAGAAGAGAGACACCAGAGAAGAAACGAAAATACAAAAAAAAAAAAAAGTGAGGGAAAAAAATTAACAAAAAATTTTACATTTTAAAAACGTACGATGCAAACGAGATAAAAAAGTTTTCTATGGGGACCAAAGTAGGGAGTATATAGATGAAGGAAACACTCAAGTGACAGGCTTCGCGTGTATTTCGCATCAAGCGTCGTCAAAAATTCACGACCTATGCAAGGTAAAGGTACCCTTATTTGTCTTGGGTAAATTTGCAATTTTTTTCGATCTACCCTTCACTTTCTCATCCATACGCAACGGGAGCTTTTCGAATGAACCAGTCAAAAACGAAAGACTGCTACAGTTAATTATTTCGCTGATTTACGTCTTTTAGAGGCACTACGAGAGGTGCGTAAATATCGAATATCTGCAAACACACGTCTTCCAAATTTTCTAAAATAGATAAACCGGAACATCAAGACCTTCTTACAATGGTCTGTTAAAGTTCTTCAAGGGCCATGATTTTTATGAATGGTTTTTCAAACCGATCCTTCAGTGATCCTCCTTTCCATGGTTCAGAATGACGGTATCTTCCCAATTTTAAAAGTGCTGGCGTTACGTATGTATCTGAGAGAATTTTTTTGGAAAATACGAGTTTCAAATATTATGAATTGTTTTCGTCGAACTTGTACACCCGTACACGCCCTCGCTTGTCACAAGTCACAGCGAACATTTGTCAAAATATGTATCAAACCCAACCCAAATTTAGTAAATTTTTGATAAATAAAATGTCCAATCAGCACATTCTGCATTCTCTTCAGTCAGCTCAGCATTAAATCCGTTTATGAGCAAAAGTAAGACCAAGACCAAAAATAATAGTACCTGGAATCTTGCTCCTGCACATTTGAACTAAGTCTTGGTTTTGGTCACACAAAATTAAGTCTTGGTCTCGCTTCTAAAATTTTTACTATTCATTACTGATGAAATTTGATATTTATGTTCTTCCAAAATAAATAAGAATCTTAATGTTACATGTGGGGACAATATTCGTATAAGGTATAGGGGCTCGTACCCCTTGGGCTGGCATATTTCTTCTCTATGACATTAAACCAAATACATGCACTTAGGTTTGTATGTTCATATCTGTATGTATGTACAGGTAAGATGCATTATATGGGCCGTAACAAATTACCTGATAAGAATTTTGTTGATGTCACAGACTGATATCAAACACGCTGTGTCGTTTCTTATCACCTTAAAGAGACAGGAAATAGATGTAATGTATGACATAATACCATACATATATATACATATGTGTATCTGTGTACGTGTGCCAAATCTGGTATATAAGCTCACAAAACTGGCTACAAAATTGCCAGTGTTCGCCTTGAATTTGGCTCTACCATACCATAATGTATGAAGTGGCTGAACACGCAAAGCTGTAGATTACCTTCTACATGTGAATATATCTCACAATAAGGTATTCCACAATACATAGTATAATTTGATAATTGGCAACATTGCCAATACTTCGTTTTTCATATTATTATTCTTTAGTCAGTCAATTTTTATGATTACAAACTTGTGTGTTATTCAGAATACAGCTGAATTTTATTTTGTACATGTTTGCTTAATTTCCTATGTTTCTCTAATTTTACAAAAGTACATGACACTTAACTTACCACAAATGTCCATTACTTATCCACAAATCATCAAATATAGAAAAAGAAAACAATTAAAACGCTAAATATTGAAGATACTATTTAGATTACCTAACAAAATATGTGACCGTTCTAATCTCTCTATATCGGTATATTCTTGCGCACTTTAGGATTACTAGGAGTATGGATTTTGTACAGATTTTGCTACTGGGTAGGGATTTGAACGGATTTTTGGAAAATATATATCTATTTACCCGAATTCTCGCTCAATTCATTCACAATTTCAATCACTTTTCATATAATATCGTAATACTTAATCAAACGGTAGTCAAATCATCGTAATTTTCGATGTTTTTCAAAGAAAAAAATTAAAAATTAAAAAACAAATTAAACCACAAATTCTTCAATTTGACTCGCTAAATAACTAATTTATCAAATCCAAAACGTAAAAAGATATGACAATCGAATTATAAACGGGTCCAAATGGGAAGCTATGTTTTAACAAAACCTTAAGGCAGCAGCAGCTCCGTTGCAGCTTCATTGGAAAAAGTAGATAGGTATTCGAAAAGTAGAAAATTAGTTAACTAAAAAGTTATTTGGTAATGGATCAAAACTGATGACTGTATTAAATTTTGTAACTGTTGACCAAAAATTACGCAGTTAAAACTAAACCCCTCTTTCAAAATCGAAAAAAAAAATAGACTTTTAGGAAGTACCTTCCGGCCAATCCGCAATAGAATTGCTCGCATGTTACAATTAATTATATTCAATACTTTTTGCAAATTTCTAGTGATTGGTTCGAAATAATATCCAAAATAGATGCTCTGTAAGCACCGTCCAGCCATTCTGCGCCAAAATTAGTGGTACATCTTAGAATAGACGAAAATAAATATGTAAGAATCTCTGTATCTTGCTCTCTCGATTTCTTCCTTTCTTTTTCATTTCCCTTGCTACGCCATTCTACCGTATTCCTCTCTCTCTCTCTCTCTCATTCTCTCTCTCTCTCTTTCTCTCTCTCTCTCTCTCTCTCTCTGTCTCTCTCTCTCTCTCTGTCTCTCTCTCTCTCTGTCTCTCTCTCTCTCTCTCTCTCTCTCTCTCTCTCTCTCTCACTCTCTCTCTCTCTCTCTCGCGTTATAACTAGCCTGTAATTCATACCACTGATGTAAATGTCTTTTGTATTTTTGCATTCATGTTTCATTCAATGTTACCACAAACTAGCTCACGCTTGCTATCGCTCTCGCTTGAAAGGCGACTTATTGTTACGATTAATTTTTAATAAATTCATCTAACATCGTCACTCTTCGAGTTATTATTTCAACTGATCATAATTAGTAAGGAAACTTACAAATCGCAACACTTTTGCCTGTTTTATTTGAGTTATTTTTTTATTCGTCATTATGTCAGTAAAAAAATTCGCGCGCATTTTCTTTTTGCGAAAGAAGTTTCACCTACAAACCCAAAATCTTCCATTCTTAAAGTGAAACACATCCAAATCGAAGGCAAAAATTCCGTTTACCAATTTCCTGCCAATCTTCAAGACGTCTCTCATCACAAACTTTTGATGAAAAACCAGACAGTCGAAAGGGTGAAATCTTCCTTGGTCTATCGTCATGAACGCGCTAATCCTATCATCTCTCTTGATACTAATCTTCAGAAAATTTACCTCGATGAGGAAGGTAATGCAATTTTCAAAAATAATCTATTGAAAGAAGTGGACCTATCAAAACCTCTGAATAACGACAATCCCATCATATCAACACTTCTATCAAAACTGCTATCGACGATTCTCAAGGACGTTATCTTCAAAAAATTTAACAAGAAATCTCACAATGCTAACGTTTGGGTAGAAAACCTCGTCACCGAATGCAAACGTTTAAGAGTACCAGAAAATCGTTACCATGAAGCCCTACGTCTCTTTTTGGAGGATACTGCCTCAGAATGGTACAATGCAACCAAACTACTCCTTCAATCAGATTTGTGGGAACAATGGCATCCGGCCTTTCTCAGTGCTTTTGTTCCTCACGGATGGTCTCAGTCCAACTCAGCCTTCAACTTTTAATGGTTATCCGGATCCCTCGCAGACTACGCCCTTTGAAAATTTAATCTACTGGTCTCGTACAACCCAAAAATGGATGAACCCACTCGCATCGCTTTAATCGTACATGGTCTCCCACTGTCAATCCAAGAAAAAATCAAACCGACCAAAGTGGAAAACATTGGTACATTATTTACAAAAATTAAAGCTTTAGAGAATTCGTCTCGTAATTTATCACCTAAGAGTTCTAAAAGTCAGGTTCCGTCTCACACAACTTCAAACCCCCCGCAGTCACCAGCTTTTGGTTCGTACAACACTAAACCTAAACAACCATGTACTTATTGTGATAAACGAGGTTTTCCCGGTCGTTATCATCCTGAATCCAAATGTCGTCAGAAATATTTTGATAACCTGTAAGCATCAAAATCTAATGTAAACTCTAAGAAAACAATAAATTCTTTTGAAACTGGCGACTTCGTTAATGAAATAAACCAAAAAAACTAATAATCCCTCCGCTCATCTATTTGCCAATAAAAGTAGAAAATATTACCTCTTCCCGTCTCTATGATCCAGGCTCGAACATTTCAACAATTTCTCGAGCACTTATTAAGAAAATAAATAAAACTTATGTTCCTAAGGAAACTTATTTTTCTACAATGAGTGGAGAGGATAAGCTAATTGGTCAAACTTTTCTAGATGTTAAAATTCATGAGTTAGATTTTTTATCACCGATAAAGAAAATATATTTCAATGCGTTATCGGACGCGATTTAATCTCAGTGTTTCGCTTAAATTCAGATTATTCCGGAAATATTTCTTAATCTATTCCTATCAATAATACTTCGCAGCCTTCTGCTGAAACTAACGATAATGTAACAATAAATTGGAATGATTCTATTCCTGTAGAACAGTTTGAAGCTAAAGTAGAACATCTAAACCAGGAACAACGTAAAATCATTTTTGATTTAATCGATAAATACGGTAACGTTTTTACTAAGGATAAATTTGATGTAGGTACTGTATCTTATCACAAAGCTCATGTCACTCTTACTCATGACTCTTTTGTCTCCAAAAAGCCATACCGTTGCTCTTTCGAAGACCAAAAATAAATATAAAATCAAGTATCAGAACTTTTAAAGCATGGTACGATCTCTGAATCAACCTCTCCTTTTGCTTCGCCTGTGACTATGTAGTTCAAAAAGACAGGAGAGGGCAGCAATAAGGAAAAGACGAGAATGTGCGTGGATTTTCGTGACCTTAACAAGTTGTTAGTTCCAGAAACCTACCCATTTCCCCTTATTGACGATCTTATAGTAAAAACGCGTGATTGTTGGTGGTTTTCTGGTATCGATATAACTCTGCCTTTTGGTCGATCCCCATTTGTCACTGAGATCAACAAAAAATAGGATTTATTACTCAGACAGGCCACTACGAATGGTCTGCCATGCCATTTGGCCTTCGAAATTCACCGGCAATTTTTCAGCGAATAATGTCAGGCATCATTCGAAAGTATGGTCTTTCCAACTTCTGTTTATGCTATATCGATGACATTTTGATCTCAAAAACTTTCGAAGAGCATATGTTACACATTGAGGCATTAGTAAAGGCGATAGAGAAGAAGGTTTCAAAATAAAATTCATAAAATGCAATTTCGCTTCTCATTAGATACAGTACTTAGGCCACAACATTGGTCACAATCTCGTTTGTCCTCTTACAGATAATTTAGAAGCTATTCATAAATTTCCTACTCCAAAAACTCGTTGTAACGTACGCCAATTTTTAGATAAAATAAACTTCTATCGTAAATTTATTCCAAACTCAAATAACTTATTAGAGCCTCTACATAATTTATTACGTAAAAATTCCTCTTTCTCGTGGTCCGACGACTGTCAGAAAAGCTTCGATAATGTAAAATTAATCTTGACATCGGCACCAGTTCTCGCTATATTCGACAGAAACAACCCGATCACTATATACACTGATGCCAGTGGTGTAGGGGTTGGGGCTGTGCTGAAAATCGGATGGTTTTGAGAATTCAGTCGCATACTTCTCGAAGAAGCTATCAGAGGCCAAAAGAAAAAAAAGGCTATTTACATAAAAAGCTTAGCTATTAAAGAAGCTATTTGTTACTGGCGTTTCTGGCTCTTAGGTAGACACTTTACTATCATAACAGATCATAAACCTCTCGAGAATTTTAACCTTCATGCCAGAATAGATGAAGAATTAGGAGACTTAGCGAATGAACTTCTACAATTTGACTTTTCTATCATCTATCAACCAGGCTCTTGTAACACAGAAGCGGATTGTCTCTCTCGTAATCCAGTCCTCGCTCCCAACCTAGTTGAAGATGTGGAACCAATATTGCCAGTGGTGAATTTGCTAAGTTTAGAAGAAATTTGTAAAAGTCAACGTAACGTTCATAAAAGGCAATTTGATACTGAGAAAAACAATATTATTCTACGCTCTTTCCGAAGTCAAAAACAAATTTTATTAGACAAAATTTATGCAAAAAAATTAGTCCCTACCGTTCACTTCCGATTTGGACACGTTGGTCCAAAATACATGTTATTTATTCGTAGATTATTTACTTTTCGAAATATGAAAAAACTTGTTAACAATTACTGCTCACATTGCAAAATTTGTATAAAAAATAAAACTCGCACAGTATGTCCCTTGGGACTAATGGGTCATTTAGGTCCAGCGTCAAAACCATTCGAAATAATGTCTCTCGATAGTATAGGAGGCTTTGGCGGATATCGATCACCAAACAGATATCTGCACTTACTAATAGATCATTTCACTCGATACGCTTATATTCTCACATCAAAGAATCAAAACGCCAGCAAAATGATCTCTCTCATAAACTCCGTTCACAAAGATAACGCTATCAGAACATTATTGACCGACCAATATGCTGGACTGAGTAGTCAAGAGTTTGTAGACTTCTGCACCTCCTCCGGTATTAATCATATTTTTACAGCCGTCGACGCAGCTTTTTCTAATGGATTAAATGAAAGGTGTAACCAAACCCTAGTAAATAGAATAAGATGTAAATATAATGAAAATAAGACCAAAATCGATTGGAGTACTGTTGCTAATAAATGCAGCCTATTGAAGAATATAATTCAACCATTCATAGCGTAACAAACTTCTCCCCCAAATATCTTATGTTTGGTATCCCCGAATCCATTACCCTTCAGACTTTGCTTGCACCACCTGATCACCTAGCTGACCGAAAAATAGCGTTTCAAACACGCTCGAAAATCACGATAAAAACAAGAAAAGGTTCGATCGCAGGAAAGTGTTTTCCTCGTTCGAACTTGGCGAGAAAGTTTACGTCGAGACTGGAAACCATTTAAACAGGGGCAAACTTGATGAGATTCGCATGGGGCTGTTTCCAATTGTCCGCAAACTTTCAGAAGTGGTCTATGAAATTGACATCAGTTACAAGACCTCAGCAAAAAGATTTTACCATTCGAGTAAACTGGTATGGTGCGATGATTCGGCTCAGGAAATGTCTCGGAATGGGGGGATGTAAGAATCTCTGATTCTTGCTCTCTCGATTTCTTTCTTTCTTTTTCATTTCCCTCGCTACGCCATACGATAAGACTATCGTATTCCTCTCTCTCTCTCTTTCTCTCATATTATAACTAGCCTATAATTCGTACCACTCGATGTAAATGTCTTTTGTATTTTTGCATTCATGTTTCATTCAATGTTACCGCAAACTAGCTCACGTTCGCTATCGCTCTCGCTCGAAAGGCGACTTATTGTTACGATTAATTTTTAATAAATTCATCTAACATCGTCACTCTTCGAGTTATTATTTCAACCTATCATAACTAGTAAGGATACTTACAAATATATGTTCCGGAATTACGCTCGTCCAAAATTAGGCATTTTACAGCGAAAAAAAAAATAAAAAAAATAGAGCTATCCGAAGTAAGGCAGATCCACACCAAAATTAATAGCAAATTATATTAGATTATAACGAATATTTGTTCCAAATTTCGTAGCTATCGGTTCAAAATTAATATGTATATTACATGAATTTGAATTTTTGGTGCCAAAATTATACCGGAATTATAAAACGAAAACTGTGCCCAGCCCTATCTCCGGGTCGTTCCACAAAACCAACATTGATAAGTAGATTTTCGCGGAAAACCTACTTAAAAAGTGACCGTGCGAACGAAACTCACAGGGCCAAGGTTTTCGTCAGTCTAACGTTTGCTGAAATACGCAATAAGATGTTCAAGTAGGTAGGTAAAGAAAAACACGGTAGATAATGAGCTTATAGCTTAGCCAAATTGACTGAGGTGATTTGGTTCGCACATTTAGAATAACGAAAAAAATCAATTTTCATTGTAGATATGTATTTAATTTTCTTCGAAAAATGGAACGAACACCGTCATCCCCCACTTCCAACCCCTTATGCAAACCGAGGATCATTACGAGAGGTCCTATAGCATGCTCAAAAATTCTGTACGCATTTTGAACAGCGCACCTTAACTTCAACGCCTCAAATTTCGCAATAGAGGAAAATAATTGGTTTTAAAACTTACTTTCACAAAAGCTAAACTAAAACTCACTGCGTGCAAACCGATATATCCTTCGCAAATAGTTCCTTTGGTGAATAATTATCGCTTGGGTGGATGGGAATTTAAGGGTGAGTAAAATTTGGGGTGAAGTACTTCACCAGCCTATCAAGTTTCACCTCTAGCAATGCTGAAATATTATGGATGTTAGAATAAGAAAAAGTTGTGCGTATCATTTTAAATGACGCAGGCGACAAGAATCTCTGCATACGTATGGAGCAAATGTACAACGGTTTCATTTTCAATAAGAACTTACACAACCACGTAAGGTTTGATTTATTCTATAATGGCCCTTGACTGTAATTCTTTGCACTAAACTGATTTTAATACAACACTGTTAAAAAATGGAAGAAAACATCAGAGGAAACCGTTAGATTGCACCGTTGTCGTTGTTTTGTTGTTTTCGTTCTGGTAGCTATTCTGCAGCATTAATGACGAATTTATTAATAAATGTCTAGTCATTGTTTTGTAAACAAACAAAAAACAGACAGAAAACTCGACAATAAAAAAATAAAAAATATGCGACTAGTTTTCGTTTGTAAACACAAAGGTATTCTTGTAATCCGGAAATAATTCGTTAGTGTGCTTCATTTATGCTGGGAAACAAAGCATAGTCATAGACTTCGTGCAGGTACATAAGTACAGAGATTAATGCTCAAGGAAAATTTTCGCAAGTTCTATTTTGTTTCACTACATAAAAGAATGAAGTGGAAATTTTTTTAGCAATCGCTGGATGGAGGGATATCAAAAATTGAAACATAAGGACAATTTAAATCTTTACAAGTTGCCAACATATGTAGAACACGTACCTATTAGTCACAAGGACTAAGTAAGAAAATTTTGAATCTTAAAAGTTTAACCCCCTTCTGGTCTACCTTCAAAGAATTATGATTTTACTAATTACCTACTGACTGTGAAAAAACGAAGATGCTGACGATGATCGATCCTGCCTTTATAAATTTAGCAAAAATTAGTTTCAAAATTTGGGAATTTTTTTCATCAAAAAAGTAAGATGACCAATCACAAGTCCCGATTCCTAATAAAACAGAATAACGCATTCTGATTGGAGCACTTAAAAGTGTCCAGGATACGGTATTTCTTGTGCTTATATAAATATTTCAGATAACACGATTCTCTCAGTATTATATTAGCCTTCCTTAGTTATGCACATATAAACATTCCGCCAGCAAGATTTTGAGTTTTGACATTTTACTGGTTGATACATCATCAAGTATGTTTCTTGAGGTGCTGAGTCCGAATTTGGTGTACATTTTTTCATCTGACCCATTTTTCAACTCCAAGTGGGCCCCAAAAGGGGGTCAATTTTGAGTTTCCACATTTTATTGTGTGATGCATTATAGCATATATTTTTTGATATGCCTTTTTGTTAAATCATTATTACTATTACTATTAATACAGTACAATATAGTCAATATAGTCAATATAGATCTAACAGTAGTTAAAATCGATTTTAAATTTGAATTTGTTTTCCTTGCATCTGATTGGAATTTGGTTGACCAATAAATAAATCTGAATTGCCATAATTGAGAAAAAAACAATAGGCTGACGTGGAATACCTTGTCGTGAGAGATATTCGCAATAGAAGGTCTTCAACAGTATTTGCGTGTTCTGCCACTTCATACGGTTAAGTATGGGAGAGCCAAATCCTCGGCGAACACTGGCGATTTTTGAGCCGGTTCTGAGAGTTTATATACAAAATTTGGCACATGCACACAGACACACATGCATACGTACATGTACGTAATTATGTTATGCGTTACGTCGTTTCTTGCCTCTGTCGAGGTGATAAGAAACAACGCAGCGTGTATTGATCTCAGCCCGTGCAATGTATCTTACCTGTACGTACGTACAGGTACGAACATACAAACGCACCAGTGTAAATTTGTTTAACGTCATAAAGACGATTATTGCCAGCCTTTGGGTGGCGACTGTTGTCGAGGGGTGCAAGCCCCTATTACCTCATACGAGTATTGTCCCCACAGCTGAAAATCAAATTCAGTTTTGTCCAAATATTGCAATATCAACAATTATCTGTCACTTCTATAGTAAATTCTTCTTATCGTGAAAAACTGTCAGAGACTTTCATTTTGTTTCTGCTCACTACTCAGAGGCGAATTTAAGGGAGAAATAGGTAAATTTTTCCTAGATTCTAAAAAAATGAATAAAAAAGGAAAAATGAACGGAAAAAACTCTAGCTCATCAAGCTGCGCTAAATCAAGTAAGTTTTTGAAAAAAAAGAATTATGAATTTTGACATTCATGTTGTCTTTAATTTCATATGTGTAAATGGTATGTTATGATTGTATGAAATTTGTTAGCTGCTGAAAAAATACAGGACAATGTGAAATTTAAAAGCATTATTTCTAGAAAACATGAAAAATTAATTAAGATCATAAAGTATGGTAAACAATCATATAATTTAAAATAAAATTAAAGAAATACAATAAAATTAAAAAAGAAAAAACAGAAAAGGAATATGAACATGAGAAAATCTAGCCCAATAATGCTTCTCTAGAAAACTTAGTTTGCTCGATATATCTATATTTCATTGCTAGTTTCAGGTTAAGAAATTTACAAATAACTATCGCCAACTTACCATGTCTTTAACAATAATATCGATATATCGATGTTTTATGGCTAAAGACCACTTTTCCAGATATTTTTTGTTTCCAGTTTTTTCGGGAACTACTAAACCAATAAGCATCTAACTTCTTACAGATCTACTCTTATACAATAGCTATCTTTTGTGAAAAATTTCAGCCCTATCTATCTGGTAGTTTCTCCAAAAACCGTGAACCCAAAATTTTTTCCAACAATTTTGGTTCTTCAGTTTTCTATAAAATTACTGAAAAAATAGGCGCCAAACATCTAAGAGACTTGTACCATCATAAGGAAAATCTATCGTGAAAATTTAAGCCCGGTTCCTTTTGTCATTTTCTCAGAATCCCGGAAAAACAACTTTTCCAGAAATTTTTTGTTTTCCACTTTTCTCAGAAACAAATCAACCAATAGACAAAAAACTTCTTTCAGACCTGCTCCAGTATAAGAACTATCTTTTGTGAAAATTTCAGCCATATCCACTAGGTAGTTTTCTCAAAACCGTGAACCCAAAATTTTAGGCGATACATACGTACATACATAAATACATATATATGTATATATATATATATATACACACACCCATAAAAAAATTAGATCAAAATGAGAAAATGGTACCAATCGGTTTCTTTTCTCATGAAACGGATAATTTTCGTCACCCCCACCCCGCAATGATGTCGATTTTAATACCCAGTTTGCTAAGAAAAAATGCTTCACTGGAAGTACCTACTGTTTGGACGATCTACGCCAAAAAGGATTTCATAGCCAAAATAAAAACAAAAGTGGTTGTACAGGAAGTACCGTTTGGTGGATCCGCACCAAAACTGATAGCATGCTACAATAAATTATAATAAATATTTGTTTGAAATTTCGTACATATTGTTCCAAAACTCCGCATTTTATGACCACAATAAAGACCAAAATAAAGGTACCGGAAATACCGTCCGGACGATGCGCGCTAAAATTGGTAGCTTACCTACTACAATAAAATATAATAAATATTTATTGCGAATTTCATGGCTTTTAAAGCAAATTGAGAATTTTATAGCCAAAGTAAAAACAAAAATGGTGGTACCGGAAGTACAGTCCGGTCAATCCGCAACAAAATCAATAAGTCTCGTTCTTCGCTTAATACAATTAATATTCGTACCAGATTGTGGGAACAAGAAAACGAAATAAATATATTGTATGAATTTGAGTTATTGGTGCCAAAATTTTTCTGAGGTAGTGAAACGAAATACGTACTCACCTCCAACCCTGGGGGTTAATACCGCACCAAGCGTAATAAGTAGATTTTCTAAAGAAAACCTACTTAAAAATAAAATACAACGACCCGCAGAACTGAGAGAAAAACTATAAAAAAATTAGTTGAAGAACAAAAAAAAAAAAAAAAGAAACACAACTTCCCAAAAATTTTGTCATTTCCGCCCCACAAAAATTACTTTCTGGATCCGCCACTGTCACCACTAGATGTGAAACTAAGTTAAAAAGTAAATGTTCGCTAGTCTTACAGATCTACAGATCTACCTCCACAACGTCCCTCCCTTCCGCATCAAGATGGCTTCCTGGTGAATGATGTATCGACTGTCTTCATCCAGCTTTTTGTAGAACAGTTCGCACTCGTAGCAGAAGGACCCATAAACTTGCGTGCGACAATTGAATGGAATTGCTCCCGAAGAACATATTATTTGACTCAAATTCTATGTAGGTAAGCGAAGAATTTGACCCGGATTTTGTGAGCAGTCATTTCCGACGATTACCGCTACTTCTTCAGCCGAAGGTTTTACCCAAAAATCTCGTCTGGGTACATTTTCGGTGTGTTAGTTTTGTATCCTTCAGTTTCAGTATCACTGTGAGGTTTTTTCAGAATTAACTCGATTCATTCTTAAGAGAATACAATATTTTAAACTTACAGAGCAGACCACCAATAAACCTTGACTGCATTTAACAATATTATGATTGAAAAAGCAGGGTATGGAATTCGTGAAAGAGGAATAAACAAACAGAACGCAGATGGGTGGAACTTTCAACTTTTACTAAAATACAACGACGATCCTGCTCACTGAGAAATTTTATTATTCCGAGTAAACTGTTCATTAATTTTTGTATTTCCTTTCCCGCGCTCGAGATCACAAATGTTATTGGCTCATTTACAAATAATAAATCGAATTATACTTCACTTTTTTTCCTATGATTATTCTCACCAACCCCCGCCGCTTTCTTATTCTTCTCGAGCACAGTTAGTTTGAGAAAACGGAATGAAAATATTATTCTCAAATGAGACCGCTGTAAATTTATTTTTATCCTTCCGAATAATGTTTTCTTTTTCTCGTTGCTCGTTTGTACAATGTGAAAATTCCAAGAAAAGACGAAAATAATAGCTGTATAATGGCTTTCATTCGTTTACGATGTCACGCCATCGTTTATATGTTATTATAAATGATAAGGAAGAGCACCTTCTTTTGAAATAAGGTAAACTCATAATAGAATAAATAACGCATGGGATAAGGTACTACGAGTAATTGAAGAACCGCCTGTTAATAAGCACGCGCACACACGCGCACACACGCGCACACACGCGCACACACACGCACACACAAACACACGAAACATACATATATTATAGTATAAATGTGAAAGTTTGTTTTATATAAATCCATCAGTTCAGATCCAGCTGAAACTTTTAGGACTCATTTGGGTTGACACCGAGGTCTCTAGCCCTCCCTGGAGAAAAGTTGTGTATTCTGACTCTTGCAATCCCCAACATATTTTTTAATCAATTTTTTCTCCTAAATATATCGTACTTCGTGATATTAGTATACCCTTCAAATTTCATGCCTTTACATAACCCCCTTCCCGAGATTTGGGACAAAATTAAACTAAATAACTAATAACTTCGAATAAATTGATCAATTAGATTAAAAATTGGTAGATCACTTTTTTGTGATAGAGGTAACCTTTGCACCAAAGTTTGTGACTATTGAACAAAAATTACACTCTGTATAGTGTTAACAAGAATGGTACATACATAGAGTACATACACTCATATATTAACAAATACTTGCAATGAGTATCTCGTAACATTTTAAACAAATCCCCTCCACTGTGACGTTCTCAAAAATCATTGCTTCCAATTGCACTAGTGCTTTGGGTGTAAACTTATGCAATGCTTCATCGCTTTCTTAAAAAACCAGACTTATTTCCAGTAAAAACAAAGATATTTCTAATCATGAGAAATTCCCCCTATCTTGAGACATTTTCAAGACTTCTTACTACCAGTATGAAGTGATTTTAATTTTTAAACACCCTAAATTGCTCAAATTAAAGGTGACAATTAGTCGAAGTTAATTTCCAAGTGAAAAGAAAATTTTTTGGCGTAAAAAATACATACCGTAAGAAATTTATTTTGAAATTCTGCCCATTATGGGAATTGAAATAAATGGCTGGATCCTGGACTTAAAAAAAAAACAATTAGTCTCTAATTTTCTCTCTCTTTTTTCAGAAAAATATTAAGCACATGTTAAATAACACCTCTCACATAATAGAAAAAATTTCATTTGGAGCAAATTGAACTCGCATCCCTAGGTCAGCAGTTCCCAAACTCTGGTCTATGGACTATCGGGGTGTATGAGAAGGTGGCCTCTTAGTTTTGTGACTAGTTACTGGGTTGACAAAGTTTTTTTATTTGTATATAAATTTTCTGTGTGTCAATGTGCTTGGGTCCTCAAAATCATGGTCTTTATACTGAGGGGAGTGAGTGAAATCATGATCACTGAACTAGCTGGTTAGTGGGTAAAAAAAAGTTTGGGAACCGCTGCCCTGGGTAATGAGATAACTAATATCTGGCTCAAATCCAACAGTTGATGCATTGTAGTATGTACTTTATAGTGGTACAAAATATCATTATTTTTTGTATCAGTATTTCAAGAAAAATATCGATACTCAAAATATCGACGCTTTATATAAAATATCGTCACATTTAGAATAGATTGTTTGTGAATTTTTACAAATATTGATATTTTTCAATATTTTTTTATATCATTATACAAAATATCAATACCCACCAAACTGATTGGTTTCGATTAATAGGGGGAAAAAAATTTGATTTTAATCTAAAATTGATTTTCCAATTTTTTATTAATTATTGGGTCTCACAATATTTTAAGTTTGAGTAAATATGGTGAAAAGAGTTTGTAAATTATTTTAGTATATGTATACATAGACAATTGTGGGGTGTAATTCAATATACTGAACTTTTTTTTGGAGGGGGTGGGGGAGGGAGTGGATTAATGTTTCAGAAGCTCAGAGGTTTTTAAAAGGAAGGAATCCTAAAATTGTGAAAGAGAGGTGTAACGATATTTTTGTATTGTTCATAATATGAAATATTTTCGTATTACTAATTATCATCATCATCATCATTACTTTCTCTCTATTTTTCTATTATTTCCCATTCATTAACTCTCACGTCATTTCTTCAAGTCAAGACTTGTTTGATGACATCATTTCCTACATAAACAATTTCTGTGTTTACTCATAAACAATGAACTCATCTTTTGTTTACACTATTTTTGCAACCTTGCATACATACTAATTTCTACTAATTTATTTGTGAACACCCACTTTATGTCATATTCTTACAAGACCATTGGTCATACTTACTATACATATATTTCTATTAACCAATAAGATCAAAACCCTTCTCCAATACTCTGTAAATTCACCTGAACCTTCCTCTTTTTACTTACTATATAATCTCATGTTTGTACTATTTCATTCATTCTAATTCATTCTACTTAATTCTAATTCTACTTCAATCAAGTTTACCTTCCGATTACCTTGTTATACTAATTTTTTTAATCTTTGATATTTATTACAGTTACTTTTCTATAAAGTTTATGTCTAATACACTTTTTTAACTAACTTGTGTATTTGATTGTTCTGTTACAATATATAACCGTCACAAGAGGGGAAAAGATTATGTACATTGCCTGCAATATGTACAAGTTAAATTTTGGTAAAAAATATTATTTTTATTTTTTGTTTCTAAAATAATTCGATGGAAGTGAATTGGTAATGATCAGATGGGACACATCAGAAATCTCATATTTTACCCACAATGTGTGTTTAGTATACACTCAATTGGGAGTGCATCCTACATATTTTGATTATCCTTTGATTTTTTTTTGAAAAACACTGGGGGTCATATTTTTTAGGCTAAACTTCAGGCCAAGATTCTAAAAAAGTAGTAAAACATTTTGACGTTTTTCATAAAAATGCCAGAATGAAAAAACACGTCAGTAATACGGGTTTGTGTCACACAAAACATGTCACAAAATACCATTTGCAAATACAAACACACACACACACACACACACAGCGAGCAATCGAGAATTTCTTCGATTTTTTCACTCTCTAAATTCACGGTAATGGTATTTTCTTGTCTTGTCTTGCATTTGTAATAAATAATGCATCCCTCGTAAACCCTGTTCCTTCAATAAATTTTTCAAATGAATTTTTACAAGCGATCAACAAAACAATTTCTATTAAATACTTTCAAGATCGCCAGTGCCATAGCCAGAGAGTTTAGTCAGCAGAGGAATCCCAGACTCTGGAGGTGACCAACTAGGTATACTTGCTGATAAGTACGGCTGTAAAAAATGTGCGAAAACATTTTTTTTTCCATGCATCAGAATTAAAATTTAAATATTTTACTTTATGTTTCAAATCCGCCCGAGCCTAAGCAAAGAATTCCAAAACGCATATTTTAGCATATTTTGTTATAAATGCATATATTAGCATATTTTGCCCCATAAAACCGCATACATTCGAATATTTCTCAACGAACACATATTTTGACATATTTTAATGAAAAAGTTGGTGTTGTGTAGAAAACTTTGTAATTTATGAGTTATTGCTGCAGCAAATTGTTTGAAGAGGATGTCAGGGCCGTATTTATGGGAGTTTAGAGAGCCAAACCTTTCGAAAGTTCAAAAAGAAACACTAAGGTACATGTTCGAGAACACAAAACACACATGAAGAATTTGCAAATGGAAAGTATAAAATAGTAGAAATAAAAACCCAGATGATTCAAGCATGTTTACGATTAGAGAATATAACTGGGGAAAACAGCATTATAAAATACTGAGCTCAGAGGAGAAACCCGACTATTAGGTTTTAGAATATTCACATTCACCGATGCAAAAAAATAATAATCCAGAATCCAGTTTACACGAATACTGCCAAAGTGCCAACTGCCAACTATAAATAAGTTTACGTTAAAAACGAATTTTAAAAAAATAAGCTTTCATTTATTTTATTTTTTTGGCTTTAGCTTCATGCAAAATGAATATTATTTCGTTGAGGGAGGTTGGCTGCAGTATTCGTATATTTTAAAATCCAAGTAAGTAGAATAAAAGCTTATAATAAGCACGATTAACCTATAATGGTAAACAAAAAAACAAAGAAGTTGGCTCTGGAAATGAAAACCACCAAAGAGTGAGAAACAAGAAAAACAACAACAAAAGTGAAGAATCAAAGCTGAAAAAGGTTTAAAATCACTCAAATGATTTTTGGATTAATTTTTCTCGGCCAAGATACTGAGTTATAGACCAGCGGTTCCTCAACTTTTACGGCGATGGAACCCTTAACGAATTACTTTTATCTGCGGGAACCCCAACACCATACGAAAATTTAATCAGTATATTGCTAACATACAAAACAAATTTCTCGTAATGTAATTTTTACTAAATTAATTTCACTACCATAGGCATATACGAGGGGTTGGCAAAAGGAGTAATCACCCCCATGTTCCCACAAAAAAAAGGGAAGGGGGAAAAGAGAAAATTCAACTGATTGGATTCAAGTGCAGGAGATTCAAATATGGGAATGCAATTTTATATTTTTAGAAACTAACTTGCGAAACCTAAATGACCATTTTTCGGAACCCACTTTGGGAAGCACTGGCTTAGATTTCACGCAAATAATTTTCCCTGGTAACAAACTTGTATAATTAGGTATGTTATAACTTATAACATCGATGATGTTTTTTCTAAGTGAAATTTATTTTGCCTTACTTCATTCTATTTATGATTTTCGTTTATTCACTTCGACTCATTATGTTTTAACAATTTTATGTTTCCGTTGTTTTAAGATTTCTTGGTCTTGTTGGTATAAAGGCTCTCATTGAAACTGACATAACATGGTGCACAGGAGACTCAATTAATTCATTAGATAAATATATAAATAAACCACCTATTTTTAGGTTGATATTTGAGATACTTAATCAACATTTTGCTTCCTTTCATTTTCATTCATTTGGGCGTGGAAAAATAAACTTTTCAAAAATTCTGTGTATTTTCTGCATACTACTTCTGTTGTTCTCTTCAGCTAATTCGAAAATTGCCATATCTGAAGTCCATGAGAAAATGAAACGAAAACATTTGAAAAATTTCACTTTTACCTACCCCTGAAAATTCAGAATCAAACTCACGACAGCTGAAAATACCACGAATGGAGTGATAGGATTAAAATTTCTAAACCCACTCTCAACTCAACATTATTTATAAACTACTATTGCAACGAATCGATGAAAATTCTCAGAAATTCGGTTTGGAAATTTTTCAAAGTAGTCCACTGACTTCAAAAATATTTCCACTAACGATTAACCCTAACAGAATAGCAAACTTGAATTTTTTTGAAAATTTTTTACTTACGAACATAGTGCAGCAAAACCAAAATTAGGTAGGTAATAGGTATGTAGGATTTGAACCAATCAGCGATTCAATAAACGAGTTAACAATTTTCGGAATCTGCAAGAAAATCCAAAGCGAAAAAGTTAATTAGAAAAGAAAAATCAGCAAAGAATTTTTTTTTTTAAGACACGTTACCGTTTTTTCAAATGTTTACACGTATTGTATAAAGTAATAATATAAAATTATTCACTCAAAATTCCTTAGAGTCTAAGGGTCTGTTGTACCTACAGTAGAGAATTAAAGCTAACCTCCAGATTAAGACTGATTTGATTCCAAAGTTTCACATACGATCATACGACCTAAAATCAAAATCAAATTAATTCAAGTTCAACTCTATATTGTAGAACCAGTAAGGTAGCCAGACTTTTTTTCTGGTCAGGCCAGAGAGGGGCCAAGTAATTAATCACCTACAAAACCCGCAATACCTAATTGAAGTAAAAAAGAAAGGGAACCAGAAACTTAAATTAAAGCCCATGTATAAGTAATTCGTAAAAAATAATAATACCAGAATACAGATAATATAAAAAAAATTTTGAAAACAAACGAAATTTATTCAAAATTAATATAAAACAATTTTACAATATTCTCATGCTTAATTGCGAGCTGATCTGGAATCAAAATCACTGACAACCAGCTGTGTATTACAATAAGACGATTGCATCATTTTTTCTTGATGATACAGTATTATTCAAGGATAGAAGCAGAGATGGTTTAAGGGCTTGTAAGGTTAGAAAACTGTTTGATGCTTCGTTTTGCGCGGCCTTGCTCTTGGAACAACTAAGAGAAACAAAAACACTCAAAAAATTATATATTAATGCTAAATAAAGAAAATACCCCTTTAAAAATTCCTTCATCGCCACAATCTAAACGAATAAAAAACAAACTATACATAATGATATGGATTCTGGAATTTGGGGAGAGGGGTAGCAAAATTGAAAATGACCTTCCTTCAAAGAGGATTAAATCTAATGAAAAATAGAAAATGGGAGAGGTAAATATCCTAGCTTTAGTTTTTATGAGAGTGGGTGGAAGAGTGGATTTTCCTAGGCTCGGATTATTTAGGCCTTGGCATTTTCAAAAAAAAAAAAATAAGAGAAAACAAATTGATTATCACAGAAAATCTATTGAAAAAGGTCTAGAAACTTTTATCACTTAATAGCTTCACCAAAATTATTAAGCCGCAACACTAATAAATTTTATAAAATTTTCAATTTTTTGAGGACCTGAATTCCATTTCTATGGCCCTGCCTGGCCTCGCATTTTATTTTTCGTGAGGTATCGCAACACTGAAGGCCGTATTGATTAGAAGAATAGAAGTGGCAGTAACAACATCTCATGCATGAGTTTTGAACCGTAAACAGTAATTTGAAGCTAGATATTAATTGATTTTCACTATTGAGATTTTTCTTTTTTTTAAATAAAACATGAAACGTGCTAATCAATTGTTTTTTTTAATTTTTGGAGAAACTGGTCGGGCCGAAATTTTTTTTGCTAAAGCCAAGCCCACCCTGGCCCACTCTTGGCTACGCCATGGTGTAGAACTAGCAAGAAATCAGACTGTTGGGTGAATTTGATGCTTCGTATGGACACTACGATTACTAAAAAAAAAAGAAAGATTTTTTTAATCGTAAAAACAATGGCTTAACATTTTTTTCTGCATGAAGAAAATTACAATAAGGTAGGCCCACTGAAATTTGCGATACTTAATGTAGACCATACGAATTGGTTTTTATTAATAATGAGAAAAACTAAGACCAAGACCATAGTAGTCTTGGGATTGGCCATGCATCATATTCTCATTTTTCATCTTGGCCTGGCCTATTGTACCGACATTGATCTTAGTTTTGCATAGTTCATCTTGATCTTATTCTTATTACTACAAATAGAGCATCTGTCTTGATCTCGATCTTCGCTCTTTTGGCAAGATACGACTAAGAATATAAGATCAAGACAAATTTTGCTCAACACTGCATCATTAATTAGCCTAAATTTAAAAATTCCATATTTCTATTAGGTACCTATAGTACCTCTAGTACAAAGAACATACTTTTTACCCAGTTTGTTTACAAATGGGGTATTAAAATAAACTTCGCAAAAAGATTAGGATAGGGTATGATGAAAATCATCCGTTTCAGAAAAAATAATATGATGTTAAAAATGAATTAAAAAAAATATGCTTCTATAACTGTTAAATGAACGAACTGAAACCTAAGGAACTCTATTGCACTCACACAAAAACATGTAACCTAACCGCAATTGCGATCATAATGCTCTGGTATTACTTTAATGGCAAACTCGGTTCTATCAACAAAGTCTAAATTCTGTTACCAAACTGAGTTAAGTAAAAGCATATAAAAATTTACAGGTTTCACACTTTGTAAGAACTAAAGGAAAGCATTGAAAATTAATAAAAAAAAGTGTTGTTCATTTTTTCGTTTTATTTTAGTTTCGTATTCGCTCCATAAATAACACTACCTTCACTTTATTTTTCATTGCCATTTTCTCACCCCACTTTTTTATAGCTTCGTTATGTACCCCTCCTCTTATACTTCACACCAAAATCATTAATGTTAAAAAATGATTGGTATCATTTTCCCATTTTCACCTAATTTTTTTTTTTTTTGGAAGGTAGGTATCATAATGTTACGAGCACAATGTGGAAATCAGGCATTTCATGAAATACCTAGCGATTTTAGGCAAAGTGTGAAAACAATGAAATATTATTAAAAAGCACATTGCCTGATAACAGTTATGGCAGAATGTGAAATGATAAGAAATAAGTACTCACAGATAAAACGAACAATTCATTGTAATATCAGTGAGGTAAAATGATAAAGAATGTAGGTACTGTTTGTATTAAACAGTTTTTGTTTTGAGTTCTCTCTTGAAATTTCATTTTTCTTAATACCTTTCTAAAGCATTTCATTCATCTGTACCTTACCGCATAGTGGTGAATGGAGTGGATGTTCTTTCTTAATGTTTTCAAAATTTGAATTGTGGGGAGAAATCAGGATGTCATTTTGAAATTGATAACACATCTTGTATGTTTCACTTTCATTTTTCACAAATTATTTTGCTATACTCATTGAAATGAAATTGATAAAAATAACACTACCATCTTATCTTGTGGCATTAAAAGTTTTCTGGCATTTCATGAAATACTTGATTTTACCTTTTGCCTGTAAAATATATATAGAAAACAAAAGTGAAGTGGTGGTATTTTTTATTTATTTTGTAAATCGATTCATCTATGTTAGTCTGGGAGTATATCTTTCTCCTTTTTTTCCTCATGTTGATATTTAAGTAGTTCACTGTAACGGCAATTTTGTTGTCAATATTTTTGTACAATAATAAAATAAAAGACTTAACCGAAATTACTGCACTTTGTATTTGACTTCAATGTAAACATTTATGTGTACATAGTGGACTCAGCTATTGAGCCCCTTAATGTATCGTGGTTACAATAGAATTGATTTGTCTCTGTTTGGAGATTTATGAAATCAGGATCGAATTAACGAGCAGATTAATACAAAGATATTCGGACTGATGTGTCCTATATAAAATGCATGCAAATGAGGTGATGTGATGATACAATGAAAATAATTCTTTCTTGAAATTGAGACATATGTACCGATTATTAGTAATGTATGGTTCAATGCAAGTTCTGACATGAGTTAGTGACGTCATAGGTGATCTTGAGATGAATACAATAAATGAAGTATAATGTCCGATGGATTAACTGATGAAATATTGTGTGATGAAAAGTGTAACATGATTGACGGTTGAGAATTAATAATAATGTACTTTAGTAATGGTATAAAAGGTGGTTGAGTACATGGATGGTGATGATGTATTGACGTGAATTACATGAGAGGAAATATATCGTTACATCTACTTTTTCATATGCGACATCACTTGGCTAGCTATTCCAATAATATTTTATGTCGTTTAAGTCGGTTCAGCAATTTCAGCAAACTTAATCAATATAAATCATGTAAATGATGTAAATGATGTAAATGAAGTAAATGATGTAAACAACTAAGTATGTGCGACGTACTTTGAAAGCAAAAAAAACATTATTCAATTGCGCTGAGAAAAACGTAATTATATAACACCAGAAAAAACATTCTTAATACATTGGAAAACACATAAGTCCATCATTTACGCAGTTTGCAACACCTAAACTTGACGTAAAGAGCCTAACGGATGTAAAGTCTATCCCCGTTTCACCTCTTGAGGAGAATATGTCCATGCCTTTACACCTTGCTTAAAGGGCATAATGGGCATAAAATGAGATAAAAAATTAGTGGAATAGCTTTCCTGTTGCTAAGAAAAAAGTCCGCCAGTTTACAATTACTTTTATAAATTCTATATATGTGTCCACAATTTTGAGAAAACTACAAAAGGGATAGGGCTGAAATGTTCATGAAAGGTAGTCCTTATATGTATAGGATCAAGTCTGATAGGGTTTGGTGTCAATTGATACGGTAGTTTCTGAGAAAAATGGAGAAAAAGTTCCTGAAAAAGTGGTTTTTCCAAGATTTTGAGGAAACTAAAAAAGGGATCAAGCTGAAATTTCCACGATCCATTTATTATTATTGCGTATGTACAGGTCTCATGGAAATTTAGAGCCTATTGGTTTAGTGGTTTTTGAGAAAACTGGAAAAGTAAAAATTACTAGAGAAAATTTTGTGTTCACGGTTTTGAAAAAACTACAAAAGAAATAGAGCTGAAATTTTCATAAAACGCAGTCTTCATATAGGACCAGGTTTAATAAGATTTTAGCGCCTATTTGTTAAATAGTTTCTTAGAAAACTGGAGAACAAAACATTCCTAAATAAAATATATTTTATAAAAAACCCAATATATAATATACCTTGACATTTCACAGCGCAAGTAGAAGAAACGTTAGTTTTCTCCATAATTACCTGATGCATCAATTTTCAAGCATCATTCACTGCTAATTTCATCGAATAATGTACTGTAATATCTTTTGGTATCCTGCCGTAATCGGGAATCAAACTGCCAACTAACAAGAACCTAATGCTCTCGTCTCAACCACCAAAAAGTAACACCATATACACTCTGCCACAGTGCCGATGGCGAGGGCAGAGCCGATATGTGCAGTCGCCACAATATATCCATGGATGGGAGCGAGCATTTAAAGTTCTCAAAAAATTCAATTTTTCTTCAATGGGAGTTCAACTTATGTTTAAACGCGGTCATGTTAGTACAAGACGCATTTTGCTGCCCAACCGAATCAGTAGTCCAGAAATGGTTGTAGGCAGAATTCACCTCGATATAAAATTTTAAAAACTGGAGGAAACCGAAAGAGATATAGGTACCTACAACATTAATCGCGTATAAAGATGTTCGACAGCACCAGCAGCACCAAAGAGGGGGTCGTCAATCAACTGCGCACAAATCGATAAAAATCAAATTGATTGCGCGCCTAAAAGTTGAAACCTGATAGTCAAATAGAATTTACCAGTTACGTAATCAATTGCGCGCAGGTTCTTACACTTGCACTATACTCATCAATAACGCACGGATTCCTACTGTCTCTATACATCGACAGCGCGCCTCCACCTGAAATATATTCTCGTCTATAGTGATACATAAACTACCAATACTATATTATAGTCTCCGAATTGACTGGAAAAAACGTTTTTAGGGCGTATTTTTAGATGAAAAATAAAAATTTCTGTTCAACTTTTTAGTTTCGACTTCGGAATAAAACGTAATAATTATATCGATGTGAAATATACGAACAAACTATTGGTATTATCGATAGGAAAACATATCAGCACCGCACCCATTCAATCCATTCGTCATTATATCTATGCCTCTGTGCAATCAATATACTCGGCGTGTGGGAATAGGCGCGATATTGATTTATTGTCTTTGGGGGGGCCAAAACAGTTTGCGCGCAATCAAATATCTCCCCCAAAAACAGGTCCACGCGTAAAGTAATTCGAAAAAATCTCACCCTCGACAGCAATACCGAATTAGCATCTAACAGACGTTAAACTCACGACATTCGGGAACTCAGCAAGCAGCAAATATACGACTCGCTGTGGAAAAGGCGCCTGAGCGGAGTGAAGTGGGTTAATTGAATTGTCGTCTGTACGACGGTAAAATTCAAACAATTTGTAATTGGAAACGACGACGACGACGACGACGACGACGAAGAATAAATTATTATACGTACGTAAGTTGTAATTTCTATCGGTATCACTGAACTTGATGACTACACTTTATTTTCTCACTGTCAAGTCAATACACTTCAAACTGGTAGAAAGAAGGTGTCTTCGATGTCATTTCATTTCTTATTCAACGTTTTCTCGTTCTTTTGTTTCCCCATCAAATAATCCATTACAAAATTGTCGAAATGAGCGCCGGGGAGAAGAGCACGGTAAAAATCACAACCGAGTACTCTGCACTCATCTTAATCAAATACGTATCATTTACTGAACTTACAATATCAAATCTGAATGGGTAACTAGGTCACATTCTTACGTTGCGATTAATCTGAAAAATTAATAATTTGCACAAAAATTTTGCATTAATTGAACTTCTACACTCTTACCTGCAATAAAATAATATAAGCAAGGGTTACCCCGAGATTTCGTAGATACCATTACTCTTTCCATTATTGGATGTTCAGGCGAATCCTTGCGCAGGACTCTATCACGACTAAAAATTTTATTAGCATACATATGCACAGTCATTCGTATCTATATTGGTTGAATGATACGAATTTGAGGGAAACCTATACCAGTACGTAAATTTTAAATACCTTATGGCAAAAAAAAAAAAAAAAAAAAAAAATCCAAAGTGGCTCAGTTTGAACTTAGCCCAGTAGCACATCCAGTAGACGGGACCTTTCTCTAAAATCAAAATTATCGGATTTTGAAGAATGTCTAAAATAATTTAAATTAAAAATTAAAAATATAAAAAGAATAAGTTCAAAGTACTAAGAAAAAGGAATTACAAAATACAAATCTAGAAAACAAAATTTTCAAATTGGAAGGGGGCGGTAAGGGTTATTGGAAGAGCAATGACTATTATTGGGGCTCACATTAGGCCCGAGATAAAGCTTCTTTTAAATAAGCTTTTGTTTTCTCAACTTGACTTTTTTTGGAGGGGAGAGGGGCAGTGGGAATGAAACATCTTTGAGGGGTTGTGGACTCTCCCTAGGTCCATCCTTAGCAACGCTCCAGCATACAAACGTCTACCCTTTGAGAAAATTATGCATACACCCCCGACTTAGCCTCAAGTTAAAACCAAATATCACAAATCGCAGACTGTAGATTTGGAATGATTTTGAATCAATCATTGTGTAGTGCTTCGTGGGTATCATTAAATATCCCTTTTATTGTGCCTCTTTTGCTGTGTGTTAGACAGTTACTATCAGTATTTAAAAATTTTTCTAGGCCAGTGATTCTATTGTCGCATAATTAAATGTTCAGAACTCTAAGTGTGGCTATTGTGTGTAAGTAGTCCTTACCTAGACAAGGTTCATAGGACCGAATCAAAGTTTGCGTGTAGGGCAACCAAATCGTATCTTGGTACCAGTAGCCAGCCAGTTTAAAGCCTACACATACACAAAGCATACTGAGTGTTGCGGACAATTGTTTACAGGCATTGCGGTACCATATACAGACTGCGACACGCATTGTATCAACATATATATACTAATTACGTACTCGCCTATTTCATTTGCCAATTGTAGGCAAATGCAGAGATGCATCGTCTGTATGAGTGTATACAGACGATGTATTTGTTTGAAGTGCAATGCCCTAATAATTTAGGACATGGACTTTGGTCCGCAACCCATCTATCAACACAGGGCCAAGCTCTGTATTGAGGAGGCGAGGTAAATGTCCCCACATTAAGCAAGCAACCAAACATTGTTTTTATTGCTGCTTGAAATGACAAAATAACAAGCCTCATAATCTGATCGTTCATTTCTAGATCAAAAATTCACAACTAAACTATAGTTGCGTGACCAAAATTAGAATAATTAATCTTATATACCTGGCAGTGACAATATTCTTATGCCGTGCAAGTTTGTGTTGCTGCTCAAGAGAAATGAATCTACACCTCCGGCATCCGCAACAAATAGTTTGAGATACATTCATGTTGTTAACACCGTCACAATCATGATACAGATCTGCCTATGGCCCCACGTTGTTTAGTGTTGTATCGTGCAGATACATCTACATCAGCATTTGTTGGGGAAAAACAACACTGTCGCCAGAAAAAAGTTAGATCAAATAGCATCAATTTTTATGTGGTATGCTGTTGCAACAGCCATACTCATTCTGAGCCGTAGCCCCATAGGACAATTAGTCCCTCCCAATAATTTGAAATTGGCCAAAGAGTTGGAAAATTTAAAGCTAGTTAAAAAATTTGAAATTTTTCAGTGTTATTTACAAGAAAAAAAAATTCTCTATATGTATATTTTTTTCTTTCTACAACCGAGTTAGAAAATTTTGAAATTTACCCGTCAAAAAATTTCTACTCACTACAGCCCTGTGCACATTGCAACGGAATCGGAGTACAATGCACAGATAGGCTAACAATGTGTATATCCAGACTATTCACCTTCAGACCAGCTACTCGTGAAAAAAAAAATCTGGATTATTTCGAAAATTGAGATGACAACGTTCGATTTGATAACATTATAATAAAACTGAAATCCAGTTGCACACTGACATAAGAAGAGCTACATTGTGCCTAAAATTGCGATGAACTTTTTACAAGTTTTTCTCTTCCTCATAGTGGTGCTTGCATGCTTCGGCACTACGTGCGAACAGCTGACCTCCACGTACGAAAAAATTTAAAATAATTTATTTTAAAGCAATACTTCAGAAAAATTAGTCAAAATTAATATTCACAAGAGATTATTCAATTTCCAATAACGAGTTTGAAACAGTTGGCTCCTCCTTCCCAAAAAATTTTAACTTCGTCCTAAAAAATTTTGAGCAGCACAAGGGAAAAAAATGAAATGCCATCCACGCTAATTTCACAAGGAAGCTTTCTCGGTCTTTTACCACCTTCTACACGCCAATTTTCGCAAGAAATTCATTTCATATTCTACATTTTCAATGTTCTGCAGGCTATCAAGCATTGAAATAAAAAACAATTCCAAATTTAATTTTTTATTTTTAAAAGATGACCAAAAAATATCACAGAAATAGTGACTAATACACTGAAGTACTAAACCATCGTTCCTACTCACCATTTATTTTTATCACAAAGCTACGCTTTTGGATGACGGAATTAACTGTGATTACTGTGAATGTTTTGGAGAATACAATATTTTAAAATATTATGGTTTAAATTAGAATTCCCTTATCGATGAATTACTAATGTATATAAATAATCGTATTTACGTTTATTTATTTTTCTAACCGACACGATGGAAAACCAAAATGCGTCATAGATTTGTCTCAATAAATTATTTTGTAATGGTACGAAGTAAAATGAACAAAAGCATTCCTACTGAAACATTTTGGCCAGTAACAACATAAAAACTACAGTTCACTTACAAAAAAAAAAAAAAAAAAAAACATTCAGACCGAGTTAACAGAATGAAATGATACTATTTTAAATGTAATATAAAAATTTCGGTCAATAACTGTTATATTTGAACTAAAATTTTGTCTCTTATTTTAAAGTTAAGACCTGCATTCTGCAACGGGGTCTGAGACATAATGGAAAATGGTTAGATATGCGGTCTCAATCCTGAGGGCTTCAAACCAACCACTGCCAAATTTTTGACCCAAAATGGCAAAGCGCTGAGTATGGTCCATTGAGTGCTATTCCTTGTGATTGGAAAATTCAAGTTGAGAGAACACTGGCCAATCGGATCTTGAAAAAATCCCCCCCCAAATACTCGTATCAAACAATCTCCAGACTCATAGCAATAAAATCTCTGTGCTGAAGCCAATTGTGGGCGCCGGGAAGACTAGATTTGAAGGTGTAAATTGTCTTCTCATTTAACAAAAGTTATACCAAAATCATAGGAGAAGAACCTGAAAAGAATCTTCAGTAAACTGGGGTAACTTTGAGTTTTTGAGTAACTCAGGACACTACATAATTATGAACTCGTCACTATTTTGCATATTATGAGCGCGGTAAAATTTGTAAGCAAGTACTGATCCGGGCGTTTTGATCCCAAACGAGTTGTAAAATTAGAGGCTGCAACGTAAATACATCAATTTTTTTATTAGAAATAAATTCCGATAAGTACCAAGTAAAAAAAATTCAATAAACACAGCATAAATGTGTTAAAATTTTTTTTTACTACTCTGTAACATTATTTACTGTCAGTATTGTTTCTATTAGAATCGGATTAAGCGTAACCTGACAACTGATGAACAATTTACGAGTAAAAGTTAAAATAACTTCAGAGTGTTACCGTATCAGATTAAAACGAACCAAAATCAGCGAATTGAAAAAAGAAAACTGATCAACAACGTGTATGGATCATCGTATCCAACATCGGAGAAGATTTTCAAACTGTCTGAAATAAGACACACAAGGTCACCAGAGGACCAGAAAGTCTTCAACTTATTATTTTTCCTTCATCCTCTTCTTCTACTAATAAGTGCTTCGCTTAAAAGTAAATTGGCCGAGGAATAAGGAAAATTTTGTTCAAACTTAACAATCAAATTGAAATTTACTGACGAAGATTTAGGTTTTGACACTTAAAATAAAGTTTAACCAGGAAGAAAACATTTCCGTGGATCAAAAGGGATTAAAAGACATATTTTGTTACCATTTAAGCTCCTCGAATGAAGTTCAGTTCAAACTGAACCAAAATTACAAGTTTCACTTCCTTGTTCTTTAATATTTTCGACTACTACGATAAAAACTGCCCCAATTTTATTTCTTGCGGTGGATTTGAATTTGTTCTAAAAAAAAACTAGAAAGTAGTTCGAGTTATGTAAAAGTTACGTCATTTTTCTTGAGGAAATTAAGAGTACATAGAAATTGGTTCGTAACAGGTAGGCTATAAGAAAAAAAAAAACGAAAAAAAAAAACAATGTTCGTCGAGATTTCGACAAACGTAATTAAGGGTGATTTTTTCCCTCCATCTGCGAGGGTAAGTGAAACATAGGCTAATTTATTTTCATCTCATCTGATTACCTGATGGATTACACCAGAAAAAATTACGGTAAATAAAAAATTTTTTTTTTTTAAAAGAGTGAAGAAAAACCTGAGCGTATGTTCACATAACAGCTTCAAATTTGTATATCAAGAACGGAAAATATGAGGAAAATTTGAAAAAAAATTTCATAATACTTCGTAAAAAGTGGTTGGTTACCCGACTCGCAGCAGTACTTTCACGCTGTACACTATTTAGTTCCGTCTTTCGCGTAAAAAGGGTAATCGACTTAATCTTTCCTTTGTTTGAGAATTTTCTTAAAATAAGAGAAGAAAATAAAGGGTTTTCGTTCGTCACAAATTTTTTCTGACGCAACCAAATTTTGAATATTATTTAATTCGATTTTCTCTCGATGTCAACAACATATTTTTTTATTCTTCCTTAATCAACCATTTGGAAGTGACGACCATTTTATGAGGTCATATCGCAGCACGAGATTTTACAAAACCTCAAAGGGGAAATACACTGTCGCTGGGGAAAGATTGGAAAATACTGGAAAAAAATTCTTCATTATGCATATCCACCATTCACAGTTTACGAGCCAAATGATAATTACTTCTTAAATTCTGCGTTCAGTACGAATTTAATAATTAATGAAAATCTTAGCATTTGCGTAATATTAAAATTGTTCTTAGCCTATTATGAATTTTCCATCCATAATCCTAATCCTTTCTCGCAAAACCCCGTGTGGGTAGTACTTAATGTTCACCACCAGAAAGCTATATGCGCCGTTCACTTCGTTGAAGATGCCAAGGTTGAGAGTAGATAAGGTATTAGCACTGATGTCTAAACTCGTGTGATTTCTCCGACAAGATTCATCAGAAATCCATCATTCTAACGTAATAAATTCGTATTCTTTTTATAAAACCATTCAACTTTACCCGCTATCACATCGTTGGTTTTCTCAATTTCTTCAGTTCTTTCGTTCAACGAACTTCAAACTGTGCGAACTCTGTTGACACTGTTTCAACCGCTTACCCATTCCTGTATTCATAATTCATTTACCTACATCAGATGATACTCTTTCTTCATGGTCGTAGCCAGGGGGAAGGGGGACCCGAGCCCCCCTAAACTTCCACAAAAAAAATAAGTTTTTAAAGAAAAATTTCAAGACCACCTCTGTCCACCATTTTTTTTGGGAGGGGTGTTCTAGAGAATACGTATATGAGCTCGCCCTAACTAAAATCCTGCCTACGCCCATGTCTTTCTCACGAGTTATTGCCCTGTAGATCCTAACAGCTAACACTCTGCTTGCTTAAAAATACCCAAATTAAGTACTTCCTTTTTGAATGTCCCTGCGTTTCTAATCTTCAATTCAAATTGTTTTTAGCTCTGCTAGCGATTAATATTTCCTTTCTTACATCTTGAGATTCTATCATACCAACAGAAAATTCTGTCCACTGTCCTCTTTTTGCCGACTGCGTACGAAGGAAGTTATATGTTTGGTATGTCTATCTGCCGAGCTAACGGAATTTCGTTCGCTCAGAACAAGTGTCTTACTTCATAGATTTTAATGAAAGTAGGATGAAAATGTTCCTGGCCATCCGGAGAATGTCCTAGGTTATTCATAATTATTGGAAAATTAAAAAATTAGAACGGTGTAATTGAAGAAAATAAGAATTGAAAGACTGAAAAAATTAATGTCATAAATTTGAGCATATCCACCAATAAGAGTTACTCGTTCAGATTAACAGGGTTTTTTTTTTTTTTTTTTTTTTTTTTTTTGATAAAATTTATTATTATTATCACATTACTTATACAGTCTTGGTCTTACATCAATACTTTGTCAGTGTCAGTGCTGGATTAAAATAAAGTGCGCCCCAGGACAAATTGTTCAAAAATAGTCTTCCATAAAAAAAAAAAAGACAAAATAATACCTTATTTTGTAAGTGTAACGATATATTTCTACTCATTAACACTCCTATTCATATACCATCACACCAATAAACTGCCATCAAGCCTGTGTATTATATGATGATAAATGTAGTAAACAGAATGCAGACGCCACTCTGGAATGTCATCGCATCAGCCAATTTAGCTCTTTTACTCATACATTCATGTCTGTATTTGTCATGTACACCCGTAACCTTCAATAGTCCACAGATTTTGTTGACACATTACGATTAAAAGAGAGTAAGTAATCATCACCTTAAAAGTTGATCCTAATCTTGCACGGTGAAGAGTTAGTCTTGTTTGGTTTCCTGTCATCATTAGCCAATCTCTTCACCTACAACAGAAGAGGAAATAAAGTAGTGTAACTCAAAATAGGTATTTTCCAGGAGTACTGGGCTAATTATAATGGTATTTTCATTAAGGCATTCTTCAATGTACTGGGAATAACATAAGATTTACACTATGGTTAAACACAGGCAGAAGCCAGAGCAAAAATTACAGAATTTTTATGAATTTTCCCAAAAAACTGTCTCTGGATTTCTTAATTTGAATACTTAATTTTTATTATTGTGTGTATCCAAAATTGCTTCGAAAAAATTTGAATTTTGATTTTAAATTCAAACACAAAATATTTACTGCAAATAAGGGACTATGCTCCAACTCACACGACTCCATAGCAACATGTGGTGACATTACTCGTGTGAGGTAAAAGGGCTTGAACCTCCGACAACAGTTGCCGCTGAAAGGCTAGCTAATATTTGTCTCCATGAAGTTTAACAAATGCATGAAATACATTCAATCGTAATTACTTTATGTATTTGCAAGTAATGTACGAGTACCAAATTGTGACTAATCAAACAATGACAATGATATCACAATTTGGTACACAAACAGTTCCGCCATTTCTTATTTCTACAAGAAATGACAAACCACCCTTATGTACAGATATACGTATTTACTACATATGTGTGTACGTGTGTGTGTAAATAAGCTCCTATATAAACTAACCAAACTGGCTCTAAAATTGCCAGTGTTTGCCCAGGTTTTAGCTTACCCATATGTTTACATATGAAGTGGCAGAACATGCAAAAAATCTGATGATTACCTTCTTGTGCGAATATTCTTTCATGACAAGGTATTCCACAAAACACAATTGAATATTTTAATCCAAAATACTAATCTTTTCACGCAAAATAACACTAAGTGTGGGAACTTAATTTTCACCACCAAACAAGAGTGTACATTCTAAACAAAGTATTAAAACTGATGTCTGAACACAAGTGATTTGTAATGGTATGACAAGATAATTATACGGTTTTTAACCACTGAAATATGCTCATTGTTTTCTCAAGAAACAATAAGGAGGATGATCATGAAAGTACTTATGGGTTAAAACTATTTGCCTACAAAACAGAATGTTATGCAACAAAATTTATGTACAATTTATTATCAAGATATCAGACCAAGAATCCGAAGAAAGTTTATCACTGCGTGATGTTAGGTACCAGCAATGGTGGTAGATCACTGTTGCAACAAAAGAATGTGTTTACAGACTATACCTTGGCTTAGCTTTTGAGCATTTCTTCCTGAAGCTCAAGCTGTATGATTTGAGCATCTAGCGATGGACAAATGCTTCCTCTAAAAGGAGGCTTGTTCGACCACACATCCTGGTTTCAGCCTGCGCATTCTGACTAACGCACTTGGAGGTCTGGTTGGTTTATTTCGAATAGGGTAGCCAGAATGTGAAGTTATTTATAGTCAAAAGGTACCTAAATTACAGATTCAACGGCAGTCGCCATCCGATGAATTTGCCCGTCACACAACACGAAACTAGGACGAAGCTTCTGAAACCTACTTCAAAAATTAAAAGAAAGTTTTCGTTTTAAAAAAGCTGCTGAAAACGTGAAAAACACGACTACACTGACACAGCCCAGCCTCGTTTAGATTATCTAATTTATAATTTAACGGCCGGGTTAGTTCTCAGTTGGCAAGAGTACCTACTTTATTAAGTAAGACATTAAGCGTTGAAAATGATGATCGAAATCGCAGCTGCAAAACCGAGACAATCCTCCAGGTTATTTATAAACAAGAGTCGACATTTAGATTACGTCACCGTGGTAGCTCAAGCTCATTCATCCCTCATCGGAAGCCATCTAATGACTTCTTATATTCTGATTTTGAGCGAAATATTACTATGCGGATCTGTTATTTATTTCTCTGAGTTTTGTTTCTTTTTTCTTTCTTCCGATAACATGACCTTCGGACGGACATTCTTTTGAGGGAGCATAAAGTAGACGAGCAGAGAGAGAAACGTACACACAAACACACACAACGAGGGCCTATTAATTATGGAGTGCCAAAAAAGAACTTTTTTTTTTGTTTATGACCTCCATGTAAAACGATTAACGGGGAAAAATGGTTACATAATACTGTTGGGAGACGAAGAGGAGAAACCGTAGAATAACGGTGACGCCAATTTAAAAGAAATTTTCGCAGAATTTTCTGTTTTCCAAGGCCACCGAGAGAAAAATAAGGAGTGAGTGTGCGATAGAGAGACAGGGTAGAGGACGATGTTTTTCTCTTGAAATGTCAACGTTTTGGTGTGGCAGGAGAAAATTTGAATTTCTGGGAATGGCGAGAAAGAAGTGGTGACAGGTGAGATACTTTGGAACTATTTTATTATTTTTCTATTTCGTTAGTTTTTATTTCTTCGAAGATGTTGTGACAAAGATAAATAGTGTTTATGGCTTTTCTTGTCTGTGGGTAACTCATCTGTGCGTGGCCAATAAATATTATTCATCCGAAGATGAAATGGTGCGTTTAGCTGGTAGCAGATGGTTTGACTAAAGCAAAATGCCTCACCCTCAAAATGAAAAACTCAAACCAAAACCCATATCCGGTAATATGTGAGGAAAAAAAGGGTTTGAGCAAAAATGAATTGTGTTGTCAGGTTTTATGGGGAAGTAGGCCGGTAGCCAGGTCATTATTTCAGCAGGGGAAAACATATTTCTTGGGGGGGGGGAAGCTTAAATGCAGATATTTACTTATAAACTTTTTTGATCGCATTCCTTCACAAAATACGCAATTTTCTCTTGTGTGGGTGTGCATATATAATATACATTTTTTTTTTTCAAATAATTCGTAGGGGGAAAATGCAATGACTGGGAGGGTAATGCCCCCATTTTCCCCACTGGCTGTGGCGCTGTGGGGAAGAGTCAGGAATTTTCCCGTAAACTATAACCCAATATAACTGAAATTTTGTAAATACCTGATGAGCAAGTAAACACCAAAACTATTACAACATGGTTTTATTTTTTCAAATTATGTGACATCAGGGGTGGCGTCATAGTGAACGAGATGGGGCTTCTGTCCCACTGGAAATTTACTTCGCTTTAGTTCGAGCCCCATAAAGATAATTGAAAAAAAAAAAATGAAAATAATCAATTGTCTACCAAGTATTTATTGGGTTAGGTCTGTTTGATATTTTTCAGTCACATCAACTTTGGAGAAGGTTTGAGGCTAACACCCTTTGATCATATATAGGATGAATGAATACCAGGGCAAAAACAAAAATATAAATAAGACTTCTTAAAAATTTCAAAATACAAGAGGGAGAATGAATTTCTGAGAGAGAAATTGCCCAATTTGGGCTTCCTCTTGGCCTAATTGATTCGCATCCATTACATGATTTTCAGTTTTATTGAGCCAAATTTTTCATTAACCACAAGGGGATAACAGTTTAATTTTAAACTGTGTCAGTGAATTTATCAGTAGCGACGAAACTTGCTATGAGACAATGCGACAGTGTCTACCCTCTTTTAAAAGGAAAAAAAAAAATTCATAATGTCAATATACCTATATGTAATATATCTACTAATATCAATATGATGTACGTCATATAAAAACCCATATTGCCTACTCATTTTCCTCTCTTCCTTCTTGGTTACAGACAAATATTGGCAGAGAGACAATCATTATTATGTCTCAAAAATAACAAAATTAATTTTATGTGTGTGCGGTTGTATAGCCGTCTTTAAAGGTGGTAGTGAGACATGTTTCTCTGTTCAACATTGCATGTGTTCAGGAGTACAGGCACCAGACTGATTTTTTTCTCTCTTTCTTGTTATCTTATGACTTTTTTTTCTTCATGTTATTCACTTATTTGTGTGTCTTACTCTTTTCAATATTTTTGCCTTCCGAAAAAAATAAAATAAAAACTTTTGCCTAGCAAGCCACACTAGGAAAAGAAGGTTTTTGAGAAAAAAAAATTGGGATTATGAATTGACTACCCAACTATATTATCACGCCCCGCCACTGGTAAATACTACTATTAGTGATACCAAACTCTCAGAAAGAGAATTTTCAAATTAAACCAATAAAAATGAGTCTTCAACCTAATTCCCATAACTAATAACTCATAAGGGAAATGCAAGTACTGTTAATGAAAACGATACGACATTTAACGAAACGTAATTTTTGCTAAACATATAATTACAGGCCTATTTACTGTTTCCAAGATAATTGTATTAGGAAACTAGAAAAGAAAATGATAAAAAGTCAACTCACATGTTTAGTTCTGCCATCATGTTATCGTAAATCTATTTGTTTCTCATTCGCACCCCCTTCAACATGAAGTTCCTTACTACCTATATTACTTACGAACGTGTATAGTACAACTGATATAACAGTGAGCAATTTTACGGTTTCCAATTACGTTAATGCGATTGTTACACAAAACTCATAGGAAAACAATGAATTTTTCTACCAGAAGTTCAAAATTAAATGAGTCCCATAAAAACAATACCCACTGTGAGCGCGTTTGTACGCTGTACAGTATTAATTCAATCAATGGCACAGATTACACGTTCTGAAAGTTTTTCGTTCATGTCCACATGCCATATGTTATGCATATATGTATAGGCCGAGTAGCTTTGCATCATGTTGGACGTACTTCAGTTTTTAAGTAGGTTTCTTTAGAAAATCTGCTTATTACGCTTGGGGCTGTGTTAGCCCCAGGGTCGGGGGTGGGTACGTTTTTCGTTTCATGATCTCAGGAAAATTTTGGCACCAATAATTTCAAATTCATATATATATATATATATATATAGTATAGATATAGATATATATATATATATAGATATAGATAGATATAAGTTCATTTCTTGTACCCATAGTACAGGTCGCACTTTTCATCAGATAATCAAATTTGGTACGTATATTTATACTAAGCCAAGGACCAGACCTATTGATTTTCGTGCGGATCGGCCGGACGGTTCTTCCAATACCGACATTTTTGTTTTTATATTGGCTATAAAATGCTCAATTCTGCATCAATAACCACGAAATTCGGAAAAATTGTTCATCATAATTTATTGTAGTACGCTACCAATTTTGGCGTGGATCGGTCGGACGGTACTTCCACTACCGTTTTTTTTTTATATTGGTCGCAAAATACGCAAATTTGAAACAATATGTACGAAATTTGAACCAAATATTTATTATATTTTATTTTAGCATACTACTAATTTTTGTATGGATTGACCGGTACTTCCGGTATAGATATGTTTTTTTTGTTTTCAGTCTAGCTATAAAATGCTTAATTTTGAACAGATATTTATTATACCTGATTGTAACATTCGACAACCAGTTTTCGTGTAGATTGACAGGATGGTATTTCCTTCAATTCAATTCTTGTTTTTAGCGGTTTCAAACTGTTATTTCAAAATTCATAACAAATATTTTTAAGTATAGGTTTTCTTCAGAAAATCTACTTATTATGCTTAGTGCGGTATTAGCCCCTAGGGTTGGGGGTTGGTACGTTTTTCGTTTCATGACCTCAGGAAAATTTTGGCACAAATAACTCAAATTCATACATATATATATAAAAATGTTAATTTCTTATTTCCATGACACAGGTCGCAATTTTAATTCGATAATCACGAAATTTGGAATGAACATTTTTACTGAGGAAGGGACCAGATCTGTTGATTTCAGTGCGGATTGGCCGGATGGTGCTACTGGTAACGCAATTTTTGTTTTTATTTTGACTATAATATGCTCAGTTTTGCACCAAAAGTCCCTGAATTCGGAATAAATATTTATTTTGATTCGTTGTAGTACTCTTCTAATTTTGGCATAGATGGACCGGGCGGTACTTTTGGTACCACTGTTTTATTTTTTATATTGGTCTTACAATAGGAATTTTTCAACCATATGTACGAAATTTGAAATAAATATTCATTAAAATTTACTGTGGTATGCTACCAATTTTGGTGCAGATCGATTGAACGGCACTTCCAGTAAAACTTTTTTTCCTAGTTTTATTGTGGGGACAATACTCGTATGAGGTAATAGGGGCTTGCACCTCTCGATGACAGTCGCCGCCCAAAAGCTGGCAATAATCGTCTTTATGACGTTAAACAAATTTACACTGGTGCGTTTGTATGTTTGTACCTGTACGTACGTACAGGTAAGATACATTGCACGGGCCAAGATCAATTACCAGATAACGATCTCGGTGATGTCACAGACCGGTACCAAACGTGCTGCATTGTTTCTTATCACCTCGACAGAGGCAAAAAACAACGTAACGCATGACATAATTACGTACATGTACGTATGCATGTGTGTCTGTGTGCGTGTGCCAAATTCTGTATATAAACTCTCAGAACCGGCTCAAAAATCGCCAGTGTTCCTCGAGGATTTGGCTCTCCCATACTTAATTGTATGAAGTGGCAGAACACGCAAATACTGTTGAAAACCTTCCAGTGTGAATATCTCTCACAACAAGGTATTCCACATTTATATTTCATTCGTTTTATTTTAAATTATAAGATGATGAACCATACTTTATCATCTTAATTTATTTTTCAATTTTTTAAGAAAAAATGCCTTTATATTTCGTATTGTCTAATATTTTGTCAGCAGCCAACACATTTCATACAATCATAACATACAATTAAGGCATATAAACGTACAGACAATTAATGTGACCATCAAAATTCATAATATTATTTTTCTCGAAAACCTACTTTCTCTAGTGAGGCTTGCTGAGCTCGAGTTGTTTTTGTTTTATATTGAGGCTATGCGTCGTCTTATCACTCCATTAATTTTGTGACACCACATCGAGTCACTTCATATTAATCTTTTAAAAATTATTGTTTCATAAAATACGTGCTGAATAATCTTTTCTGTAATATAATTACACGAGATTTTGTGTAATGATCGAAGTACTTCGCGGTAATTATCGAAGGAATAAATTAAAAAGGTGCACCAATGTCTACCGCGCCTACCATCCAACCATTATACAAGGTGCTCTACGTGCGATGACTCATAATTTGAACAGGATTTACTGGCATCAGGCAAAACACCCACAACTAGCCTTTAATCTGTTGTCAAAATTTGAGGGGATTACAGTAGGTATTATAAAATTCAATCCCGGGCTTTATTAAAACTTATTCTTTCACAAAATTTTTTTCGGTACTCAACAAAGTTTTGTTAAGAAGAGGAGCTTAGTTGAAATTTAAGATTTTAGAACAGTTATTCTACACTTTTCACAACAGAGCAGCCTTTAGTTATAAAGTACCAGTCTTCCACATATTACCCTTTCTGCCCTATTTTCCTTAAAAAAGGTAGGTAGAGCAGTATTTCGTTTCCTTTTAATTTTCAGAAACACAACGTGCTGAGAATTTGGAAATTGAGTTCAGCACTTTTGCCTTACGGAACAGAACCTCCACTGATAAACTTCTAAACTTTCGATCGAGATTCAAATCATATGTCCGACCTTAATCAATAGTTATTGACATTTACAATTTTTATCTGTATCTTCTTGCTCATTAGTGTTGCTAACAGTAAGGTTTTGTCGATTAGTTACATCTACTTTAAATTACGTTCGGCAAAGATTATTATTAGAATATGAGAATTACATAGCACCTTGTCAACTTCTCATTTTCATCGAGCACCAAATTTAACACATAATATTACTCGAAATCAACGACGCAGCTGAAAATTTAGAACCCCTGCAAGGTTTAAAAGTATTGTTTGTACTAAAGTTTGCGACTAATGTATAGGAATTCCAACCTCTATTGAGTTAATATTAGAAATACGCCCTTCCAACAACCCCAGGGAATTAACGGTGAATCAAATTTCAACCAAAGTTGGAAGCACGTTAGAACAGTTCTAAATCAATGTCTGTTTCAAATTTTGTGATTATTGCTTAAAAATTACTCATTTTAGACCCATTAAACTGCCAAAAGTGCAACATAATTACACCTACTGAATGGACCTTGATCAGCACCCAGTTTTGTAGCAATTCTGGTCATTCTTTTACCCTTACATGCACTTGTACACATTCACTTCACTTCAACATACTGGTTTCCTTACATTTTCTCATACGTATACTCACACACAACCACATACACCATACTGTCAACGTTGTTTCATCTGTTTGCATCAGCCTTTTTGTCACCAACTCTCTTTCACCCACAACACGTTTTTTCTTACATTCATACAGACCAGTTGCCACATTTTCTTACTCTTGCGCATAACTCTTACCACATACAATACTTTTGTTTTCTTAATTAACCTTTTTGTGTCATTCTATTTTACTATTTTATTGCATTTTTGCATTTTGTGCTGATTCTATTTTCACATTTGTAGGAAGGTCCCTACTGTAACGGATATGTTTGTCATAATATTGACGTACATATTTGTCTACACAAAAAAAAATGTATTTTTCTCAATAAATTTGTCCCTTTAAAATGTACAGTTAAGAGGCAAAAGTACCGTTACTTGCTTCCAGTATTAGCAATACATTTTTAATGGGATATTTAGTGACCTCAATGTACTGGTACCTCAAATATTCTTGAATTAATAAATCCCTCTAATTAGCAAATTCCTACTTTATACACAATACTATGTAAAAACGTATTATACGTATACCCTGACAGGGTATATAAACTCTTATTTCTATTAGAATAATCGTACTGTAAATTTTCTACTAGTTCAGTCTTGTACTGTTACTGTATATTCATCCAGTCTTAGTACGGTGAATAATTAAACGTATTTAAATATTGTGTTTTTGTATATTATTCTAATAGAGTGTTAAAATTCATTATACGAGTATGATAATAAACTTTATGAATAAAATAATTCTCGAGTATAATAATATTCAAGTGCATATTGTGATACTTCGAAGGGAGTTTAACCACACCAAAAAAGGTTCATTTCTAGTACAAAACGACCTCTTTCGGCCGTTACACTTACAATATTTGAATAGTCTTGTTCTCGACTTAGTACTAATGTTTGGTCCAAATTTCGTACCTACCGAACAAAAATAAAAACATGTTCTGTGTTGACAAGAATGGTACAAGCATGCATCCATACGTATACATATACGCGTACTTGAGCTGTAGGTGCCAAAAATTTCCTTGGGTCGTGAAACGAAAAAGTACTTGGTCTCAACCCTACGTTCTTCCATGAGAACGAGTAAGTAGATTTTCTTAGTTAGAAAATCTACTTATGAAGAATATGTAGGAAATTCTTTCGAACGCAGACTGCAACAATGAACTTCGGCATCTTCCGCAGAAAAAAAAAAAAAAGGATGGTAATAAAGATTTTAAAATATTTAGGAAAATAAAAGAGTTAGAAAAAGTGAGATAGTGAATGAAAAAAAAAAAAAAAAAGAAAAAAGAAAAAAGAAAACTACCAAGTGACTAAATAAAAGAGGAAAATTGTACAGTTTCTAACTAAAGGAGACGCGGGTTAATGGCCACTTCGAAATGGTTTGCCTGCAGAAGTACAAAAAACGGGGTACCGAGTTAAGAGAATATTATAGCAATAAACTACCAAAAGACGAGTGAAATACGAGGGGGGGAGGCGGTTAAAGTTATAGCGCGAACGCAAAAGACGACGAATACCATAGATAGGGTGTTTTGGCGCTTGGGGAAAGGGCACGTAGAAGAAATTTATGAAATTGATGGACTGCGAAATGAAATGAGCACTGCTAGTGCTCTCAAGTTTATTGGCCTCGTTATAATAGTGTGCGAGGAAGTAGGAGGCAAGTAAAATTTGCATGAAACCCAGACAGCCAAAAAAACAAAAAACGGAAGTAGGTAAATGAGATAACGTTGGAGTAATTACCTATTTTGGGTCTCTGCGAAAATTGCAACGACTCCACTCGGACGATTAAACTTGACGTATACAGCTTTTATTTTCATTTTAATGTTTTCTTTATTTTTTTTTCTGATATGTTTTTAAAAAAATTACGATATACCTGTATCACCGCATTCGTATATTGAAAAAAAAAAAAATTCAAGAAAACGACGAACATAACTTTTCAAATGGTTTCGGCGAATTTCTGCATTTTTATACGATAAATAGGTTATGTAGGCTTATGATAATTTAAAACAATAATTGGTCTACATAATTCTACGAAAGTTGATTCGCATTAACAGTACATCGCAAGTTAATGATTTGAAAACATTTTCGTGCGAGGAATTCAATAGGTAGATTAAAAAAAAATGGAGATACTTAGATTACTTTTCAACTTTTCATTTTTACCGACTGCGTCAGAAGGAGATATTGTGTTTGACTCTGTTCCTGGCAATCTAACGAAATTTTGTGCCACACTACAGCATTCAATATTCATCGTACAAATATGAAATAAGTCTCAAAAAATTCTTATTTTCAAGGTGAGTAACACTGGCCAAAAAAAATTGAAAAATTCCCCATACCAGACCCACAATTTTCATTCAAAATTTGGGGACTTTTTCAACACAAAAAGCAACATAACCAATCACAATCCAAGATTCAACATGTAAGAAAATAACGCATGCTAATTGGGTCTCCCAAAAGTTTTTAAAGTTATATAAATATTTCAAGTGTCACCACTTCTCCCAGTAATATATTAGCACCAGTAGATGTATTATGTAGGATTGGCTCATTTAAAGTCTGCTGATATCTGCTTAATAATAGTTATAATGAAAAATAATATCAGGAAGGCATATGTTGGAAAACAAACTGTGATTGACTCATTTAAAGTCCGTTGATATATCACCTTTAAAATAATAATTATAAGAAAAAATGAAAATACCATGTTTCCAGAATTCCCTTAAACCAACCAATCAGGAAGGAGTACTGAAAAATGAACTGTGATTGGCTCATTTAAAGTCCGTTGATATATTTGCTTCAAAATAATAATTATTAAAAAAAACACGAAAACACCATGTTTCCAGAATTCCCTTAAACCAACCAATCTGGAAGGTGTACTGAAAAATGAACTGTGATTGGCTCATTTAAAATCCGTTGATATATCTGCTTCAAATTAATATTTATAAGGAAAAATAAAAATACCCTGTTTCCACAATTCCCTCAAACTGACCTAGGAAGGTGTACTGAAAAATGAACTGTGATTGGCTCACTTATGGTTGTTAATTGATCACTTATATATAATTATATTTCATATCCCATCATGACAGACTGTGTGAGGAGGTATCATACTTACCAAATTGATGCAAAAGTGCTGAATAAATACACAAAAATACAAGCAAAACGGAGGCAAGGTCTAACTTTTGCTTTCAACAAGAATCATTAATTTAGAGAATATCAGATAGGTATGAAAATAACTGAAAAAAAAATGTATATACCTCTCTTTTACGTTCTCTTTATTAACATTTTAAAGTTAAAATAAATTTTAAAGATCTAATTAGTCTTCTTAATATTTGATTAAAAGATTGAAGTTTACTCATTGACCAATTCCAAAATTAAAAAAAAATTCAAAGTTCCCTATTAAGCAATAATAAAATAGGTATTAATTAAGAAAAAACAATAGGCTAGAAATAAAATTTGCTGTTAAATAAATATTGCAACATGACCAAGCACCTGTTACTTGAATTTTTTGTATTAGGTATTTCATCATTATCAGAAACTATGAAGGTAAAGACGAATTGTGGAGGATTGAAGTGACAAGAGAAACATGGGCAGATATTAAAGATTTGCACTGAAAAATATTTGCAGCAGAAAAATCGAGAAATAATTAAATTTTTGAAAAAAAAAATGAAACCGACTGCGTTTAGGAACATAAAACATAGAACTAAAATGTTGAAAACAAGTTTTCCAGGTTTTGTAAAAGTAATTTTTTATAAAATTGATTTACAACTAACACAGTCGCTGGCACAAATATCTTTCAAGTTACATACATACATACATACATATATATGTGTATATATATATAAAATGCAAAATTTTTAAATGAAGCAATTAGATTTTATTTTATTACATATTTCTCTGATGCAATTTGTGGTAAATTTAACATAGATTTGACAATATTCTAGTACACAGCATTATTACATCTATTTAAAACATTGGGGTACCAATCGTTAAGAATGTTTAAATTACTTAAATACCTAATGTGTTGAAAACTCTCCACTCACCTATTGATTTCAATCCAGTATTGATCTTCATATTAATATCAAAAGCTACTTGTGCCAGTGACTGCGTTAGTTGTAAATCAATTTTATGAAAAATTACTATTACAAAACCTAGAAAACTTGTTTTTAACATTTTAGTTCTATGTTTTATATTTCTAAACGCAGTTGGTTTCATTTTTTTTTCAAAAATTTAATTATTTTTTTAGTTTTCAGTTCGTTTCTGCAATACGAGCTCACTTCACTTATTTACTAGTTATCGAGGGTCTACAGACATTAAAAGATCAATGAATTCTTGGTGAAAGTTATATCCAGAAAATAATATGAAAACGGGAGAATCAATCGCGTTCAACTTCAGCTACATTCATAAACTTGAACACATTAGGTAGGTACATCGTCACACAAACTTACAAGGATTCTGACCGGTTTGGAGCAGTGTCCGAATTCGCAAAACCTCTTGTCGGATGAATATTAGGCGGGATTTTTGGGTAGCGAGCTGTTGGTCGGAAATATCCTCCAACCGATTCGTTATTATCGTTTAGTCGATAAAGTACAAAATACGACGAATGATTTTATAATCCCTTTTATCGTAGAAATTAATCTAGCAATCTGTCACGAGGGAAAAGAGCGTTGTAATTATGAAACATGTTGCGGGACATACTAATGCGACTATAATTACTGTGGTGTCTCACAATTCGTATTATCCATAGCCTAATTCGAATAACAACCGCAACACCTTTCTCACGAATTTATCACCTTGTATGATTTGCTTATTTCATTTAATTTCGTCATTTTCATCACCTTTCACCATACGCTAGGCACTTCATGTTCTACTGCGCACACCCTGTTTGTTTCTGATTTCCTTTTCATACCAAAATTTTGACTAACCTCGCATCGTTTGTTCATAATACGACTCCGAACATTTTCACTCATTTCTGAATATGATCCCGTTTCCTGTTCAGAGACAAATTAATAATGATGATTGCCTTGGATACACACTCCTGATTTCCTACGTGTACGCGCCTCTGCTGACACAGTTACTCATATTTCAACATTCTCATATCGAGTACTTTTTCTTTTCCTCCCGACGCTCTTCACCAGCCTTCAAACAAAGCCTTCATATATACTCATTTCATTCATTCTGTCAATTCACTCCAATGAATACACTCTGGTATAGTAAATATCTCTTCGTGCCTTTTTGGCAGGTAATCTATAAAAAATTCGTACCGAAATCGTATTTGCACTTTTATTGCAATATTAAACAGTGGGATCGACTTGGTCCCACATCAGTGTCGTATTAAGTTTGTAACGATTACATTAAATGATGCAAGCTTACCTTTATATTATGTTTGTAATGAACTTCGTTCCATGTATTTTACTCAACAAAAGAACAGTTTTTTTTTTAAATGTCTCAAAATCAACATTACCTACACTTGTTACAAAAAATATAAAGTGCTACAAGTGTTAGCGGGCTATTTTTACTCACGTGAAGTTTGCAGCACTCGCCTTCGGCTTGTTTGAAAATTTTCCACACTCAGTAAAAAAATAACCCACTTTAGGCACTTGTAAGTTGTAACACAATATACTATTGTAATCTCTCAGTGCTCGCAGAAATAACATGTAGATACAAAAAAAAAAAAATTGAAATTGGACAGAAAATGGCGTATTCATCTACTCATCTGGAGGTTCTTTAGTTCAGAGGATGAGAATTTAGACTTTATGGAATAACTGGGTCAAGAACAAAAGTGCAGTACAGAAGAAGACCACTACATCTGTTTTACTTAGAGCTTCAATCGTCATATTGTGTGTTTGTGAATTGTGTCTGTGGTTATAGCCTACCCAGTGCCTACTGATATGAATCAATTATTGAACAAATCTCGAAATAGTAATTAGTTTCATTTGCTAAAGATTCCAGTGCTGGCGAAGCAGTTTGGGCAAAGAACAATTGTTGAACTTGAAACATTCCAAACATAATAGAACTTTATCAATTGACCAACCCAAAAGAATTAAATAACGTGAGTTAAATTAGAAGATGAAATCCACTGTCTCACAAAACCAATGTCACGATCATTGACTACATATACTATTGTAACCAGACTGACAAACCAATGTTAAATTTTTTCCACTAAACTTGGATCCTTAAAATGAATCCCACTAACAGGTTTTGCTGCTGTTGAAAGATCCAAGTTTGAAAAAGAATAAAAAAGTATACAACCATCCACGTTTTCTTTTGTGTTGAGGCGTCTGAAACTGAGAAAGATAGAATTAAAATCGTCATGTTATTTCTTTTCAATCTGAACTTTATCTTACTCGGTTTTTCCCGAGGTATATATAATATTTGGCCATTTCTCTCAATCTTATCACCACTAGTATTCCACAGATATCTTGTACATTCCTCACCTCATTTTATTAATGTGGCGACGGGTGGTGGATGACGAACGAGTGTGTATTACACACTCGTCGACCACCTAGCGGGCCAGTGGGGTAAAACCCACGAACTACCTTTTTGTGCTCACAGCTGTACATTTTGTCTGTGCAGCTTAATTGTTTACTGGGCTCGGCCTGCACACATACTACTACGTAGACACGCAACCGAACTGATTTGGTATTTGTGTGGTGTCGTGTACACTAATACACACACCCACAATTAATATATTATTTTCCATGACGATTAAGCTAATTTAGTTACAGCAATCCAATCCAGATAAGGTTTTCCCCAAATACTCCGTTCCTTTTATTCTCAATTTGCTTTTTCTTTTTGATTTCTGAAAGACGAATCAGTTAGTCAAAGACCATGAAGTGAATAGCATATTCTCTCACATCATTTTTTTTTTTATTAGTAAATATAATTGAGTTCATTGTGGGAATACTATCCTTTTTGGATTGTTTGTAGTTCCGAAGTACGTCTTCTGATGGATATCTGTTTCCATTTATAATTAATTCATCGAGTTTGAATTGGATTGCTGTTGTTCTTCTGGAGTCATGCCACGTTGTGAGATATTATGAAGTCAACTTGTAATAAACGGAGCTACTGATTCACCGGAGTTCTTATTTTTCCTATTGTCTGTAGGTAATTATATTATAGTTGATTTATGTAATTTGAAGTAGGGATCTCATTCAGTGCCTCACAATGAACCTGTTATAGGGTATATTTCAGCGGATAACATATTTTGTTTATTAGGGAGTCTGTGGGATTGTATCATGACTGAATATATTTATCCTCTTTACATGTGAGATGTTATTCATTTTATTAGGGAGACTTTTTACCTGTTTTTGTTCTTTTTCAATTGTCCTCTACTTTTCTTGGTCCTAATATACTTAGCCCCATCTGTGATATTGACATTCTCAGATGTCACAGTTGTAGTAAACAATTCTTTCTTAAAGGGTTTTGATTCCTATTGTCTGTAACAGCCAACTTGTTATGTTTACATTTTTTATGATAACTAATACAAAATTAATTTGGTTAAAAGCTTTGACTATATAGCTTATGGACTGCTAGAACTGATAAAATCTTGAAGCCAAACACTGCAGGCGTTACTTTTCAAAAAAGGTACTTTGTGTGAAAATTGAATTTGTATCAGGTAGAATATCGTGTATTTTATATTTAGACCTAATTATTTCGTTCCGTAATTCTTACTTTTTTTTTATACAGAACGTTTTAATGCAAATGGGATTAAATGTTATTACTGTCGATGGAAAACTAATCAAAGAATTACGTACTTATATACAGGTAGAATAGAGAAAATATTAATAATTTCCTTATTCTTATCTTAATACTATACTATACAGTTAACTATATAATAGTTTATGAGGATGCACCAATTACACCTACAAAATCCAATTTATTACAAGCTTCTTCAAAATCATTAAGAGATTGCAACAAATCTGTCGGTAAGCTATTGCCATTAGATGCTTCTAGACCATTAGATAGTGGATATATACTCATCTCTTCTGTTAAGTCAAGTTTTGATGCACTTAAAGTATCAGTGGAATGAAGTTTTAGTAAAGTATTACATATTTATGTCATTAATTATTCTATAAACTTACAAATAATGCCATTTTATCATGTGTCAATGGCAAAATAGAATAATAATAAAATTAATTATCTACAAATATAATTTTAATTACAAAATTAACGAAATATAAAAATTAATTTTTTTCTAGCCAGAATTGGAAATTTGGAATCACTATCACTTATCACCAAAGGTCGTTTTTTGTAAAAAGAACGCCTGTTAACAGTGGCTTCAGCGGTCTTTCATTTAACCTTATGTATTTCTTATCAATTCTAGCAGTCCATAAGCTATATAGTCAAAGGTTAAAAGCGAATTTTTAAAAGATAAGCTTTAATTTTTTTTTTGGCTTTAGCTTCATGCGAAATAAACATTATTTTGTTTTGGAAGGTTGGCTGCAGTATTGGTATATTTTAAAATCACAGTAGTTAGTAGAATAAAAGCTTATAAAAAAGGACTAGCTGAAGAACAATTTGGAGTAATATTTGTGAAGAAGAGAAGATCTATATTACTAATGCACCAGTGTGTTTTAAAAACGAACTAGATTTCTGATGGAAAACTTCCCCATTAGGTTTAAAAGTCTTATATGTATTCAATCAACGATTACTTAAAATTAACAAAATAATTTGCCTACTACTATATACTATATTTTAAGTTGGTACTAGAGCATTTTCGGTAACATTTTTCTACAAGTGCTTCAGTAACGCCATCTACACGAATGCATTATCATCACACTTACAGAAAAATTCAGGTTGCCTTTGACAGAACGTTTAAAAAGTTTTGCCAGCTCATCGCAAAGGGATAAATTCACCGACATCTTCAGTCGAATTTCGACATTATTAAGTAATGCGGTGAAAAAGAACGAATACGAAGTTTGCCATAGGAATCAATAGTTATTGAGAGCGTGCACAACTCGAATTTTGGAAGAAACTGATGCGAATGCGAACTCTATACTAAAACTATGAACCTATATCGACGGGGGTGAGAAAGCCGGAAGAGATTGATATAGGGCCGTCACTAACGCGAGGGGTTAATTTTCCATTCATACGACATGACGATAAGGAGGAAAAATTTCAAGCTAAAATACAAGGAAGATTGATGATCGCGTATAAGATGAAAGAAACTATAGCGCAGCAAGCCTCGCTAGAAAAAGTAGGTTCGTCAGAAAGAATTATAAATTTTGATGGTCGCATTAATTGTCTGTAAGTTTATGGGCGTTAATTTGTTAGATACTGACAAAATATTACACAATGCGAAGTATAAAAGCATTTTTTCTTGAAAAAATGAAAAATAAATCAAGATTATAAAGTATGATACACCATCATATAATTTAAAATAATACCAATGAAATATAATAAAGTTATGAAACAAAAAAGAAAAAAAAAGAAAACATGAACATGTGGTTAATTTTTGTAAATAGAAAAGTTCATGCTAATTAGAAAAAATTGGGAAAAAAAGTTTTACCGGAAGTACCGTTCGATCGATCCACACCAAAATTGGCAGCATACTACAGTAAATTTTAACGAATATTTATTTCAAATTTCGTACATATGGTTCAAAAATTCCGCATTTCATGACTAATATAAAAACAAAAATAGTGGTACCGGAAGTACCGTCCGGCGGATCCGCCCCCAAAATCAATAGGTCTGCTCCTTGGCTTAGTATAAATGTACGTATTAAATTTCGTGATTATCTGATGAACAAGAAAATCTATCTATTTATTTATATATATAAATGAATTTGAGTTATTGGGGCCAATATTTTCCAGAGATCCTAAAACGAAAAACGTACCCACACCCAACCCTGTGGGCTAATACAGCACCAAGCGTAATAAGTAGATTTTCTAAAGAAAACCTACTTAAAAATTCCGTGATGGTTACTTCCAATTTAGGATTCGAGTTGTATAGAATATCGATCGGAAGAAAATGAAGAGGGAGCTGTTTTTCCTTTCGAAGTAAATATAACTAAAATAGATTAACTCTTCGCCCCAAGCCCCAATCAATCTTTAAAGAGAAAAAAAAATTCATTCGTACTTTTGATGTTTAAAATGGAGAGTAGGCTACTGGTTACAAAATAGGACCACGTCTGGAATACGAGCGGTACACGTTTCTTGGTCAGGTATGGGCAATGAGCTGCATAATTGATCCCAAATACTATAATAAGGAAGCAACAAATTATCACTGTTCATATAGATTTTAACTTTTTAGGGCCAAATACAAGAACGATAACTTACTTGAGGGTACGCCTACATAGGCTAACTAACGGTCAATATATAGCAACAGCAAAAAAGCACTTGCTCTCCCAACAAATAAACAAATAACGATTTGAACCGAAAGAGTACTGATACAAAATGAAAATAATACTTGTCTTCGTATTTCACATTAATTTTGTCTTTGGCGTTTGATGCTCGCAACAAATTGCGGTTAATAGCATTTTGCTTGGAAATTTACGGACAACCTACGTTTGGCTACACTATTTTGAATCTGCTATGTAAAAGGGTCGGCCGCACGGGGTGTTTTTGGGGGTTCAACCCTCATATCCCGAAAAAAGAAGCAAAATTAGTACAAAGTAATCTCGCGTATTATTTTTAATTACGAATAATGCAACTACACCAGGTCTTCGGCTGCAATTCAACCATCATAGCATTTATTTTCAGAAAAAACTCGTCGTTTACTACTTTAAAAAATGTACAAAACTTTTAATTTCAAATTAACTTTTTCAATTTTCATTTTCAAACTTTTTTAAATAATTTGTCTTACGAGGAGGGGGTCCAAATCTGAGACGGAAATCTTTTAAAAAAGGAAATCTCAAAGTGTTACTTTCATAGGCAGCTCATAAAATAAAATAAAAATTTGAATTTACACTTAGGGTAAAAAATTCTAACATCGATACAGGTTATGCGACCTCTTATTATAAGTCATTATTTCTGGTTTGGATGATTCTTATGTAAGAAATACTCGAATGTAGTATCGATAAGAAATTCTTCTCTTCGTTACCTAAGTTATGAAGTATTTCTTTCATTTTTATGATAGCTAACTAACATTCTTGCATACCAAATTTTGTTTTAAGAAATGAAAGTTTACGCTTGAATGTCGTTGTTGCGTTCTATCTTTCCTAAGTTATCAGTGACTTTCTGTTTTGGTGTCATCAAAATTAATTTTTAACTCTTCATTACCAGATCAAAATATATTGAAAAATTATTAAATGTTTTTTCTGGTAATGAATAATGTAAGTTATTCGTACATTGTAATTTATTTTCATACGGTTTTTCATATTTGTACAATAAATTGATCCAAACACAGGGCTCCAAAATCGTAAAATTTTTGATGTAAATGTTGGCAACCATTTTCTCATTTTTTTCAAACTAGGAAATTACCCGAAGTTGCTTTAGTGCAGCAAATATCGTACATTAATTTCAGGATGGTAACAAAAACTCGAGCGTAGCAATACTTCGCTAGAAAACCCAGTTTCCAATTTTCGTTTATACAATATTAACAAAAAAATAAAAATAAAATAAAATAAATAAATAAATAAATAAATAAATAAATAAATAAAATAAAATCTAAATTAATACGATACAGAAAAGACTGTCGGAACGCCTTGCGCTATAAATGAGAAAAAGATACTTCGAGCGACAAAGTCGGCTTGCAGTTTTCCAGAAATTTTCTTTCTTTATTCTACATTTTTCTCGACACTGCTAAACCCATAAGCAACAAACTCCTATCAAACTTGGTCCTATACAAAGAATACCTTTCGTCAAAATTTCAGCCCTGTTCCTTTCGTATTTTTTTCAAAACTGTGAAACTAAAATTTTCTCTAGAAATTTTTTCTTTTTAGTTTTACAAAACTAATAGGCACCAAACTTCTATCAGACTTCCACATGCATAAGAATGACGTATCGTGAAAATTTCCGCCTCATCACTTCTATAGTTCCTTCTTTCTCTAAATTCTGGAAAAACAACTTTCCTCTGAATTTTTTGTTTTCTAGTTTTCTCGGAAACTACCGAAGCAATTGGGTACTAAATTTCTGTCAGACCTGGTTCTACATAAGGACCACTTTTCGTGAAAATTTCAGCCTTATCCTCTCCGTAGTTTTCTTAAAACTGTGAACCAAAAATTCATGCGATACATACGTATACATATTATATATTAAGTTACCGTCAGAATTAGAAATTGGTTTTTTCTGGTATTAATTAGCCAAAATTAGATTTAGGCAAATGCCTCAATAGCCTTTGGCCAATTTTAGTTCTGAATTGTTAAAATAAGAGAGTCAATATTTCAGTTCAAACTAATATTGCCTACACAAAAACAGTTATGCTGACTGTACTCGTACACCATCCCGCATCCCCATACACAGGTGTGTGCGCGACGCCTGTTTGTGTAACGGTTTTGAATACATTTTTAGGCCAAACTGGTTTCAACTTATTTTGGATTTGGACGTTGATATGTTGGAAAGAACTAAAGTCGGCCGAGGGGTATTGCCGCCCATTTTAGCATAGATTAGTCAAAATCAGGTTGGGCCAAGGGCATTTGCCCGATTTAGTTTCGACTAGTAAATTCTAGAAAATACCGAATTCTAGTTATGATGATAACATATTATAAAATAATATAACTAATTATAAATATTATCAGTTTACATAATTACCTATACATCTACACAAACAAAATTTAGGTCAAAACGGAAAAATCGTATCAATAATATTCTTTTGTCGTGAAATGGAAAATTTTCATCACCCTCACCCCTAACGCTCACATGAAGTCAATTTCAATACGCCGTTTGCGAGAAAACCGAGTAAAAAGAGTACGCCTGAAGAGAAACAACGTCAAACAGAAAAACTCTTCCTCTACCTAACTAAAAACCGTCACTCAAAAACAAGGATGAGCCAAGTAAACAACGAATCCAGAACAAGCAATGCCTCAGTTAAGTTTACTATATAATCTATGTGCCTGCGTGTTTAAGAAGAACGCAAGTCTAAAAAGAAATGTAAGTAATACTCGTCTGACAATGATGTAATCAGATTTGTTTCACTACCAATATTTTCTGAGTTAGCAATAATTTCCTGACTTAAGGTCGGGTAATGCTGAGAATTCGAAAAATTTCCAAGACCAATTTTTCGTAACAAATAGGCCGTAGAATCGCTGCCTTCCGAATTTCGGCATTTGAATTGTGGACATACCCTATAATACACTTAATCCTACGTGTAAATTGTTACGCTCAATTTCGATTGAGGTTCAAGTTGTATAGCACAGGATCAGATACGATATTCAAGCTGGAAATAGTATATTATGTCACGTTTCGTGGGTCAGTTAACCAAAAATTGTCTCACCTCCCCGATACACGAGTATATTGTCTCGGCACTTCAATATAGAAAAACGTTATAGAATGAAAACCTAAACATTTTGTCTCACTCTCCAACGGTGTGCGGCTGCAGCATAATTTTTGGGGGAGGAGGAGGGTGAAGTTGAAACAATATTTATAGCCAATATTATATTTCGCTACTCCACCGTCAAAAGCATCCGCCTAACTTGAGACTATCGTTCGACGGCACGGGAGATAGTCGCAAAAAATGAAGGGAATTTAGGCCCCAGTCACGCCACTATCAGTCCGTACCACAAAATCATAATTTCGACGAGCGTATTGTCCACCGAAAATACGACTCGTTATCATCTCCAGAACCGTATTCCAACGCTAATCCCTTCGCGCGGAATGTTTTTAATTTTCTGTGGCCGTATCCGCATTCGAAATCGCCTAAAAAGCCTCAAGTTTTGCAATTAATGTATTCTTCTTCGAGCGCGCAGACGCGTAGTGCGCGCTGTAGCGAACGAAAGAATTTTTTCGGTTCGTCGTTAATTAAAATTCTTCGAAAATTATCCTAATTACCAATTCAATTAACAATATTATTCGTTATCTCGCATTCGGCGGTTTCTGCCACGCTTACGACTACGATTTTTAAACTCACCTCCTCACCCCCCATCGCAAACCAATTTTCTTTCCACTCGTTTATTTTCGAGTGGCATTAGCAACCTGCAAAATTTCACGTCCTAAGTGTGATTCGTTTTAATGACACCGGAATTTATCTAATTAAAGTGCGCTACAAATTACAGGATGTGCATCATTTGTACTTCATTATAAGAATTAACGACGAGATCATTTTGCTGTGCGGTAATCGATAATAATGCATTCTAAGCAACGATTTTATTTTTATAATTTCATTTCAAGTAGATTTTATATGGAAATCTACTCATCAATGCGGCGGTCATGGAACAACCTGCGAGTGGGGATAGGTATACGTTTTTCGTTTCATAACTCGCCGAAAATTTGGGCACCAAAAACTCAAATTCATACACACCTATATAATTATCTTATAAATAAGAGCCATTTCTGAAACGCTATCGTGTGTGCTCCTGATTAATGGATAATTCGGACACATTTATGGTTTATTTAGATCTGTGAATTGTTGCTGAGTAGCAGCATCAGGTATGTATGCACCGGGTGATTCAGTTTAACACGCACCATAGGAAAATTCCCTATTGTACGTGTTAAAATGACTCACACAGGTTAAATGACATAGATCAGCCGAAAATAAATGCACCATCCAGAAAATAACGGAAATAAATGATAGGACTGAAATTTTTACGAGATATATTCATCATATAGGAGAAAGTCTGAATGAAATTCGTGCCTATTGGTTCAGTAGTTTTCCAGAAAACTAGAGAAAACAAATTCCTGGGAAAGTGATTTTTTCATGATTATGAGAAAACTACAAAAGGGATTGGGTTAAAATTTATACGAAAAATAGTTCTCACATAGTCTTAGGTTATCAAACATTCTTGTTTATTAGTTTTGTATTTTGCGATAAAACTGGAAAAGAAACAGTTGCTGGAGAAAATGTTTTGATCAAAATTTTGAGAAAACTACAAAAAAGATAAGGCTAAAATTTTCAGAAAAAGTAGTCCTCATATTAGACTAGATCTGATAGTAGTTTGGTGTCTATGGAGTATAACAAATTATTGCAAAAATTACTACAACATTTTTTCTGTTGGGGGTAATATACCGTATTCTCTCGAATGCAAGACGCACTTTTTTTTCCAATTTTCAAAGTCTTGAATTTGGGGTGCGTCTTGCATTCAAATGCATCTCGCAATCGAATTTTTCTCCAATTAATTTTCGGTTGTGTAGAATCAGATAAATTGGCTGTATAGGTAGGCATACCTAAGGCGATAATATTTTTGAGATTGTGGAAAAATCATTCCGAAAGTGCTATGTTACCAATGCTTTGGATGGTTCAGAAGATGACTTGGTATGGGAAGAAGCCAATCATGACACATTCTCTTCAAGTAGTAAGGATTCTCATCATCCTGATGATCTTTCAAGCGACAAATCATCCGACTAAAACTTCATATATTTAATATTTTTATTGCATAGAATACATTTTTTTTCAAAGTCATTCTTAAATTTAGTGTGCATCTTGAATTCGGGTGCAACTTACTTTCGAATTTTTTTTTTATCCATTCTCAAATTTAGAGTACGTCTTAGATTTGAGTGCGACTTGCATTCGACAGAATATGATAATAAATAATAAACTCACCTGAACAAAAATTCAATGGTCTATAACATTGTTTCTGAGCACTTTTCAATAAAATCATAGATTCAGAAGTCACAGGGCCATGTTTATCAAAATATATGGGGTAAACTTAGTTTTTGAAGAAAAGTTTGATAATCATAGGTAAATGTTTTGAAAATGATGAGAGATAAGAAGAAATTGTATGATAACGTTATTATTTTCCAATTGTGTATTTATTTTCACCTCATCTGTATCATTTAAACCTTGTGAGTCATTTTAACATGCATCATAGGGAATTTTCCTATGGTGCATGTTAAACTGAATCATCCGCCATATATATATATATATATACTGGGTGAATTGTTTTGACACAAACCATATGAAAACCCCATTTTGTGCGTGCTAAAATGATTCACAATGTAAAACTGTACAGACAAAATGAATGTGTTTGCACCACAGAAAAAAAATGTACTTTTATTGTTTCAAAACTAAACATCTTAAATTGAAATGTGCAAAACCAAAGATCAATTTGAACGAATCATCAATCAAAAATTACTGCTAAACTGAATTCAAACATTTGATTGGGGATGAGGAACACCATTAGATCAGCTTTGCTAGAAGATAGGTATCCTCTGTTTTTAAAAAATTGTTTCTTTTAACATAATTGAGTAATTTTTTCGAGTATTTACCATAAGTCATATGAACTGGTTGACTGTAAAAAACATACAGCATGTTCAACCAGTGTTGAAGAGGCTAGCAGTAGACATTGGATTCCATTAGAAACGTAGAAGAACGGATTAGATTATTTCAACTCAACTCGCATGTAATTCTCAAACTGCTTCAGAATTTTTTCTGACCAAATCCTTTCACAAAATTATTAAGGCTTCATGAGGGTTGTTCTGGTGCAAATACATTTATCTCACCTATACAGTTTTACATTGTGAATCATTTTAGCACGCACCAAACAGGGTTTTCATATGGTGCGTGTCAAAATGATTCACCCGGTATATACATACATACATACATACGTACATACATACATACATACATACATACGTACATACATACATACATACATATACATACACACACACACCAATACATTATATGAATAAAAGCCAATTTCTTAAATTCTTATTACCACACAGTAATGTTAGAACAATATAGTTTTATTAAGTTAAGATTACGTTACAATAATACTATCAAAAATAACATCACCTACAGCTATAAAGTTATTGAATTTGTTTCATTATGATAGTGTTAATGGTACTAATAAAAAAATTTCAAATACAAAGAAGTGGTAAAAAAATCAAAATAAATGGTGCAAATAATTTAGCATTCTGATTGGGGGTGTTCCTCAAGAACAACCAATACACTAACACTTCTTCAAGGCTTAATGGATGAAGGGTTGTACCTCCAAATATCCCTTATCTACAACTAAGCAACTGAAAATTCATATAAATAAGCTGAAGAGTGAATAATTAAATACATAATTCCATCCAACAAACAACACATTACTAATAGCTGGTTTTCACTTTTAATTGGTTATTTTTACAAGCTACAAGCCAGCTTTTTTAGAAGATGAATGTAAACAAATAAACTACGATCAAGATTTTACAATCCAAAAGTTTGGGATCGTCTAACTTTCAGGTTGGAAAGTCTCACTCTTTTGAAGCTGATTGCGAAGAAGCTGGATGTAAGTAAACACATAAAATCACAAATGAATATTGTTCTTCGGTGGTTCTTTGTGATGAACAAATTGAAAGCAAGTTTCTATACAGAGCAAAATGCTAAAAATCTGCGTTTCTAAAAAAGTTGGCTTGTAGCATGTAAATAAACTTAGCAAAACACTTGATGATACTTAATGGATGGTAGTACTTTCCCTATAAAAAAAAAAAAAAACACATTCAAAATCAAGTTTATCCAAATTTCCGATCAAAATGACATCACATCTAAATTATTTCAGTAATAAAAACGGTCACAGTAAACAAAAATAATTTAGAAATTTTTTTTTTGAAACTGAGTAGTATAATGTAAAAACGTTTTCGTAATGTTATGATTAAAAACATTTAAAAAATTGTGAAACGCCATGTTAATGTTCTTTTGCAACGTTAAAACATTTTGGTTTGTTATGCAGCTTTTTTATAACAAAATAATATCACTTTTATTGAGGTACAAGTCGCAATTTTTGTCCTATAGTCATGAAATTTAGCACGAACATCACTACTAAGCCAATGAACTGACCCATTAATTTTGGTGCGGATCGGTCGGACAGGTACTTAAGGTGCAGCTATTTTGGATATGTATATTTTGAACCAATAGCTACGAAATTCTGCACAAATATTTACTACGACGTTCTATTTTAACATGCCACCGGTTTTGGTGCATTTTGTTCCACATATTTTTCTGTCTGTTTTCATTTTAAAGGTTTTCTTTTGAAAATCTACTTATTAAGGTTGGTGTGACATTAGTTCCCAAGTTTGAGGGTGAGTACGTTTTTCATTTCATGACCTCAGGAAAATTTTGGCACCAATAACTCAAATTCATATATATTCTGTTCCCTTGTTCCAACGATAAAGGTCGCATTTTTTGTTCGATAATCTCGAAATTTGGTACGAACATTTGTACTAAGCCAAGAACGAAACTTATTGATTTTGGTGCGGATCGACTGGACAGTACGTCTGGTACCACCATTTTTAAATAAGTTTTCTTTAGAAAATCTACTTATTAGCTTGGTGCGGTATTAGCCACAGGGTTGAGGGTGAATACGATTTTCGTTTCATGATCTCAGGAAGATTTTGGCACCAATAACTCAAATTCATATATATATATATAGATAGATTGATAGATAGATAGATAGATAGATATAAGTTCATTTTGTGTTCCCAAGGTACAGGTTGCAATTTTTATCAGATAATCACGAAATTTGTTACATACATTTACACCAAGCCAAGGACCATACCTATTAATTTTGGTGGGAATCGGCCGGACGGTATTATCCGGTACCATTATTTTTGTTTTTATCTGGGTTCTAAAATGATCAGTTTTGCACCAATAGCCACGAAATTCGGAACAATTATTGATCATAATTTATTGTATGGTCCGGACGTTACTTCCGATACCGCTATTTTTTTTTTTTTACATTGATCACAAAATGCGCAATTTTGGAACAATATGTACGAAATTTGAAACAAATATTTATTATATTTTATATTGTAGCATACTATTAGTTTTGGTATGGTACTACCGGTAAAGATATTTCTTTTTGTTTTTAGTTTGGTTATAAAATGCTTAATTCTGAACAAATATTTATTATAATTGACTGTAACATTCTACTAGTTTTCATGTAGATCGAAAGTATGATATTTCCTTCAGGTCAATTTTTGTTTTTAATGGTTTCAAACTATAATTTTGAAACTCAGAACAATATTTTTAAGTACATTTTCTTTAGAAAATCTACTTATTACGCGTAGTGCGGTATTAACCATCAGGGTGGAGGTGGGTACCTTTTTTCGTTTTATGACCTCAGGAAAATTTTGGCCCCCAATAACTCAAATTCATATATATATATATATATATATATATATATATATTTCTTGTTACCACTGTATAGGTCGCAATTTTTGTCCGATAATCACAAAATTTGGTATGAACATTTTTACTGAGACAAGGACCAGACTTGTTGATTTTAGTGCGAATTGACCGGATGGTACTTCGGTACCTACCACCATTTGTATTATTTTGGCTATAAAATACTCAATTTTGCCTCAATAGCCACGAAATTCGGAATAAATATTTATTTTAATTCGTTGTAGTAAGCTGGCACGGATCAACTGGGCAGTACATGTGGTATCGTTATTTTTGTTTTTAAATTGATCATAAAATGCAGAATTTTGGAACCATATGTATGAAATTTGAAATGAATATTCATTAAAATTTATGATAGCATGCTACTAATTTTGGTGCAGATCGACTAAATGGTACTTCCGGTAAAGCTTTTTTCCCTTCTTTTCTCTAATTTGCATGAACTTTTTACAAAAATTATCCACATGTTCATATTTTCTTCTTTTTTTATTTTATAACTTTATTGTATTTCTTTTATTTTATTTAAAATTATATGATTATTCACCCGATTTTATCATCTTAATTAATTTTTCATTAAAACAAATAATGCTTTTAAATTTCACATTGCCTAATATTTCGTCAGTATCTAACAAATTTCATACAATCATAACATACCATTTACGCATATGAACTTACAGAAAATTAATGTCACCATCAAAACTCACAATTCTTTTTTCCTTGAAAACCTACTTTTTCTATCGAGGCTTGCTGCGCTAGAGTTTTTTTCACTTTTCTTTCTGGACAGAAACTGTATGGTGTCAACACGCTGAAAATTTTCATAGCTCGAGTTTAATTTGAACGGATTCAATTTCGTATTCACAGAGCCTATATCCAGAACTATTCGTGTAAATATTGTCGAGAAATGCATATGCTAAAATAGTCCGTCTTATCTGCTGACGTAATGAATGCAATAAGAATATGCAAACAATGAAAGTAAATACGTATGCTTTGGTAGTAAAACATTATTTTAGACTGTCTCTTTTTTTTCTTTTTTCAGAGTCCACGTGTTTTTTTCCCTCACACTTTTTTTGAGCCACTATTAAAGTGTTGTTATATTTAAATGTCGACGAAGAAAAATTAAGCATATCGAAGAATGGAAGAATACTGTTCCCGAAGTATTTTTTTATTTTTAAATTTACACAGTGGTAGTTCTCTTCTTCCTTTCATTTCTACAAATTTCATCTATTTAATTTATTATTTGCGAAAAATAATAGTAATGCATTCATTGCATTTTACTCGAACAGACATGTAAATTTAGCTAAATTTGCAAAAATTGTAGCGACAAACGCTAAGACACGAGTAACGTACTGAGAAGAACCAATACTGTCAGACGAATGTCGTGTAGCGTCTGGGAATGCAAAATATTCAGATTTTGAGAATCGTAGATAAATCACGTTTTGCACATTTCATATACTTACTCACCTACCGACCCATCTATACCTACCGACATAATAAGGACGGTTTTTTCTGAGATTTGGAAGAAAATTAATAATGACATGAAAACCGTCCTGAAATATTTGAGGAGCACAGGCGCCAACTTTAGTTTTTCTCAATATGGAAAAATTTTGTGATTGTAATTTGTAAACGAGTGGAAGATGTAAATTGGAATGAAAAAAAAAAAAAAAAAAACATTAGCGCAGAAATATTTCGCAAGAAACCTTAATTTGCCAATTTTCATCTGAAAAAATTCAAAAAACAAACATAAATTCTTAATACATGAAAAAATAGTACAAAACTAACGATGGTTATCGATATCTGACAAACATATCGATCTATCGATATGATATTTCATTGTAAAAGTTCCAGGTAAAAAAATTACGAAAAACGATCGACAATTATCGACACCTTGATAAAAATATCGATCTATCGATGTATTTTTGGTAAAAACCAATTTCCAGGAATTTTTTGTTTTCAAGTTTTCTCGGAAAATACTGAACCAATAAATATTAAATTCCTATCACACTTGGTCCCATATAAGAAATACATTTCGTGAAAATTTCAGTCTTCTCAAAATCGTGAATACAAAATTTTTTCAAGCAATTTTTCTTCTTCAGTTCTCTTAGAAACTACTCAAACAATAAGCACCAAGCTTCTATCAGACTTAAGTCTACGTAAGACAATCTATCGTGAAAATTTCGGCCGGATCCTTTCCGTTGTTTTCTAAAAACTCTGGAAAACAAATTTTCCAGGATTTTTTTGTATTGCAATTTTCTTGCAACGTACTTAACCTATAGGTACTAAACTTCTTTCAGACCTGCCCCTATATAAGAACTATCTTTCATGAAAATTTCAGCCCTATTCCTCCCATAATTTTCTCAAAACCCTGAACTAAAAATTTGGCCGATACATTCATACCCTACGTACATAATTATACATATCTGTTACAGAAAAAGTATGAAATTCAGGTAATTCGTGAAATGCCCAGCAATTTTAGGCAAAGTGTGAAAATAGTGAAAAATTATTCAATTGGCTTAGGCATTTCATACATTGTCTAGCAACAGTTAGACAGAGCGTGAAGTGATAAGAAATCAGTACGTGTCGTGACACATAAAATGAACAGGTCATTATAATATCAATAAAGTGAAATGATTATGTAGGTACTGTTTGTATTAAACAGTTTTTGTTTTGGCTTCTTCTCACTATTGAAATTTCTTTTTTTCCCGAGTATCTTTCGAAAGCATCTGAACCTTACCACACTTTTGGGGAGGAATCAGGATGTGTTTCAGAAACAAGATTTAGAACACACTTGCGGTCAAATTCATTGTATTAAACTTTCGTTAGCGTCAACGAATGAAATACATTGTTCTTCAGAAACATTTCTATATTGAAAATAACAAATCTTTGTATATTCCATTTTCATTTTTCACAAACATTTGATATACTCATTGAAATAATACCTCATAAAAATAACATTATCAGCTTATCTGACAGCATTAGCCTAATATTTATAGAAAACAGCTTCATTTTACACTTCGCCTAATTTGAGTTAAATAAGTACCTGTTTAGGCATTTCATAAAATGCCTAAAAGTTTTCAGCGATTTCATGAAATGTCTGATTTCAGACTTGGCCTATAACATAAAAAACATTAATCTCTTCTCTACGTATTATAAAACAAGCCCTGAACCGCTGCTTCGTGACGCTTTGGCTTGTGTTAACTCTGAATTTTTGATGCATAGTTGGATAACACCATAGAATTTGTTGTTTCGGTAGAAGCAACGACGATTTTTTTTTTATGTATGTGTATATGTGTGTGGGTGTGTGGCTAGCAGCACATGCCCATCGAATATGAGGGAATAATATTAGCGAAATAATTTTAAAGAATCAATTTTGGTGAATAATTTTGGATGGCTTGTATGTTTATTATAGTGATGATATTATGGGCTAAAAACTATTGGAACCACTATCACTCCCTAACCACTTAATACTTGTGCGAGAGTCTTCAAAAAAAACTATGTTATTCCAAGGAAGGTTTATAGCCATCAAAGAACCCCACGTGAGGGCAAAGTTACAAATTTTATCATCACTGTAAACAGAAAACAGACAAAGCATGGATTCTTGAAACAAACGAAAAAGAGTAAAAGAGAATTGAAAAAGAACTTCTCCCCCTCTTTTTTTTTATCTGCTGACATCTATTAATTGGTGAGGTGGATATGATTCTTTCGCTCTCACTCTGTTACGTTTTTTTTTCATCAGGTTTCAATTGGGTCGATCTGGGTCTACAAAAAAGCGGTTAAAACAATTATTAGACACTACTCAAGTGAGAATGCAGCGTAACAGTATCTAAATGTAATTATTAATAGGCAACATTTCTCTCGATAAAAGTTGACGGCGGAAAATTTAAGAACTATCGTCAATAAAATAATTTTCAATGATAAAAAAGGTTTGAATTCAAAACATAATGCATCTTCTTCGGTCACGGAGGTATTGTGGAGAAGGAGGGAGTCAAAAGATACGTTAGATACACCCCTCTATATGATGGAGTTATCTATGCCCTTGTAACGTCCCTGTTTACCAGGGCCGTACCTAGCTTTTTTGACGTCCTTCCCATTACCTAAATCAGAAAATGTATTATATTGTTTTTTTTTTTGTTTTTTTTTTTGGTTAGTATGGCGCCCTTTCACTCTGCCGCCCTGTGCGAATGCACAGATCGCACGTACCTGGTTACGGCCCTGCTGTTTACTTCAACGTTCAAGGGAAGGATCTAAGCAAGAGCAAACTAAAATCGAGACTTGAATGCACCAACACCAAGGCTACCATGGTCTTGAGTTTGGTTTTTATTGTGTTCATCAATAATAGTGATAAAGTCAGACCCCCAGCTCTTTTCGAAAGCAGTTAGGTTGATGTTCTCAAAGGTGTATTATCAAAACAACTTTAAGTTTCCCGCGCGAATTCGAAATATTGGACGACAGATTTGAGATACAAATACGATTTCGCACCTAAATTATTAGTTCAAGAGTTTAAAAAATCCGAATCAAACGAACAGTACATGTACCTACTCTTAATGAAGAACTAGAGATTACATAATTTAATATAATAAACATCGAATATAAGGAGACGTGGACAGATCATGTTGGGCCGTATGATATCGTTTAGCCCTCAAAATCGAAAGTTTGAATAAAACTGCTAGAAGACCTCCTTGAGCACCTCCACTTTGTGTAAGGTTTTTGTCCGGTTGACCAACGGTTTCATTATGCTCAGGCACATAAAATTTTCAAGTCGTCTTGAAAAGGTTTTATCTTAAAGAGTGGGAAAACTGGGAAACTGATAGTTTTCAAACTCTTAACCAAAGAAAGTTGAATTGAGTCGCGAAGTGTGTTTCACGATTTCCAAATAAGTACACGCGTCAGTTCTCGGAGAATATAGTATTAAAAAATTCATCCATTTTTCTCAACGAACTGCAACATTTAAACAATCATTCAACAGTCGGAAAGGGCAATTTATTTTAGTGTAACCCCGTTCCGAGATCAACGGTAAATGAAAATATAGTTCTTGAAACATCTCTAACGACCGTAATAATTCAGATAAGTTATGTTTTTCAACAGATTTTTTTGTTTAGTTCCTCCAGTAAAAGTCATTTTAATTTTTCGTTAACTAGCCCAAATTTTCCTCAATATCATCAGTTAAACGCATTGAATATTTTACTCGCGTTTACTTCAGCCATTAATTACTTGCGTAAAATATAAACTTGATAAGGCAAAAAAATGTTTGTAAAATATATTTAACGTATTCTAGTAAAAATTCTATTTGATTTTAACAGTCAAACCAATATTTGTTTTCAAATGAAAACAAAAAAATTTACAAGTTAATGAAGACATTTTCTCGCTTGAATGACAATTTAACTTGAATTAATAAGGAAAAAAATTTTTTTTCCATTACCAACGAACAAAGTCACTACTGCCTCTACCTTTCTACAGTTTTATAAGTTAGGTACCTTTAATGACCACTCTAATAATGAAAGAGGTAAAATGAATTTGGTGATGTTATTTCGAAAAATGACACACCATACCAATAAATTGTCAGTAAGTCAGTATTACCTTGCAGGTACTGTCCGATTATGTTTTAAGGTCTGCATAACATTATTTTTGTTTCTAAGTGAAAAATATTTAAAAAAAACGAATAAAGAAACAATATTTTATTCAGTCATAAAAATTTATATAACTTGTGTTCAAAAGTTTTTTTTTAGAATATTTTTTATTATTCAGGATCCTGGTGGTTGGCGACATAAGCGATGAAAATTTTGAATTTCTATAGAAAAAAGAGGGTTTGCACCTTTTATTTTTCTATTAAAAAAAAGAAGAAAATATCGACGACATTAAAGACGCGTTCAAATTTTTTGCCAAACAGTTTTGCCTTTATACTTATTGTAGCCCGTGCGTGGGTGCACTGAATCGAAGAAATGGTTGTGAGGAAATGAAACTCTTTGAAATTGGAAATTTTTTTTCTTGCCTGAAACTATTTCAGTTTCATTTCCGATAAGCTGAGCTTACAAAGAAATTATATTTTTCTTTTTTTTCTCCTCCATTTCGAATAAACCAGTATTTTATTACAACTACGAGAATTTTCAATTCTAATATTTTGACACATGAATTCTCAAACCCTTTAAACTTTTGCTTCGACACATAGGTACTGATAAAAAAACTCGTATATTATTCTTTACTTTTTTCTTCGAAATTATAAATACGAATGTCTATTTCTGTATTCGTTATTTTAGAATAACTAAAACGAATTTCAACGCAATTTTAACTAATACAGTCCTAGAAATTCGTGAAAAGAGTAAATTTCTAAACCTACGTCACGAATTGGCAGCAGTTGAAGTAAAGGTCAAAAGTGCGAATCCAAATCGAAAGTGCAATGAATTTTAGTTTAAAAGCGATTTCGGCATCTTTCAGTTTTTAACTCATATTAAAATAAGTTTTCGGTTGTTGATCTCGAAATTGGAGTAAGTGTTCCAATGGGATTTCATAAAGTCTTGAAAATTGGGATAATCAGCACCATTTTTTCTAATTTTGGAGTCATGTTCTAACGCTCATGTTTCCAGGAAAGTTGATTTCATACTTGAAGATAGCTTCCCAAATCGTACTCCTTCTTTAAGGAATTTTTCAATTTCAATTTGTACCCGATGCGCATATTTTTGGAAAATACATAACAATCGCATAATTCAGTGCAATGGTGGGGTCTGGGAGTGGGATCAGTGGAAAAGCAAGGATTCCGAGTAGTAGATCATGAATAAGTAGGTCACTCAAATTCTTCTATACGAAATGTAGGAGTATGTATGGATATATTTGCGTATATATTTCCACGTTTTACTCATTTTGGCAATTTTTGGGAGTCTGTGGAGCTTCCGTTTTTTGACCTATAACAATGAAACTTGGAAATGTTAGAAGCTTTCATGTGGTACACATTTTTGTTAAAATTTTTTAATTCATACAGTATTTACGGAAGGAGTGGTTTTCAAATTTTTGCTAACTCTGTTGTCATACTGATAACTATTGCAAATTGTAAGATTTTTGCCTCCACTTTTAGGGATTGATTTGATATTGAATTTGAGCAAACTCCATCATCTGTTTTTTGAATGACAAAAATTACAAAATTTGACACTATTGAAAAATAATTTTACCGCGGTTGATGTGTGGGACAGATGTTTCATTCATTTTCAAAGAAAATTTTTCATTGAACTTCACAGGCCTGACGCCTCGTAGTTATTGGAATTGTTTTTCTCAAAGTATCGCAATAACAACGATTTAGATCAAAATTTTTCTTAATCTAGGTTCCAAAAATGTGTTTTTTACAACAGTTTGCTAATTGCTACGAGATATTGTTTCTGTTAAGATTATCTATACGACCCAGCCTGTTTTCCTAACCTAACCAGAAGGTTTATTTATATAATATGACACTTCACCCATGGCAGAGAGAAATTTTGAGAGGGTATATGTTACTAGATTCTTTATCTTTGAATTCTATTAATAGATCACTCAGACGGTAGAGTTCCACAAAATTGCTTTCAAACTACCCATTCATACTCATCTGCGAACACAATGAAGTACATATATACTAAAGATTCTTCCAGCAATGAGACTTTATGATTTCTAATTTAAAAAAATCACTATCTTCTTTTAGTTACCTTATGGTAGAGGAATTGTTAAACCTTATGATTATTACCAAAGCTGAAAGTGATCAATCCACTTTCTACCTTTTGGTATGGTATATGGATGAGTTAATATGTGAATTTGCCAATATGTTCAATTATGGAACCGCTACATGACTACAATGATTACCATGAACTGCAATACAAGCAGTAATATGAGGTACCCACAGAATTTTCGAAACGTGAAAATCTACTACATTCTTCTATTGAAGAATGGAGTTTTTATCTAATATTTTTGCTCCATATCTTCTTCCATTTCTAGTCACAGCCTGGTATTTTATCCGATTACTCTTAGAAATGGAACTAGATAAAGTGATTTCTCCCTCTCTCACAAATTTTTTGGACTATCTCAAACTTTCTGAAATTGGAAGAGATCACTTCGTTTAGTACCTTCACTAATACAAGTTCTACGAATTCTCATATTTTTCATGTCTATTAATTTTGTAACTTTATACTTTCAAACAATTTTCATTACGAAGAATTAATTTCTTCAACATTAATTCATCTTGTGGTTTTTTTCAAATGTTTTATTTTGTCCGTTTTCATATCTCGTTTAGTTTTGGAATGTTATCACCTTCTGAAATATTCGTATGTTTTATGTTACTTCTGAATATAAGCGAAATCAAATTTTATGGCTTTAGTTATTTTTTATAAGATAATGTCTGGCTAATGTGGTCATATTAAGTGGGAAAATCAGTAGGGACATCAGGGGTTAATTTACTGGTAGAAAAACTTTAAGAAAATATCTCTGCCACGCATTAACTGCAGTAAGTGTGTATTTTCCAAAAGTGTCAAATTTTGTAATGGTTACAATTTGAAAACCAGTGGACCAATTTCGCTCAAACTCAATATCAAAGTAGTCCTTGACAGTCTCCAAGTGCCATAAAAATTTCAAGCCAAAATTTGTAATTTACGGGAGTTATGGTGATGACAACATTGTGGGTTTGCAACATTCTGAGAACCTTTTCCTCAAAAATTAACTAATAGATTCTAAAAATTTTAACATGAATGTGTAGCCCATAAAAGCCTCTACCACTACTCCAAGTTTCGTTGCCATAGGTCAAACAGTGGAGGCTCCACAAACTCCCAAAAAGTGCCAAAATGAGCAAAAAGTGGAAATACATATATATAGGTACATATTTTGTACAGAAGAATTTGAGTGAACTATATATTTGTGATCTACGACTCATGATCAGTGCTTTTCCACAGGTCCTGTTCCTAGATCCCGCCACTGAACTGAAAGCAATAGTTGCATTTTCCTTTAAGAAAATACACTAAAAAGGAAAAACTTTGTGTGATAGGTAAAATTTTCAATCTTTGTGGGCCTAATTTAAAGTAAAATTACAAGAGTTTGGCAAGAACAAACTCTGGGTCTTTTGCTTCAGATTGTTCGCCACATATTAAATTTTAGAATTTCTCACTGAGATACATTAGACACAATCCGCTCCAAAAATTGGCCTCTGTAATCTTCTAATAGCGAACTCAAACCTTGGGTTTCAAAACTCCTTATTTTAATGGTTATGCGTCATAGAATTTTGAATATCAAGTATTTTAATAAAACTATGGGCCCTTAACCAGAGGACTTCAAAGATTAAATAGCAGAGCATCAAGCGATTCATCCTTGATATGAAAAATCCACTCTTAAGCAGAAAAAATACAATGCTAATAACTTATTACGGCCACAACTCTGTCGCACCTTTCAATACAATTTTCAACTTCGTCATATTTTCCCATTTACACCTATCATTGATGAGCTGTTGTCGTCATTTGCACACCATAGAAATGTCATTTTTCTCGAAAATTATATTTTTTTCGTTTCCTTCACGTGGTGCATTGTCAACACACGAAAAATGTATTAATACATACATCGAAGTTCATGACTGACGTCAATTTGATAAATAAATCCACATACGCTGAATAATACAATCACCATAAGACACACGTCCAATGCAAAAGAGACACAAACAACAAAATATTACAGGCACATGGGCACATACACATTTATACTTCATAGGCCAGTCATAAAAAAGTGATCGTTAACACGCGCAGTTCGAGCAAAGAGACATTACCAGAAGAACGAATCAATATTGAAAAAAATAAAAAATAAAGAGTAAGAAAATCGTAAGAGGATGGCGAATTTTACTGTTTTTCAAAATAAATTTTCCGCAAGAAGCAAACGACGTCGTAAAAAAATGAAGGCTGAATGATGTAGAAGGCTGAGAGAATGAAAAAAAAGGCTTCAATATATAGGATTGTATGAAAAATGTATGTAGGGATCGTAGAATTCTCGTTGAAGTATGGCTGGCAAAATATGAGTCAAGTTCAGACAGATTGGTGGAAATTTTACTCAGAAGCTCTTTCTGGGGTTCAGATGACTGAAGAGATAAGGAAATGACAGCAGTTTACTAATTTAATAATTTTCTTTTGGTAGGTATAACTTATAATCCCCAGTAGATACAATGTACTAGAAGTACTGGAGCTGGTGTAACTATTTTACTTGACGTGGAAAAGTTACAATTTTTCTTATTCTTGTTTGCATTACTCATATTTTTTATGAATTTAAAGAAAAAAATAGGAGGGTTTTCTGTGAAAATTAGCAGAGAAGAGACCAACAAAAACAATAAACCTGAAAGAATTGCTATCGACTCAAACATCTAAAATAACATTGGAGTATCTAAGGGAATTCGAAGTTGGAGTCTTGGAGACATGCGTATCCTCCTCTTCAGGGAAAGTAAGACTTGGTAGAGCGAATGACATTGGCTCTGGTTATGACACCAACACATACCTCCTTCCATCCCTGTTTGTACAAAGAAAGATAACTTTCTCAAAACAAGCCGATTCCACGAAACAATAAATTATTTGCACTTTTTGAAAACGAAACTTAGGCAACTGACTTGCAACCTGTCCTTATAATCAGCATTGTAAATCTGTGTAAAGAAATCAAGCTATCAACGAGCAGACACAGATAACTATCTCAGATGGCTTATGCCAGTCTATAGAGTATATCTAATCCAAGTGCAAAAATACATAATTCCGATTAACTCAAAATACTAACTAATGGATCATCAGTGTTCACTTTCGGATCGAAAAACAGAGAATTTACTAAGAAAAATATGAAATTTGGTTTTTGCTCATAATCCATCCAGTGAAAGAACGAAGATTTATTTTAGAAATACTAATCACCGTAAATGAAATCTGAAAGTACAATAGATGACAGGGATAAGTAGCATAGTTGAACAGGCTGCAACACTAATGCGGAGTTTTGCAATCCATACTGCTCGAAGTGACTGGTAAAAATGAGTCAAGGTTTCTATAACAATGGGGAAATTATGAAAATAAAAGAGACGAAGGAAAACCACGAAGAAAATTGGTGAATGACACTTTAAAAACAGCTAAAAAAAACTAGAGAGCCTCTAAATAAGTATGCACATACCACATTAACAGTCAAGGGAAAACTATTTGTAATGTCCGGTAATTTCATTTTTTTCGTCATATTGATCGATTTCAATTTAACATTCCGATGATAGATTCTTTTCGATCATCCAAATAATTTATTTCACGTAATTAAAATAACCCATAATTTCTGAAAATGATTTTGTGTTTTGCCATTGCTCACTGAAATAACGTGTAGATGCAAAGAAAAAACTGAAATTAGACAGAAAATGACGAATGCGTGTACTTATCTTAGAGGTTCGTAAAAAAACATAATAGATGCAGACGGCCTAAAATTGTAATTAATAGAATTTTATTCTCAGTTTCATTGTTTTCGGGTTTAACTAATACGTGCTTTATTCAGCTACTGAGGCTACGTAGGGCTCAGGAAGTGGGAAATACTATAATGGTACAACACGTTAGGTATTACAAATTGGGAGTCAGTATTGGACAATGTTGCGGTTGAGCACCGCAACCGTAAGTAAGATGATCAAACACCGCTGTTATGGCTATCTGATAGCTCGCTACGGTAGGACATCTCTGTAATCAGTAGGCCCAATATAATCACTGCAGACAAACAGGGACTCCTCCTAGGCCACCAGTTTTTTAAGTTGGGAATGTAGTCAGAGCCAGTATTCGAACCCGGGTCTCCTGAGTATGGAGCTGAATTCTAGACGACAGAACACCAACGCTCCTTATCAAAATTTGTAAGAAGAAGCGTACGTTCAAGCTTAGATTTAACAGATTGACAAAAAGAGAAAAAGTATACTTAAGAACAAATATGAGAAGAGGCTCGGATGCATAACAGAGAATCGCCTATTTCATTCAACGTAGTAGTAGTTTATGAAACCAAAACTCTCAGGTTTTCAGAGATTATGAGATTTTTAATCAAATTCACACAAGTTCGTAAATTTTTAAATTTAAAATTCGGGTATGGAGTTATTTGATGGGGTAATATTAGTATTTTAGCTATGAGCTAATATTTAAAGAGGTATTAGTAATATAAGATATTGGCTCTTTTACTTTTTATTTTTCTTATTAATTTTTTTCATAAATAATGACTTTATTTCGTATTTGTACAAATTATTTTCAAAAAAATTAGATATAAAAAAAAATCAATTCATTAGCTAATTTTGCAACCTTAAAAATTCAAAACTTCAAAACGATATTTATCAAGTTATTTACATACAACTGATCATCAGGATGGACACAAAATTAGAGCACAATTTTATTATACAACACGGAAAACGAAACTTCGGAAAAAAGAATAAGGGAACAGGAGAGGAAAAGGTAAGGAAGGAAAGACATTTAAGAAGTTTGTTTGCAGAGATTCTTATCAATTGAATGAAAAAATAAAACTTGCCCCAAATTTTAGGTAGACGGGCATGTAGCTGTGGCTTTTCCTTCGCGCACTGCTAATTCTGATATTCATATTTTGTTCATGATTTATATGTAATCAAAATGGTAATATCAATAAGCTAACATTGTATTTGGTTGGTCAATATTAGCAATAAGTAAAAGAGGACAATAAATGGCTATATACTGATATTGTCTTTCAGCTTAGTTGAAAGTACTATTATCGTCTCCTGATGGCATAACACGATCTCGTAAACTCTAAACAAGCAATGGCATAAATTTCATGTCGACTGAACATAGTCCTTGCAATCAGGTGATGATTATAGTTTAATTAAGGAAAAAATCTTTCAAATTATGTAGCTAGTTTTTGCAATTCGAGGGCATAATGACGAAGGTACAATATTGCTATCCTTAGGGTGCCCTTCTCACTGTCATATAAATAAGTAATTTTAGCACTTGCGGATGAATGTATTGGCAGAAATTACAGTACATTCATCAATTTATTCTGTACAATACGGCAAAAGGTAAGACACTTTTAGGTAAATATAAGCTGTTCGATTTCGAAGAATGCGACATCAATTCTCTGAAGAGGATGTTCATTTTCCAGGGTAAAACTCGAAAAAAAATGTTTTTCTCAAGAAGTTGCAAATTTCCCACCACAAATCGGGGTGAGAAGGCAATAATAAGAAGTTCTCTTCTGAAGATAGGAACGCATTTGCATCAGACACCCACTTTTAAAAAGTTTGTTTTATACGCCTAATCAATTTTCGGAGTTGGCAAAGAACTAAAACCAAAGGGTAGAAAAGAGACCTAACTTACACCACAACTAGGTCACAAACTAAGATAACTTTATAAGTAGCATTTTTTCGCCACATCGAATGCAGTTACTGAAATAAGTAACCACATGGCACACTTTACATCTTCAATTCTTCAATTCGTGCGACGTATCGAACAAGATGCCTTGAGCCACAGCACACCACCTTAGCGACTTAAAACTTATGTAGCTTGTCGATTTCGTATCCGTGCGTTCCGATATGAAATGGAATGGCCGAAGAAACTCTCCTTTCATTTTTCCTCTCCATCCTCAACTCCTCGGTCGTCTTCTGCATCAGATGCGTCAAGTAGGCAGCCCTCGCCTTACCCGAGTCAGGCCCACGTGCTTCCCCATACACTGCCAAGTTCTCCACGTAGAATCGCTTCCAGTTGGCAGAGGGCTGCTGCAGCACCAGTCTTATTTCACTCACTTCCGACCACCACGTGGCGCTGTGCGCACCATTCGATGGCTGCAGCGGTGGCGGAGATGGAGTCACTTCGAAGTACGACCTTGAGCCAGCCTCGTAGTGTGGATGTGGCATCAACTGGCGTTGCTGCACCACCATCTCCCATTCGCGGTGGTTGGCAAACTTCATCAGCACACTGAGGTAGGCCACGTAGTGGTTGCGCAGTCGTATCTCGACCACGGTAGTTGGCTCCTCGAAAAACAGGTCAATGGCCAGACACCGGGGCTCACGATCGAGCGGCGTGTACAGCTGGAACGCGTATGGACCTTTGCGCTCAAAGGTGAGACTCTTACGCCGATCCTCGGTACACGAGCGCAGAACCTGAACAGATGTCAAACGACCCTCGCCACCACCATCTTCTTGCTGCACAATGCCTGCTTTATACAGATCGCCCAGGTTTAGCTTCTGTTTGCCATCCAATGGTCGGCACATCCAATGCAGCGGGTCCTGCTTGGCACCTTCAGCCGGCGAAAACATGGGCTGGGAGACCAACCAGCACCAGCGCACAACCAGAACACGATGTATACGTGGAATTGCGACAAAAATGGGTGCTGCTTGGTATGCCTCTTTAACGATGTCCCTACAGCGCAAAAACAAAGTGTTATAAAGATCACTCGGACACTAACAATAATTTTAAAGCCGCAAAAAGTGCAATAGTGCACAAACAACGAAGCAAAACTGAGTGAGCGAAAACGTGCCGATGTGCGAAAGAAAAAGTGTTAATCCGTTAACCAATTAAGTAAAAAGAATATCAAAAGACAATTCGTAATTTTTTCGTCTGCACAAGTAATCCTTTGCGTTAGGGGTAGCGATAAAATGTCATAAATCAATAAATTGATGAACTGAAAAACAATAAGGATAAGCTAGTTTACATTTTATTGTGATTTAAACTCCGCTAGTACAGAGCATATTCTTAGATGCCAGATCCCAATAGTAAAAAAAAAAAAACATTTAGAGATCTAATTTGTACGAGGCCCATCACACGCTTCGGCTAAGCTACATTTTAAACACATTATTGTTCGTCGACAAGTGCAACTCTACTCTCGCAAGCTAAATCAAACCAACTATCCTCCATGTTATGATCTAATTGCCAGTCCACTGGAACACCCAATTGGCTTACACGTATTTTAACACTGAATCTAGTTTGGAAAAGTTAAATGCGAGAACGAATTCCAAATTCATTCTCGATAATTTTCTGGAACACCGAAACTGCTAGAAAAAGACGACAATTTTCCTGAAAAACTGATTAAAAAACGCTGAAATTTTCGAAGTTTCACAGGCTACTCCCTCAGCACCGAGTATAAATATTATGTCAACTGCAATCCACTACGCATCGTAACGTGAGTAAGAAAAATAGAATGATCAAAAAATTAAATTACAGGTCATCAAAGCACCACACATGATACAAACAGGTAGAAATACCAAATATTTTCCAAACAAATGACCTAAATTACGATTTTTTTTCCTTCATTACAAAACCACAAGTAATGCTTAGAATGTTTCTTCACGTAAAACGTACGTCTCATACGAGGATATAAAGCTAAAGAATGCTTCGTCAAATGGAATGTGTTACATTGGAATGCGTTTCTCCTTTCTCTGCTTCTGTATTTTTCCTATTAATTCTCAAAAAAATAATACAAATTTGCTTGGCAAATAATCAATATATTCATAAGATTTGAAACGCTTCTTAATGATACAAAACAAGATAAATAAAACATTTCTTAGCTAGCATTAATCAATATAGGCACTTATTCAAATACGATCAGAGTGCTTCTTTCATATTTTAGAACTGAGAACTAATTTTCAAACAGAACAGGTCAACAACTAGATAGGAAAAATATTTCAACTTAGTAGGTACGACTTTAATGGGGGCAATAATAAGTTATTGATAAATGTCATTAAAAAGGTCGAATGAACGTATAGGAAACATATCGCATTACCAAAATATTACCTCAACAGACGTTACAGTGGCTGACGGAAGACTTCGTGTCACACTACATCATTATTTTTCCAATATTTCAGGTACTGAGTGTCATGGCTGTAGCCACGAGTCCTGTGCGCACTGGCGATGCGCAGAGGACTCGACATGACTGGAGAGACTGGGTTGAGGCGACGCCAACCAGTTGTCTAGCAGCGAGGCGAGAGCTAAGGTGTGTGACAACGATATATTTTATTCGTCCTTGTGACGTTAAACCAACAAAGTAAACTCCTCCACTACATGGTAGCAGGAGCACGGTGTCTTACACTGGACCTCGAATTCATTTAATTCGTTTTCAATCGAAATTTAATTTCGCGAATCGAAACTTGGTTTCGGAATTCGAAAATTAATTTCGCCGATCGAAACTTGTTTCGGAAATCGAAAATAAATTTTACAGA